>CM065188.1:17744618-18027118 GCA_033026295.1 Channa striata
CCACTGAGCTTCACTGCTGATACTGCAGTGTCATGTGATCAGTCGGCTGAACGTGACCTGATCATGTGACTCACTGTCGATGAGGATTTGGTAACGGGGGTGTTGGCTGGTGAAATGGGAGCTGGTCTGATGGGGACCCCCTGCCTTCAGCCACTCCGCTCCAAACATCTTAATGTAGTCAAGCTCCGCCCCCCTCCTGTCATCATGGTTAATCTGAGGGAAACCATGGTAACACGTTATCTCTCCGACTCCGCCTCCGTCTCCCCCGTCTCCCCCCCTCCACTCACACACAGCTCACCTCACAGCGGTTGAGGATGACCAGTTGTCCCAATTTGGCGATCAGAATCTGCTGGGCTGTTTTTGGGTTTCCGTCGCCGCTGGCCAGTTGGTTTCCAAGACACGAAAACTGAACCAAACTGGGGAGTTTGGCCAGCTCGTCCACCACACACCACTGGGGGGGAGGTGGAGAGAGAGGAGTTAGCGACTCCTGAACATTTTCTTCTTTTGACTGTTTGAACAATAACACCCGCTGACCTCAGTGATGTTGTTGTGCTCCACGTCGAGCTTCTTCAGCGCTGGAAACATGGAGGTGCGAGATCCTGCGGAGAGGAAATTGGGCATTTTAGGTTAACGAAAGTATGAGGCCGACAAGGTCCAGTGAACATTAGCGTAACGTTAAATACATTTATCCAGTTGTTAAAATGACACCAATTTTTACCAGGAGCAACATCATCAAACTGAATGTGCGACAGTCCGGTTCTGGACAAATTCAGGTTCTCCAGTCTGTAAGAAAGCAACACAGAGGAGTTTGTTAAATCTGCTCCGATGGTGCAGAACCTTCAGAGGCCTGAAACAAGAACCAGACTACTGCGCTACGCAGGTTCATCACCTACGACCGTCGAAGCTGCTGACGGGCGGCTGCTTCGCAGTAAAAGCCTCGTTTTTGTCCAGCTTTCACTGTGAAGCAGCTGCAGACACACAAACGCACAACAGTGAGCCCAGAATAACACGTGCTTTTAAATTTAAAGCTTCCGTGTGGAGCTAGAATATGAAAAGTTCCATTAGCTAGTTCCTAATTAGCACTGATTCAAACTGTTTCATACATCGTATCCTTCCATCCTTT
Organism: Channa striata; assembly: GCA_033026295.1. NCBI lineage: Eukaryota > Metazoa > Chordata > Actinopteri > Anabantiformes > Channidae > Channa > Channa striata. The sequence goes on from CM065188.1 coordinate 17,745,742, forward strand.
AGCATTTCAACAACAGTAAGGGTTTGACAAATATTGTTATGTAACTAACCAATTCTAAATTGTTTCTACTGTGTTTTTGAGCCTGACTAGTAATAATAACTCTTTTTTGTCTCTTGTTGGCCACAATATTAATTTTACCTAATGTGTGCCGTCTGTTCTGAATAAATTCATAGATTAAACACCTGATCATAAAATCTTGCAGTTATGGATCTTCGTTACGCTGCACCTCTCTTCTAACAGCAAATACCCCCTAAAACCCTGAAATACTAACTTCAGTTTGCAAGGAAACATTTTTCGTCTCTATTCCCACAATCATAATGTAATAAATCTTTTGGTAAAATGTTGTGCGCTCCTTATACTTTTCCTGTACCGTACCTGGGCAGAGCAGATAAACTGAGGACACTTTGCTGCAGTAAAGGATTATTGGACAGACTGAGGCTCTTCAGGGACTGCAGCACCTCCACCGGCCTTTAAAACATCAAACACAGCAGAGATACAGGACTGGGACAACTCGGATGGTAAAAGACAGAAAGAGGACGGATGCAGCCTCACCTCTGCAGCTCTGTGATGCTGTTTGCTTCTACAGAAAGATCCTCCAGCTGTGGCCACATGGGGGCGCAATGCAGGATCTGACCCCGACGAACAAGATGAAAACGATTTTTTTGGGAAGAACAGAAAACAAGAGGAGCGCTTAGAGAACATCATTAGTAAAAAGGCAACTTTTACTAAGTTATTGCTAAAAATGTAATGTGGAAAATATAATCGGACCATTATTCTGAGCTCAAATGCTCTAATGCAGCTGTTTCTCATCACACTGTGCGTCACGGTCTGCGTCGATGAGAAACTGAAGATAACGACGTTACCTGTGTCCAGGTGAGGTCGCAGCTGTTGAGCGCAAGGACTTTGAGGCAGCAGAAAGACTGGAAGTGAGCTGAGGGGTCGGCGGGCAAACGTAGTCTGTTGGAGCTAAAAAGCCAAACAAATAAAATGTTGAGTGACGAGAGGCCGAAACACCACACGCTCTTCCTGGGCCGACACCGTACCTGAGCTGTAGCCCCTTCAGAACGTCCAGCTGCTGCGCGATGGCTGCCACGTCCCCCCAACAGGAAAGCAGCGTCCCACTCAGATCCAACCACTGGATGTCTGATGGCTCCTGTTAAGGTGTCACTCAGCACAGGTACGCTGCTTTAACACGATCGGCACTCACTCACTCAGAAAAGATACTGGGTGTTGTTCTCCGGATTTCTCCATCGGCCCCGGGACCGTTTACTTCGCAGTGACTCAGCAGTACAGATGGAAGGCCGTCGAAACTAGAGACAAAAACTGGTGAGATCAACGGATCCTGATTGTAGGAAGCACCCTGGTTGTTGAGCTGACTTTATTTGTCCATACCTGCGCTTCTTGATGCGTCCCCATTCCAGGTTCTTGGAGGAGATGGAGATCTTCTCACTCAGCACTTCCTCGGTGTCGATCTCGTACTTCTGTCGCACAGCGGTCAGGTAGTCCACCCCGAAGCTCGCCTTCGCCGGACGCACGAACGAGCCTCCTTTAGGGTGTCTGAGACGTTACAAATTAAAATACATGAGTAAATGATTCTTTTCGTTTTTGCTCGTTTTCTTCCCAGTTTCATGAAGGACTGAACCACCTGCACGTGAAGTACTGGACTCCTCCGTGGCTGCCGTCATGTTTCCCCCGGTCTGGGTCATCCCACTCCACACCGAGCCACAGCCCTGCAAGCACAGAGCAAACCTCGGTGGGTGTCTCCGTGTGACGGAACACGGCACCGAACCCACGTTCGGGTGTCGCCTCGTATCCTGTTTAACACTTTCACAACTTTATGAACGTGGCTCACACGAATAAGAAAAGAAACAAGCTGCTGAAAACACCTCGGGCTTCACCTGTTGTCGGTGGCACCGAACCCACGTAGCGGACCGTGGCCCGGTGCCCGCCGCAGGACACTCTCCTGCCGACTGCGTCGGTCGGAACCTCTGGCTCCATGTGGTCAACTCCCATCGCAGCCACCTGCCGAGGAAGAATTGAGCCGAACCCAAACCGGCTGGTTAAGGCTTCAGGTAATGACGGTTAGCGAGGCTGGAAACAGAACTTCAAACGTTCCTTCATGTGCTTCCATCTCGCGAATCTCCTGAACCGGAAGTTTTGCTGCCTCGTACCTCGCTGCTGACACGTGACTAAATGTTGTTCAGGCGTGCTAAGCTAACGCATTAACGTGATGCTAACGTGTGGTTTTAATGTCGTTTCCACATGACACAGCTACATTTATTCATAACCCGGCGCCACAAAAAGCGAACACGTTTGAAGAGGCTGAAATCAAACCGAAAATGACCGAGTGAGCTGACGTTAGTATGTGTATATATATACATACACACACACACACACACACATATATATATATATTTATGTATGTATATGTTGTATTTATTTATCCTTTACAAACTCTGTCCCTGTGTATGTGGAACTTTTCCCATTTCACTTCGGCGGGTCAAATGAACGTTATTCGAAGAGAAATAACAGGAACCTTTGTTCCGCTGTGCCTGAGTTTCCTGTGGGAAATGATTCACAGTAGCACTGCTTTGCGCTTGGCAAGAAAACGTGAGGACGCGCTGCACAACCTTTATGTTATTGTAGCTGAAGTTGTAGAAAAAATGTATTTATGCTGCCACTAGTTTAAGATTATTATTATTATTTCGAGCCAAACAATCAAAGCTGAAACGAGCCTCCGACCGACGCCGGAATCATCCGGGGACAATGAAAAGGAAACTTCACCGAAGGTTTGTGTTCAAGACACGTTTCGGCCGTAACGATCTGATCATCCGTTAAACGTCAAACGTCCTGATCTGTCATCAACTTAAAACATGAAGGTTTTCCAGGAGCCGTAAATTACTGCAGTAGAGTTTTTAATTTGAGTGTCTGTAGCACTACTGTGTGTCCCCAAAGATATATAAAAAAATAAAAAGCAAAGCAGCTGTTCCATATCCACGTTTGCCACCAAAGTGAAATTTGTATTATCATTTTTGGGTTGCCAGATTGAGGAATGTTCCCCTTTAATGTTAATCGGGCTCCTCGGATCTTAATTTGTAATGAACTGTTACTAAAAGTTAATACGTTTGTTACTAGGTAAGTCATGCATGTATACATCCTTACTCTGCCAAGCCTGAATGGATTTTGTGCAACTCCAATCCAGAAATGTTTTTATTAATGCCTCATAACTAATGTGATGACCAATGTAACAAACAGTATTAAAAGCATTAGATAGAGCTTATAGATATATATTTTGTAAATATTAATATGTCCAAACGAAAATCCAGCTTCTGCTGAGACTGTGTCATACTGAATTATGTACTGATTATAATTTTAGACATTAAAACCTAAACATATACGTTTACTTGCTTATGTAAGAAGCTGTAGAAAAGACATTGCTGCTGCCAAAGTCACAAGAGAATCTGTTTTACTACCAAATCCAAAACTCGCTCACATAGTTGCTCAGCTGCCGCTCTCACGGTATGAAAAGACGTGGTTGTCACGTTTTCTGAGTGCTGTCCCTTCAATGTTTCTGTCCTCAGCGTTGAGGCTTCGTCGGGCCAGCAGTCAGCTGACTATGTGGTGGGTCAGGTGTCAGGAAGTGTGTTCCAGAAAGACGCCGCACCTTCTGGATCGCTGTCAGCTTTGTTCAGCGCTGCAGCACCAGCTGCTCCTCTTCTGTTCCAGCCTGCACCAAAGGTATCAAACCCAGACTGTGGAGTGTCAATTTTAAAAAGCTTCAGTCACTCCCTAGAACAAATCAGACGAATATAGACTAATTCCAGACTAAAATGTGGGATTGGTTGTGTTTGTGCAGCCTGTTCAGAAGAGCACTGAAACAAAGGAGCAACAGAAGGAAGCTCCACGGGTCCAAGGTCAACCCTGCAAGACGATGAAGCCGCCCAAAGAGAAATCCGCAGCCGACCAGAAGCTGGAAAACAGGTGAGTTCGGTCTCAAAGCTGTGTGGGCCTTCACTTCTGCTGCCTGTCATATTCTTAAAGTTTACAGGAGTTTTTGGACTCTGTAATGCTCCTTTCTTATTGCTCACCCTCCTCTTCCTCCTCCAATTCGCCTGGTGCTCAGGGAGAGCAGTTTACAGAATGCTGACGAGGATGAACAAGGACAGAAGACGTCAGTGAAGAAAAGGAAGAGAGTGGCATCAGATGCAGCCGGAGAGAACGACGTGGAGCACTGGGTGATGAAGAGACAGAGGCTGAAGGCCAACAGGGAGGAGGAGGCTGTGAAGAGGAAGAGGACAGTGTTTGTTGGCAACCTTCCCATCAGCTGCACCAAGAAGGTAAAGAGGATGTTGAAGTGCTCACATTCGGTTCTGTTCTCACCTCTCTGATGTTCCCATTGGGTTTGGTGCGATAAACTGAATTTCATTAGATCTTTGTAAACCATCATTAAACCAGCTTTCGTGAAAAGCCTTTTTTTATTTTTTAACCTTTTTTTTCTGTTATTGCTGGAGCTAAAAATAATTAGAAGAACTCAGAGTTTACAGCTGTTCATCGTGTGGTTTGTGTTTGTTTAAAACCTGATGTTATCTTCTGTCTTTTAGACCCTGAGGAGCCTCTTCAAGGATAAAGGTTCCATTGAGTCCATCCGGTTTCGCTCTGTGGTAAAAACACAAGAACACACACACACACACACAGTAAACAGACTGACCCTGAGCAGAGGTAGTACACCAGCTCTTAACTGGAATCCTCCTGTGACACAGACTCAATGACCAGCGCTGGAAAGCAGTGCACAGACATGCAGTGTTTGAGCGAGGCTCAGCCTTCTGACCAATCAGACACAAGCAATGCTGCTTCTGCATCATTAGCAAAATGATGAGCTGCTTATTTTGTGTAATTTAATAATCACAAACACAGATGGACTTTGCAGCGTGCATTAGCATAAAGAGTGGCAGTGGGACTGATTCTGAGTATTACGTTAGTGAGCGTACGTTGCACAGTAAAACTATAATTTACGGGTTTTGAAGATTTTTTTTTTCATTCACTTGATTACGTTCAGAGATCTCCAGAAGAACCCTGCAGTGATCTTCTTTATCTCCTTTATTCTGTTTGGCTCCTGCAGGTCAGGGAGGATCCGTCGATGTCTCGAAAAGTTGCAACTATCAAGTACGTTACTGTCTGCCTCACATGACACCCGATAAAATTAAATTAAAGCTAAAGATGAGAAGCATTTAAAACAACAAAAATCCATGTCTAATCCATGTTTTTGTGAGATAAATAAATGTAGAAAATATCACTGTCCAGATTTGTGCCTGTTATTAAATTGGTTCAGCAAAATTTTAACCAAATCTTTTAGACAAAGTTATAATCTGCAGAATTATTTCAACAAATTGGAAAAATTTGTTGCAGCTTTGTTTTGGCGAGTTTGACTGAATCACCAGCTGCCTCTTACACATTTCTTCTCACAGAATCCATCACTGGGTTGCCAACTACAAACACAGAAAGTCGCTGCTCTGGTCAAAAGTTGCTAAAACTGTGTGCAAGTAATTTTTTTTAAATCCACAGACGTAAATTTCATCCCAAGAAGCAAAGCATGAACGCCTACGTGGTTTTTACGGACGAGGAAGGAGTTACCAAGGCACTGGAAAGGTCAGACCCTGACAGGAATCCTGAGACATGTAGCTGCTCAGCTGACAGTAACTGACATAACTCATCATGCCAAGTGTCTTTGTTCTGGCAGGAACGGGACGGAGATCGAGAAAGACTTTCACATCCGTGTGGACAGAGCGACAGACGGCTCCTCGGTGAGTCTTCATCTGTCACAGATATGAACATGTTTAATGTAAAATCTGTGGTGAGCGTTTGACCATGAGCTTCTTTCGTCGTTTTGCAGCATGATCACAAACGCTCAGTTTTCGTGGGGAATCTTCCATTCGGTAAGTGTATGTGAAGCGTTCTGGTCCCACAGCAGGTTCACCTTCACACAAACTCTGACTTGTTATCCTCTGTGTGTGTTCAGAGGTAACCGAGTCTGCGTTTCGACGGCATTTTGAGGAGTGCGGCTCAGTGGAGGCTGTACGCCTGGTCCGAGACAAAGGCTCTGGACTGGGGAAAGGATTCGGTTATGTCCTGTTTGAGGTACGACCACTCAAATCCACTGCAAAAAAAAACCACAACTTTTTTTAGCATGATCTCAGAAGCAGTAACTAACGTAAAAAAATAAAGTTGACTTCAGGTTCAATTAAATTCAACTTGATTTATAAAGCGCCAATTTACAACAAAGTCATCTCAAACCACTTTACATAATAGTTTCTTGCAGTACTACTGGGGGCTAGAGTTAAGTCATCTTAAGAAGTGATATGGTTAGAAAACATGTTTTGAGACTTTTAGGCCCAAACACAATAACACGTTTTATCTGAGTTTAGAAGAAAGTAATTATACGTCATCCAGTCCCTTATGTCTTTTAAACATGCTTGTAGTTTGATTGATTTGTTTCATCAGGTTTCATAGATAGATATAACTGCGTGTCATCAGCGTAGCAGTGAAAATTTACAGTGTGTTTTCTAATAATGTTGCCAAGGGGAGACATATATAGTAACTGCTGTTACAAGTGGTGGAATTCCTTTTCTCAAAAGGTATTTAAAAGTACTGAAAATCTTAAATTGAAGTACTTCCTGTACCTGCCATAGGAAGTAATGCTAGTCATTCTTCTATAACAAGAAGGACAATATTAGAGAAAAATCTTAAATGCATTTATTTTTATTTAGTCCAACCATGCAGGTCTATGCTGCACTAAGGTAAATATAAATGATCAGCTGCCCGGAAGTTATGGACAAACGAGATGTAATAAAAAAAAACTACTGACTAACAATAGCATATTTTCCCTGCTGGTATTACATTTCTGCATTCATTCTGTGTTTTGTCTAAGTACATTTTTCTGGTCTGTGTTCCTGTCGCAGAGTGCCGACTCAGTGCAGCTGGCTTTAAAACTGGACGGCTCGAAGTTGGAGGGCCGGTCGATCCGGGTGAAGAGGTCCATGAAGAAGGAGAAGCTGAAGAACAAAACTGACAGCAAAGGAGCCCAAGGGAAAAACGGCAGGGGCCCAAAGAAGAGCCCAGCAAAGGACCTGACGAGGGGCTCAGGAAGGGAGAAAGGAGGCAGTCTGGGAGGTTTCAAATCTCCAAAGAAATTCAGTGGAAGCCAGGTGAGGTCGACAAAAGGCTCCACCTCATTCAAAGGAGAGATGACGGATCCAAACAAAAAGGCCAAAAAGAAAGGACTGAGGAAGAAACTGAAGCCAAAGAAAACTGTTCATATCTGACACCTAAACACAGGACAGAACTGAAAGCGTTTGAGTTTCTGTTGAAGCCAACTGGGACCCAACCTTTGTTCCAGTGACTCACTGCCAAGACCAGCAGGGATTTTACAGAGTTCTCGGTCAGACGAGTAGCTGTGATGTTCCACGTGTCAATCTCAAGACTCAATCCAGTTAAAACCACTTTCCAACAAAGTTTTAGTCTATAAACTAAAGTTCAATCCAATTTCTTTAGCAGAGGCTAAACAAAATAGATTCTTTTTATTTACTGTGCTTTTGTGTTGGATTACTTTAGTCATTTTGACAAAATTTGTTGTACTGAGATTTTGTGGATCAGTTTTATAAACTTGTAAATCTGGAAGCATCATGAATCACATTAAACTAACAGGTGTAAAGATTCAGAGCTCCGTGTTCTCATCGAGATCAGTTAAATTCAATAACGAGCAGGACAAAGTCAGCTGCTCGACACGCTTCTCCCCACAATTCTTCTAGAAACTTACATTTTTGATGGATGTTTGAAACTGATCGGAAATTTTCTGCATCCAAAATCTCAGGGTGCAATTTAGCGGTACATTCGGTGATGCAGTTGCAGGAGGTAAAGACAACGGAAGAAAAGAGCTGTCAATTTCCTGTAAGTCTTAGACGTGTGCAGGCTTTCTCGTGAGAGGCAAAAGCTCTTCAGGATCCTCAGAGGTCCAGCTGAGGGCCACGGAGAAGCACATTTAGTCGACCCCGAAGATGAGTGTCCACAGACGTTTACTCTAACACCTGCAACCTGTCCTGCTCCTGGAATAAAACTCACAAGAAAATCATTTTGTGGTTTGTTCAAACTTTTTAATGTTTTTCTAAAGACGGCCGTCCTCTTTAGAATGAACAAAACATTTCATCTTTTTAAAAAGTGTTTAGACCAAAAACAAAGACTGATAATAAAACAATAAATACTTTCCATATCTGTAATGTTCAACACCTGATATCATAGTGACCATGAAGGTAGACCGTGTCAACATAACATTGTAACACTCAGTCCAGCTAGTAAAAACCTAAAGATGGAGAGATGGGTATAAGCTCGTTTGTATTTCTCTGGGCTTTAAGATTAAGATATTCAAATACCCCAAAACGGGTCATTTATGTAAAAACATTACTGCCATGGGAAAACCAGGAATAAAAAGAATCAACTCCCCCCAGGACGCCATGGTGGGAAGTGATGGAGGCCAAGGTGTTGGCAGGTCATGATGGAAGGAGGAGGGTCCAGGTGGGAAGTCTGATCTCAGTACGTCTTTATTCTATATCATCCTCGCTCAGACTCTGCGCGCTCACAATCCGCTGCAGGACAGGAACAAAAGAATGTTCAGAGCTGATGTTTGGATTTAATGGAAAGAAGAAACAGTTAGCGAAACCAAGATGGACTACAATAGATCTGCAGATCTCTAGACCGTGTGAGATAGACCATATCTAGCAAGTTGGACCATTTAGGAAGATGGGCTAATTTACTGAGATTGGACAAGTCAGACAGACTTTTGAGCTATCTGGCTGAATCTAGACTGTATTTGTGAAGATGGTTTACCCTTCGAGGTTTCATGTTATCTGACTCACTGTGGACTAGTACAGGAGGTCCAGGGATCGTGTGGATAAGGAGTTAACTTTGCTGAAATGGATTTTCTTGACTATAGACTAATTATGGGGCGTTGGGTGAAGCCAGTCCAGTAGGGGACACGCGTTGTACTGTGCTGATGGATTCCGGTGATGATGAAAGGTTTGGGCTTACCTGACTGACTTTGGGCCAATTACGGAGGTGTGGAGCTACTTGATTGACAGAAGGGTTGCATTTACCTGGCTGATGCTGGGCAGTTTGGTGAGCAGCATCTGGAAGACGGGTGGGGGCAGAGTCTGCTGCAGCACCTGCAGCAGCTGCTGAGGCTGACCGCACACTGCGATGGCGTTGGTCAAATGGTCTACGCCTTTCTCATAGTCTCCTGTGCAGGGAAGCAACAGGTGTGGGAAAACAAAGTCACTATGGCATTTTATGAACTGCTCACTCCGCAGCGAGTGACTAGACAAGAACTGACGCTATGTTTAGTATCTAGTTTAGATTTTACAAAGTGCCACAGTCCTCTGTGTTGTGGTGGAGGTGTTACCCTGAGCCAGCAGCTCCTCCCCCAGCTGGATCTCCTCCAGGAAAAACTTCTGGACTGCTTCAGCGTCCTTCAGGTCTGGAAGCTGCAGGACAGTCGACAGTGAGTCACAGGCAGCGGATATAAAGACTCACGCCTACAGTTAGACACTGTTCTCACCTTTGACAGACCTGCCCTCTCTTTGGCTGCCTTCTGCTTTCTCCTGCCTGCAACAAAACAAACCCCACAAACACAGTCCAAATTATTACTAATTTATACCCAATTCACTGACAAAGATTCAACATGTGTGGCAATGAAACCTCAAATTCTCATTTGAATGTTCCTCTTCAATTCTACGTGAGACTTATTAATCTAAACATTTCAACGTCTTAATTCTGTGCAGTACAAACAATAATTACTTTACATTTAGTCATTTTGCTGACGCAATAAATTGCTCAATTGTCTTTTGAGTTTACATTGTTACACACATTGTGCAATGTCCCTTACTTTCTACGCTTTTGTTTTTCTTGCACACATTCACTGTTTAAATGTACATATAAGAATTACAACCATTTGATTAGGATTTTCCCCTTAGCTCCATATTACGGCCACTAGACACACAAAAAAAAAGCACCAATACCTAGACTAGAGAGTCATCGATATATAATATACAAATAGCTTTTTAATTCTCGACTGCATCTTCTGACTTGATTCAGCTTCCCTTTATCGATATTTTACTCTTAGCATGCCTCTACTGGAGGGATGCTGAACTCCGGCCTTCTAGGACATTAGCCGTGCTTGTTTTTCAACTAGCCCTGCACGACTTTCACAACGGGGATGGGAGGCGTCTGATCGATCCTGCATTCATTCTACAACATGTCCACAAGCCTAAAATTTTAGAAGAACTAGAGAGAAGAACAAACTCTTGCAACAGATGGTAGAGCCCTGATCCTACCACCGTGGACTCAGGCTGGGATTATAAACAGTGTGACACTTAAATCCACAACTAGGGAAAATTCTCCAAGGTGCTGAAACAACCTACTTGTTCTTTGATAAAACGAGTCATGGGATCAGTGCTGTAGTGGTACATGAACTGTTATGTTGGTCTTACTAAGTTAAAGAGTCTCTTAATTTAATTAGAGAATGTCTATGGAATAAAGAAATTTCCCCAATTGGAAACTACATCACGCTGCACGAGACTGGTGGATTAGCTGAGGCGCTGGCTGCTCGTCTGTCCACCACGTTAAAGGTCTGTCTCGTGTCACTGTTCCCTGAATAACGGTTTAGTCTAAGCCGGTGATGCCAACTGTGCTGTTGTGTAACAGCTTGAAAAGGTTCAGCAGCTTCATGAATGAGTCTGAGGAGGGACAACGTCCTCTTAAATTGTTGTGTCTCATCTCTCACAAAGTTTCACATTTTATAAAAATATTCTGAACGAAGAAATCACCTGTGAGCGCAAAAACTGGGTGAAAGCAGCTACGCCAGGGACCTTTCACCTTTACCTCTGGTTGATTAAAGTTGATTGTTGTTGGTGCAAGTCAAATGTAGAAAACGTGTCAGCTCTTTTCCTGACTCTTTACTGATCGGCGAACATCGGAGGAAGTGACTGACCGGGGTTAACGGCTGCTGTCACCCACTGGACAAAACACAATGACGTGAACCGGGAACGTCAAAACCAATCTGACGTCATCAGATTTCAAAGAGCAATAAAGCTAAAAACAAAGGGGTCAAATTGTAGTAAAAACGATCGTATTAAAACACGGTCTTCTGTCAAGTGCCACCGAAACGTTTAGCCGGCGGGTCTTAGCAAAATCACATTTTATCTGGACTTGTCTGAATTAACGCGTGTGAGCCGAAGACTTTGTGGAAGGTTCGATAGAAACGGAATAAATTTAATTGAACAATATCCGAACGGAGTTCGGTGGCGGAGCCTCGGTCACCGAGGGACACAGCGAACACTGTGGCGGTCTTAACGGGGGGGCCGAACCGAACCGGACTGCGATGTTCCGGGCCTGGTGAAGGTGAGGAGGAAGGAGAGGTCGACACTCACGTTCTCGCAGCCTGTTCTTGAAGTCCGGGTCACTCCGTCGTTTTCTGTCGAAATAAATGCAGTAGCCGACGAGCAGGGCCCCGCACACGCCCGCGGCTATCGCGCCCGTCCTGCCGCCCATCATGACTCCCGAGACCCGGTCGGTTTCTGAAGAACAGCGGGTTAATTTCTGGTTCTGTGTCCGGCGCTCGGGCTTCTGTCGGGAGGTTGGCGGAGCGGCTCGCGGCAGGAAGGACCCGTGAGGCCCCGGATGTTCGTCAGCTAGTGGCGTCTGTGAAGTGCCTGACTGTAAATGTGAAGATTAAAAATATATTTCAGTGTATTAAGGTGTCGTTGAGTTACTGGTGGAGGTTTTTACAGTTATTTTGTGATCGTTTTTTTAACTGGGCACAGACTGTGAATTTATGTGACTCGGCAAACCGACAGTTTGTAACGGCACATTTCTTCCGTCTAAATTGAGCCTTTTTGCCCAACGTGACTCGATTTTTTTAACATCCTCTGAACAAACACAGGTAAGTTCTGCTCAACATGTTCACCGCGTTTTAACAGACAACTTCAAAATAGAAATCGTAGAAGTTCTGTGTATAATGTTGCTCATCCAATAAAGAGCAGACATGAAGACTTACTGTTTGTTTGAATAATCTACAGAATAAATCTCAATTCAATTCTCAATTCAAAACACTGTTGCTCACACTTTCACTTTCAGTGTGTAACATGTCTGCTGCCAGCTGTCTGCTGTCTGAAGACCAGTTTCTGTGCTCCATCTGTCTGGACGTGTTCACTGATCCAGTCTCCACACCATGTGGACACAACTTCTGCAAAAACTGCATCACTCAGCACTGGGACATTAATAACAGCTGTCAGTGTCCAATGTGTAACAAGGTGTTTGACACAAGACCTGAGCTAGACATCAACACTTTGTTCTCTGAGATGGTTTCTCAGTTCAGACATGAAGCTAAAAAAAAAAGAAACCGCGCAGAGCAACTAGTTGCCAAACCAGCAGAAGTTCCCTGTGACGTCTGCACTGGAACCAAACTGAAGGCCCTGAAGTCTTGCCAAGTGTGTCTGGTCTCCTACTGTGAGACTCACCTGGAGCCTCATCTGACAGCTTCAGGTCTGAAAAGACACCAGCTGATGGACCCTGTGGAGAACCTGGAAGACAGGATGTGTAAAAAGCACGATAAACCTCTGGAGCTGTTCTGTAAGACCGACCAGACGTGTGTCTGCATGCTCTGCTCTGTCTTAGAGCACAAGACACATGAGTTTGTCCCTCTGAAAGAAGAATGTGAAGGAAAGAAGGCAGAGTTGGAGAAGACAGAGGCTGAAATTCAGCAGATGATCCAGAAGAGACGGCTGAAGATTCAGGAGATCAAACACTCAGTCAGGATCAGTCAAGAAGGTGCAGACAGAGAGAAAGCAGAAGGGGTTCAGGTCTTCACTGCTCTGAAGGAGTCTGTAGAGAGAGGCCTGAAGCAGCTCATGAAGGACATCGAAGACAAACACAAAACTACAGAGAAACAGGCTGAAGGTTTCATTAAAGAGCTGGAACAGGAAATCTCTGAGCTGATGCAGAGAAGCTCTGAGGTGGAGCAGCTCACACGCTCTGAAGACCACCTCCACCTCCTCCAAAGCTTCCAGTCCCTGAAAGCTGCTCCACCCACCAAGAACTGGACAGAGGTCAGAGTCTGTCCATCACATGAGGGGACTGTGGTGAGAGCTGTGGATCAGCTGGAGAAGAGGCTCAGTAAAGACATGAGGAAGGTGTTGGATGAGTTTAAACTGAAAAGAGTCCAGCAGTCTGCAGTGGACATTACTCTTGACCCTGACACAGCAAATCATAAACTCATCCTGTCTGATGATGGGAAGCAAGTTTATTGTGGTGACGTGAAGAAAGATCTATCCAACAATCCAGAGAGATTTACACGTTATGTCAGTGTCTTAGGAAAACCAAGTTTCTCTTCAGGCAAATTTTACTTTGAGGTTCAGGTTAAAGGAAAAACTAAATGGACTTTAGGAGTGGCCAGTGAGACCATCAACAGGAACGGAGACCTCACACTGAGACCTCAAAATGGTTTTTGGACAATATGGCTGAGAAAAGGAAATGAGTACGAAGCTCTTGATGAACCTCTTGTCCGTCTCTCCCTGAAGTCTCAGATTGAGAAAGTCGGGGTGTTTGTGGACTATGAGGAGGGTCTGGTCTCCTTTTATGACGTGGATGCTGCAGCTCTGATCTACTCCTTCACTGGCTGCTCCTTCACTGAGGGACTCCACCCATACTTCTGTCCCTGCGGTAACAACAGTGGTAAAAACTCTGCTCCTCTGATCATCTGTCCTGTCACTCAAACCTCTAATAATAAATAAATCTTTCACACTTATTCTATAAATATACATCAGACAGTTTTCATACTTCAGCACGGCTGTTACTACTGAGAAGCCAATGAATTGTGTTGTTTTTCCTTTTAGATTTGTAGTTACCTGTGTGGTGAGTTTCTTCATTACACCTGTTGTTTTACTGCTTCAGTTTCCCTCCACTATCCTTTAATCCGTCTGTGACCTAGTCCTGGATCTGTTGTCCCTGGAGAAGGACAGACATGTCTCTGATGTGGACATTATACTTGTCCAGGTCCATTTCTATGTTTGTGAGATGTACAATTCAGATTCAAAATTAACAAGTCTGGAACACGGTGAATATTGTGAACTAAAATGAAACTGAACATGAAAATGTGGAACATTTTTGTAAACTGAAATGAAGAATTTACCAGGAGAAAATGGAACAATGAAATGAAACAGAAATATGGCTGCTTGAAAAAAGCCAACTGACCTAAAAGAAAAAAGAAAAATTTGATTATAGTTGTTCATTGTTTTATTTGACACAACTGGACCAATGTCCTTCCTGCTCTGCTCACAACTCCATATCCCAACATGTGTAACCTTTAGATGCTCAGACTGTGGGACTGTTTTGGATTTAATTATCAAACTTTTACATGATAATGTATTTTCAATCACCTGTGGCATAGACGCCACAGTGGACAAAACTTCATCTTCAAAGTTTCCATAATAGTGAACCCACATTAACAGAAAAAGGCAGAGACAAAGAGCGGATGGAGTGGATGACAAGCTCCAAAGAAAAAACAGTTACAATTCACAGCTTGATGTGTTCACTAAGACTGGTAACATTATGTCAACTCAGAGGATTATTATTACTACTACTAATAATAATATAGGTGACTGTCAAAGATGGAAAAGGGCATAAACTGCAAATTTACCAGCAACACTGAATTTTTTATCCATGTAGTCAGGAGAAATGAAAAATATTTTCATTACCTGCAAAACTTGTAAATATGTTCAAATTAAGATTCCAGACTTTACTGTCATTCATTTACGCCACAATTATGCATATGCACAAGATTTTGATGCATTTGAAAAAATACAAATGAAGATACTAAAAAATAGACAGTTCACTTGTGCTGTAAATAGTTAAACGTTCCAAATAAATATTGTACATGTGCTACAGGCCCTGTCCTCAAACACTTTGGTATAATAAAGAACATTCTCCTTCCATTAGTCAACCAGTTAGTGGTGAAGAAACTGAAGCTTTCTGAAGCTCTGAGTCAATATGAAGCTAATGTGCTGGAAATGTGACACGGTTAACGGCGACATCTGCTGGTAAATCTTTGGCATATTCAATAAGGTGAAATTATTACAAACTATCTTCTTTTCTTGTTACTTGTTGGGGCTGACCAGTTTTGTGAAAACTATTCTACTTTCTGCAAAAACTAAAAATTACTATAAATTAAAAAGTCCACGGAATAAATGATGCAAGTCAACTTGTGCCACATGCATGTAACTGTATGAACCTGGAGCAGGAGGTGCAGGAAGAGGTGGAGCAACAGTGAAAACAAAAATGTTTCTCAAATGAAACCAAAAGTTTGTGAGAGCAGCAAGAATTAAGACAAATTTTTGTTTGAACAAAAATCAACTTAAGTTCATTAGTTTTTTATCATCAACTGACTCAAATACCGGTGAGTACAGATGATGATATGTATGTTTCACAGACAAAACTAATACAAAACTTAGATATGTGATCAAAGACAGTGTTATAGCCAACACCTCCAAATGTTATTGTTAACTGAAGTGCAGATATGAATTAACATGAAGACATTATGTTTCTTAATTAAAATACAGAACACTAGGAGTGAATGAATCTCAATTCAAAACACTGTTGCTCACACTTTCACTTTCAGTGTGTAACATGTCTGCTGCCAGCTGTCTGCTGTCTGAAGACCAGTTTCTGTGCTCCATCTGTCTGGACGTGTTCACTGATCCAGTCTCCACACCATGTGGACACAACTTCTGCAAAAACTGCATCACTCAGCACTGGGACATTAATAACAGCTGTCAGTGTCCAATGTGTAACAAGGTGTTTGACACAAGACCTGAGCTTCATGTCAACACCTTCATCTCTGAGATGGTTTCTCAGTTCAGACGTGAAGCTAAAAAAAAAAGCAGCAGCTCAGAGAAACTAGTTGCCAAACCAGGAGAAGTTCCCTGTGACGTCTGCACTGGAACCAAACTAAAGGCCCTGAAGTCTCAGAGAAAGTCGGGGTGTTTGTGGACTATGAGGAGGGTCTGGTCTCCTTTTATGACGTGGATGCTGCAGCTCTGATCTACTCCTTCACTGGCTGCTCCTTCACTGAGAAACTCCAGCCATACTTCTGTCCCTGTGGTAACGACGGTGGTAGAAACTCTGCTGCTCTGATCATCTGTCCTGTCACTCAAACCTCTAATAATAAATAAATCTTTCACACTTATTCTATAAATATACATCAGACACAGTTTTCATACTTCAGCACAGCTGTTACTACTGAGAAGCCAATGAATTGTGTTGTTTTTCCTTTTAGATTTGTAGTTACCTGTGTGGTTTTCCCTCCGCTATCCTTTAATCCGTCTGTGACCCAGTCCTGGATCTATTGTCCCCGGAGAAGGACAGACATGTCTCTGATGTGGACACAATACTTGTCCAGGTCTATTTCTGCCACTTTTGAACTTAAGCAGCCCGTTTTCAGCTGTTTTAGGTTTAGGATTGCGGAAGTGAGAAAAACGTCCGTCATTCATAGAAGGTAGAAATAAGTGTCACATAAGTCAAAGGATCCTCCAAACGTTTTCCCCCTCAGACCTACTTTGACGCTTGTCGTGTTGCCATGGCAGATTCTCAGAGCTTATTTCAACCCAAACAAACTGATCAGCTGTCGTCCGGATCCTTTACAGCTCACATTTTTTATTACAGCTTCAGCGTGTCTTCCGGTTTCCTACCGGTTTGGACACTTGCGGCTCTGACCGGGCCGCCTGTGACGTGGGAGGGGCCTGCGTCAGCACGAGAACAGTGGGAGAGTTTCCAAAAGTTAAAACACGACTTTTATTTCCAAAAACGTCTGAAATCTAAATACAGCGACTCGTCACTGACCGTCAAGCTTGACAGCGGCGCACTGTTTGATTGACAACCGGCTGTCAAATAATCCGTTGGTGTAAGAAAAGGGGGCGGGACCCTGTTGTATTTGATTGGACATTCACATTATCCCTTTGGAGGGTCCTGCTCTGACGCTGCGGTGACGTAACCGCAGAGAAAGAAAGAAAAAGAGAAAGTTGGTCGGTCGGTCGGATTCTCTGCGAGCAGCAGCAGCTGGTGAAGGTAAGAGGAGGCGTTTGTCCGCCGTGACGAAAACACCACATTTACATTCATGCAAAGCGGGGCCACAAGGAGCAATATTAAAAATATGTTGGATGATTTCCCCCCCAGGTCCTGAAGTGAACCGCTGCTAACAGTTTGCCTGTGCGGGAAAGTAACTGCGTTTGAAATGGTCGATGTTATTTCGACGAAGGTTTTCTGCTTATTACTCGTTTCAAAGTTATAACTATAAAACTGTAACAATAACTTCATTTTAAATAACACGGCTGCTTCTTTCCTCCTCTTTATCCCAAGATTCTTGGTGTTTTATGATGCAACAAGGATAAATCACCGTCATGACGTCAACACAAGCATCTTTTCTGTCGATGGGCTAAAGAATGAGTTTTGCTTCTGCGCAGACCTACGCTGTAGACCATGGAGGTGGTCTACACCAGTGGGGGTATTTATATGTGTCGTTTTTTTATTGCACCATCTGTGCTACTGTGTGGACTTTTCTCGTCCACTGTGAAGGTTTTTGGTGAACTACAAACACTGGTGCTGGAAACCACAGAGCTGCAGCTAATAAATACTGAACAACAGTTACTTTCATTACAGAAAAGAGAGCAGACATCAGAGGAGATGCTCTCAACGATGTGATGGAACCTTTATTTATACAGAGCTCGACAACGATGAGGGACGGACTTAAGAGCTTTACAACAAAGGCATCAGACAGAGCAGGACTGACTTCATCTGTTTCCGCTCAGACTCACGCCCTCGTTTCTGCACTTTGCCTTATGTGTGAATATTGGGATAATAAATGCTTTGATGAACTGTATTGATCTCTTCTTGTTCTTGCATTCACAACTACAAAACAAACGTAAAGACCTTCATTGGATGAGCCTAATTGGATCCATTTCAGTCATATGCAATGAAATCCCACTAAATACAACATGTTTCAGGTGAGTTCACGCACCTTTCTGGTGAAGCTCTTTTCAATTTTGGCTGAACTGACCAAAGCTGGACTAGTCATTCTTCCACGTACGACGTTGCTGACAGAATTAATGAAGCTGGACTTTCCAGCACCAACCGGCCCATAGAGCAGAATTCTGAGGTGTTTGGCTGCATCGCTGTGAGGATGGTACTCTTTCACGTACTGAAGATCTCTCAGTTTGCCTCTGGAAAAAAACAAAAAAATCTTGGTGCCAGATCGGAAAAAGTTTTTTAACAACCGTGTCTAAAATTGATTTGATCACATTTACTCACCCCCAAGATATTTTTCTCCACGGCTCTTTAAAGGCTGACAAGAAAGTGAGCGTTAAGAGCCATTATGCAATAGTAGGCCAAAGAAACTCAAGCTCGTCTTTATGTGTGATTCATCTGCAAGAAATGCTAGTTTTCATGACTTACTGGGAGAAGGTGGGGCTGGATCGCCTACAATGTAAAACAGATGTTTTAGCGAATATTTTAGCTTGACTTGGTCTCTGGGCGACACCTAAACGGACTCATGCAACAGTATTTCCGACTTTTTTTATCCAGAATGATAAAATCACAGCAGCATTAACAACATTTAAACAGTGGTTTGCAGATGCTCGGAAATCTCACCGTTTGCAGATGAGCTTTTTCCTCCCATACCTGGAAAGAGACATGGGATGTGTTTTTAAGGATGCGCCGTCTTCAGTTGATGCTGCAAGACACAAAAACCTGACGCGAGACTTACTTTAGAGGAAGAGATGTTTCTCACAGTTTGAGCTGCAGATGTTGGCAACGTGTCAGACACACAAACCACAGCTGGCTGTGGATGAGACATTCGACAGGAATCATGAAACTTTAACCCGTTCTGCTGCCTCTAAACACAAAGGACCGTCTCCTCGAGCTGCTGTAACTACAAAAGTCTGTAAGTAAAATCTCACTGTTTGTGCTGCAGTGGAAACTTCTCTGCTGAGAGAAACCAGCTGTGCACGTCTCTCGGTGGTCTTAAAATTTTTTCCGTTGCTCTGAGCATTTTGTTCTGCCCATAAAACGCTGAACTGCATTTGGATGAGAAGATGCTGAGACCTTATCTCAGCTTGTACACTCAAAATAATCTCAAAGGCGTAAAGGGGAAAATCGGGACCATGTCCACAGGGTGGAGGTGAGGTGGAGCTACTTTAGATCACATGAGACGAGACAAGACAGAGGATTCCTACCTTTGCTGTTGAGGTGCTGCAGCAGACAGGAACCTTGGGATTCTGGTGCCGAAAGGGACAAAACGCAGGTCTATAAAGCTGCTCTCAGGTTTACTTTTACTTTCGGGATTTAGAGGAAAAGCTCCAGTTGTGAGTCAGTTTCACTTTTCACTGGATTCCTGCCACAGTCAGGAATGTCCAAAGGTCCCTGTGAAAATCCCAGTGCTTTGTAAAATCTGGGCCTGGAGGACTCACGGTGTCCTCTGGGCTGCTGGTGTCTTTCTGTCTTTCTTGCTACACACACACAAAGGCGACTGTGGGTATTTCCAGCCTGGATCGATTGTGAACTCAGATGTTTTTCACTAAACCTTTCACAATATGTTGTGTATCCGTGGAAATAAACAGCTGCTGGACATGTGAGTGAAAACTATTGTCAACTGGCTGTTGTCTCAGGCAAACCTCGTATCGGGGGTCAGCGGGCGCCTCTGTCAAAATAAATGCTGTCCTAAACGTGCCGCAGTTTTCCTTTCATACACGAACAGGGAGCTGGGATCAGCAGTGGACGCTGAGCATGATGGACGTCCAATCAAATGACAAGTGTCCCGCCCCCGCACTGCTGTCAAGCGTGATGAGCCGGTGGTGATCAGCTTTTGTCTGCTGTTATTGGAGGCGTTTAGACACTCTGGGGTGCGGCCCCGTCCTCGTGCTGCGGCCCCTCCCGCCACATGTTCACCCCTCCACAGCTGCCAGAACCAGCATTTTGGAAAGGTTCAGCATATATATATTTTACTGAATCATCTTTTCTTTCAACAAACTAAATATGACAAAGAAAGTGTTTTTAAACACTATAGTATATAAATTATCAGTCTGACTTTTTTAAAGTTCATATTCATATTATCAGCCGATTTCTCGGTCAGGTACGCGTCTTTCGTCTGTGCGGCTCTGTTATGGTGTATGAATAAGAAATAAGCCACTAAGGTTGAACTAAGAGCAGCACATGCAGCTTTTTCCATGGATGTAAACCAACGTGTCGTGAAAGTCTTTAAATCGTTAACCCAGTCGAGTTCAGGAGCAACTCTGACGTTTCTTGGCGTCTGTCCTCGCTCAGACTCAGAGAGAAGAAGCTGCTCCACGAGTTGTTTTCTCATTCACTACTCTCAGTGGGGTAATACCCAAGAATTCATATCCAGTCATGTCAGAACACAAAGGTTTTCAACCAGGGCTTTGTTTGGAGCCCCGCTTGCGGCGCATGTGGCGTATTACGTCTTTTCCCAGAGGAAACTCCAATTATCCTCCAGTACCTGGCTGCGTGCAGCTGCTCACTTCTCGATGATTTCTGATTCAGCTGTCAGACCAGCGCCGACAACACGCCCCAGAGTCCTCTGAATGCAGCCGTAGAAGGAAGAACTCGATCGTCAGTCGAATGTAGCTACACTCCTCGGATTAATGTTCATCATGTTCCTCTTGAGCTCAGTCAAGCTGTAGAGAAAGTTCTTACATGTTCACCTGAGCTCATGCTCACCTGTTTGTGGGTCTCGATCAGGCTTCTGCCTCTGGAGGAACAGCGGTGGTCAGGGTTTATACTCAGCTCACATTTGTCGCTGAACGCAGTCTTCTTCCTGTTTCTCCACAGGACGACAGATGAACCTTTTACTGTCCGGACTTGAATGTGAGTCCCAGTTCATGGAGAACTGCAGTACGCTGACCTGGTCTTCTGCTCTGTGGTCTCATTTTCTTGTGTTCTATTTAGACGTATACCTCCCCTCATTGAGGGTCTGTACAGTGAAGGTCCACACAGTTACTACGGGGGAAACCGTTGGCGCTGACGAAGCTCTGATGGACAAAGTGAAAAGCAGCGACAAGCTTCAGGTGGCGAAGGCAGAGGAGGAGGCAGGATGTGACATAGTTATTGTATTCTGTCCAATCATCTCTCGTCCTGGGTCAGAGGTGGAGGCAGCAATGATGAAGGTGTCAGGTAACGCAGAGACTTGTCATTTCTGCTTTATATTTTTCTGCTTTCCTTTAAATCTAAGTCTGTACATATGAATGAATGAATTTCCAGTGAGCAACTTTTTAGTTTTTGTCCAAGTTCACTTGGAATTTATTTCGTCAGGCAACGTCCAAACATGAGATGCTGATGTTCTGTCTGCCTCAGTAGATGTCCGCTTGTTATAGGTCAGGGATTAATATGAATAAGAACAAACAAATTTAACAGTGCTTTTACATTGCTGCCATGTCAGGAAGTGACACAATCAATGACATTTATTTATCTCAATTTATGCATAACGTAATAAGGACATTGTCTCCGTTCCTCCCAATGTGACGTCCAGCACTAAGCTCCGTCTCGTCTCCGTCTCTTGTCCTCTGCTGTCAGCAGGTGATAAACCAGTGATTCTGGTGACGATGTACCACACCCGAGACGTCCACTACTCCACCTCTGGGACAGCCTGGTCCCAAACATATCCAAAGGTCGTCCTGGACGTTCCTGTTCTCTTCCACGAGACCATGCGGGGATTACTGACATGTCCCACAAATGAGCAGGCGGTTTGTCAGATACACGAGGTGTTCAGGCAGCACAGTAAGGGCACG
This sequence comes from Channa striata, assembly GCA_033026295.1. NCBI lineage: Eukaryota > Metazoa > Chordata > Actinopteri > Anabantiformes > Channidae > Channa > Channa striata. The sequence goes on from CM065188.1 coordinate 17,767,635, forward strand.
TTTAACGTTTGTTGTGTTAGTTAGTCAGCAGCCGATGAACTTAGCGCTTCCTGAAACCATCACGTTCGTTATTAGTCGAATCAGTTTGATGTAGCACATGAAATATAGACTTTTGACATGAAAACCTTTGGAAATAAAATGTCTATTAAAATGTTATGAAGGTTGAAATAAAACTCCTGAACACAGACCTGCTTTGATGGTTCATTGCTTCAATTAATTACGTAACGTTTGGTTCATATGTTCTTCACATAATTTGTTGATATGACCATTCAATTAAATCAGTTTCAAATCAACGTTTCCATTGTATCACTATAAAAACAAAAACACCGATGGAATTACCTGGCTTATTAACCAGCTCGTTGTGTTGTAACGTAATGTTGCGTCACGACATTAACCCTGAGGAAACCCGTCTCATCCCCGTGTAACGTAACCCGGCAAAGAGGCTTTTGGCAGCAGTACAGACACGGTCCAGTACAGAGGTCTCAGTCTTAATCCCCACGAGATTATTTCAAGTTTTATTAGTTGGTGACATCAGCAGACGCCTTTAGTACGAGTGTGGTGTCCTTTAACTTCAGGGTCTCTCTATGAAACTAGTATCGTTGGTAAAAATCTTTTTAAAATAAAAACCTATAAATAATGATCACATTTCTTTGTTCTATTCTTACTTCATGTGCGCCTTTTCCACAGGTTTTTCATTTGTACCATTCATTACTAAACACTTTGACTCTTTACACCAGTGAACATAAATGTTTGGACGCTGAACCTGGTGGCAATTACAATCGTCATCAGGCGCATGTTAAAAAAATCATTAATTGTCACGATGGATCGTAAGAGTCCAGAAGCTCTGGTGCTGTCGGACTGAAAGCCATAACGGGAACAACAAAATTCACAAAGTGAGCAAATACATGGACACAGAAGCGACGGAAAAACAGAATTTCAAGTGGAATAAAAGGAAAAAGTGCTGCAATCAACTGTAGAAACTCCACCAATTCTCTGACAAATAAAACCAATGTCTTTTTAATGTCAAGTGATTTTAGTCCACGTTGTTTTTCATGTGTTTCTTTTAAAGGCAGACAGAGTCATAATGTCCACTTGCCAAATGCAGACAGTGTTCAAAGAGTCAGATATTACTGCACCTGATGTTATCGTAGCAGGACCTGACTGACAGCAGACATGAAGTTCAGGAGTCTGAGGTCACAGGTGTGTTAAGAAAATAACCAGGGTGGCATCAATGAAAAGTCAGTGACGGAGAAGCTGCAGGAACTTTACCAGCCAAAACCTGAAGCCCATGAAGGCTCACGGATTCCGCTGGACCGATCCGGAAAAGGTTTTCCCTTGGCTGTGTTACATGTGTACATAGTGTTTCCTGTGCCATCTGTCCACCCACTGAAATTGTGGTTTTGACCAGAATGCTCTTGCCACCATAGAAAGAGCCACGGCCCTTAATGTTACCTGCATACCTCGTTAAAAGAGCTCAGATGAGCTCAGATGGGGGCCTGGTGGCTCAATGGGCAGAGCATCAGGTTGGGATGCAGAAGGCCCCAAGTTAGAATCCCACCCTCCCAGGTGTGGCCCCACCCAGTGACCAAGTCACACCTTGGTGCTGGTCACAAACCCCGCCCAAAGGGGACGGTTGTGGCAAGAAGGGCATCTGGCATAAAAACTCAACGTGTAGAACATGTTCCACTGCGGCAACCTCTGAGGGGACAAGTCGAAAGCCTCTGACCCTATAGTGTTTTGGCAACTTTTATTACGAAGTATAAAAAGACGTTAACACATTAATAACCAACAGCTAACAACTTCACTTTGTTCATCTGTAACAAATCAAGGGACATGGGTCCATCTCGTGAGGTGAAATGGGCGTCACAACGGACAACGATCAAAACTACGTTACAAATCTGTCTCTTCAAAGTTGTGGAACTTGTCTTGCAAACACTCAACTTTCTCCTTTCAGAATTTTACCACGTGATTTCACGGCCTCACGATCTGCACTGCTTCGGATTGGACTTCTGAGCCTGATTTCACACAGAGGAAGATCTGCAAACCTGCAGGGCCAGGTCATGAGCTCCCAGAGCCTCAGCCAATCACCTGGCTTCTAACAGAATAAGCCAATCAGCTAACGGCCATAGTCTAAACACGCTTCCACTCGTTCCAGTGCAGGTTTTCACGTCGGTGCAGCTGCTGGGAGCAGTTTGCTCAAACGAGAACGGTCCACAGTCCGCACGTAAGTTGAACCTGAGGTACTTCCTGTTAGGACTTGTCTCCTTTTGTGAAAGTTTCATCTCTGTCTCTTGACATTCTTGTCTGAATAAAATCTCTGGAACAGATTAACAAAGTTCTTGGAAACACACCTAGAACTAATTTACATAGAAATTGCGTGACAGGTGACCATGCGCCCGCCAAAATAAGAGTCTAGCTTTACCTGATTTTACAATAACATGACGTGTCTTGCACATAACAGCGCAACAACTCTCTCGACTACACATGTAGCATGTGAGGACTCTGTGGACACATAGCATGGACGAACTATCTGTCACAGTGCTGACACTGATCTGTGTTGCCCTGGTAACCTGCTCGCTCCTTCTCCCTCCCAGCTCTGCTTATCAGTGTCTCTTCATTTCGCCTGTGTCCCCTGTCCTTCTGTGACAGATTGTCTTTCACTGTTTGTTTCCTAGTCTCCAGTGTTTTTTCGCCTGCCTGCCTTTTCATTGCGTTTCTGCGGTTTTTCTTCTTTGGCCGTTTCTTCACTGTTTTCCTCCGTGGAAGACACAGGTCCCTGAATACCTGTAAGTGAACTGTTAAAACCGACTCACCGGACCGATCTGTTTACTGGATCCATTTAACTCCCTTTACCGGAAGAAACCTCCAGCAGAACCAGGCTCAGGGTGGGCGGACATCTGCCTTGACCCGTTGGGCTGAGTGGAAAACATTGGGCAGGTTGGTAGGACCAGTAGCTCCAAAGCTGGGGACACCTGAAGACAGGGACAGAGAGAGAGAGACAGAGAGGGAGAAGAAAAAGACACAGAGTTAATGTCCTACAGTGGAGACATATAAATGTGGTTTGAGAGGACGAAAGTGCCTCGGTGCATCAGGGGTTGGTCCCCCAGCAGTCTGAGCCTATAGCAGCAGGACTAGAACTAACTAGAAGGTTTTGAGCCTAGTCTTCAAAGTAGAGAGGGCGTCTGCTTCCTGAATCTGGAGCTGGTTCCACAGGAGAGGAGCTCAAGTATAGATGTGAGTCCATCACATGCAGCCAAGAGACTGTCCTGCAGCCATGTCTCTGCGTAACAAACACATTCTCAAAGATGTTTTCCTTCCTCAGCAGTGCCATCAACTCGTCCACCTTCTTCTCTAGAGACCTCACGTTGTCCGTGACCAGAGAGAGAAGAGGCAGCTTGAATGTTCTCACTCTTGCTCACCTGCTTTCTTTTCCAACCCTCCACTTTATTCCAGCTCGGCGATCTCTTGCTGAAGGTGAATACACGGTGCTGTTCTGCTGCAGCCTGATCAGCTGTTTCCTGTAATCAGCTGTTACACGCTGGTCACAGCTTGACGCAGAAAACATTCACAGATCATAAATACAGGCACTTCACTACTACACACCAGTCACCTCTTCTACTCTTTGTTTTCCATCATCTTCCTCATTCTTCAACTGTTCAAAGTTCCTTCCACCTTCCACTGAATCTCCTGCCACCTGTCAACACTTTTCCATCGCTTTCTTTAATCACTCCAACCTGCTGCACATCTCTGTCTCTCTGTCTCACTAGACCGTTTTTTCTAAAGTCTGCCACCATCAGTCCTTCAGTGTTTCTGTCCTGGAGACCAAACCTGCCTATTACCTTCTCATCATCTCTGATTTCACACTCTTCACACACTCCAGAACATTCCTTACCAGAACTCCTTCCATGGTTACTCCATTCTTAAACAGCTTGAACCCGGCTCAGTAATAATAATACACTTATGACCATAATAGTCTTCCAGAGCCAGCACTAAAAATGGCTGCTATTTATACCATTACTTAAACACTAATCTTATTATTTAAATATATTTTGGCTCCATCCTATTTTCAGCAAAAAAAATAAATTATAAGATTATAAGAAATTGCTATAATTGTTGCATCACAGGCTTTTTGAATCTGCACTTTATTTTCACTAAACTGTTACTCATTGACCTTTTATTTTCTAATTATTTCATCCTGACTGGAAGGTCAGTAGCGGGACTAACAACAAAAAAGAAACATCAACCAATGAGGAAGTTGACACAAACAAGGCAAACCAAACCCTAAAACGAACACGGGACCAAACAAAGTGTCCGAAAACTAGTGATGTCAAATCTGATACCGAGGCTTCGAACCACGTTTCAAACTCAATAGGGAGTTTGTTGCGATTCACTGAGCGGGAACTTGCATCGAGACAATTACTGTGCAAATGTTGCTCAACGAATGAACCTCTGAGCAGTGAAACCAATTTTCAAGACAGTTGTCCAAAAGGGTTGGGTGTCTCATAAAGCCACGTTTGACCGTCTCTACAGAAAACCTAAGACCAAAAAACAAGAGTCCAGTGAATCAGCAGACACAGTAAGAAACTGAGGGAACAGCTGGATTTAAATGAATTCATGACTAATGAGGTGCATAATAAAAAAACTATTGGAGACGTGAGGAAGAGTGCTAAAAAATAAGAGCCCTGAACAGGAAGTGAAGCCAGTGAAACAAAAACATGAACTCAACTTCTGAAATGGGCCTAATTTCCATCCATCAATTATCTCTACAACTTATCCCAGCTGCCATTGAAATTGAATTACAATTGAAGTCCATCTTGGACAGGAAGCCTATCACAGCTACTGTTAATAATTTGAGGACCCACAAAAAAAAACTGGACGACGCAGGAGTGGAAGGACAGAAATCCAAGTTTTTTGAATAATGAAATGATGGGGAGTGGCCTGATTCTGGTCAGAGCAGATGGGAATGATGGGAGGATGAGTGGTTGCCTAGAAAAAGAGCAGAGGGGAGGGAGGACAGAGAAATATAAGAGATGTGAGGTAACTTAGCAAGGCTTACTGTGGAGTGATGGGAGGGGGCAGGCGATGTCGAGGAGGAGGTGATTCATCCAGGAGCAGGGAAGATTCACAGCGGAGGAGGCGAAGGGGAAAATAACACAATTTACAAAGTACAACCAAGATCGGTGATCCCTGCTTGGAAGGCGTAGACAGTTTAGGAGGAGGGAAAAAAAACAACACAAATCTTCTTGTCTTTCGAAATTATCTAAAACAAGAACCCGAGAGCAAAAAATTCACAAAAACCCAAAAACCATGTCAGGGAAAGAAAACGACAGGAAATCAGATATCTCAAGAGGACTTAACTCAAGCAGGAGAAGGGTGTGGACATGAAAGAGCATGAAGTTGATCTGACAAGGAGAAGCAGGTGAGTGGGACTGAGACTGGGAGACAACAGGTGGCACGAGTCAGTCTGATTAGGAGCAACGGGGAGGGCAGAGTAGAATCGGAAAGGCGGAAGAGCAAACCAAACGGTAACCAGGGCAACAGGGGTCGGGGTGGAAACCATGACATTGCCAGTCTCTCACACACGCTAACCTCGCCGCCACCGTGCTGCCCGAGATGTGATTTAAATCATGTTTTTTATATTTAGGGTGGTTTCAAATATTTTTTCAGAATAGAACTAAACGGGCAGATTAACCATTCAAACGTTATTCATTGTTTCCAAAAAGGTTTTTAAAAATTATCCAAATGTGCCACCCTATTTTGGGCTTGTGCCCCTGACCACCCCGATGAAACGTGTCTGGCTCCGCCCCTGCAGAAAGAAGGAAAAAACTATCTGTATCTGAATCTGTGACAACTGGAGTCTCAGGTTTGTCCCGTGTGTCTCCACCCTGAGTCCAGCAGAGCTCAGTTTATTAAGGTGGAGCAACATTTTAAAGAGGAGAGCGTCACGAAACTCAAAGTTTGTCAGAGCGACAGCAGAACTGCAGTCGAGACAAGTTAGTGTTTCTGCAAAAAGTAGAAAGTTTGTTGGTTCTTTCTCAACAACTGACTGAAATATTGGTGAGTACAGAGAAACACGTTCACTGGGTTTTAATCAGCAATGACACTAATATTGATCTATAATCAAACAGGAAGTTCAAGAGTAACTTTGATCACTAAATAACTCATATTTTGAAAATGCCTCTTCGTTACAGGCTTCAGGCACAGTGAGCTGTGGACATATGTCCTGTGTGTCCTGTTTTAGACAGTAAATCAGAGACAGAAGACGTTAGTCGTTTGTTCACAGACCTGCTTTGTTCTCACACTTCTCTCATTTAAAATAACTTGCTTTAATTCATTCCCGTTAACACACATTGTGGATTGTAGCTGCAAAGTTAACGTGCTGTTACACGTTATACGTGATAATAATTAACCGAAGCCTGTTGTAAAGGGAACATGTGTGATATGACTCACTTTCAGTGTTCTCCCTACATCCTGTCAGCCGTGTTACTGATTAAATTCAGCCCACATATTAACAGCACATTGTATCTGATCACACACGTGGAACTTTAACATAATTTAACATATAATAATAACAATTAATGAACCAAACACTGAAACTATAAAAAGTAACATCTAAATTCAGCTGTAACACAAATAGAAACTAAAAGCTACACAAAAACATGTCAGCACGACATGTCGCTCCGTGTTTTCTGATGTTTATTTAAAGACAGACTTACACCCTTTATCTCATAATGTTACTCAGATGAATTCCAGGCACAAATAAACATGAAGTGTTTATGAAATTAAACTACAGAATACTCACCCTTTCACTTTCAGTGTGTAACATGTCTGCTGCCAGCTGTCTGCTGTCTGAAGACCAGTTTCTGTGCTCCATCTGTCTGGACGTGTTCACTGATCCAGTCTCCACACCATGTGGACACAACTTCTGCAAAAACTGCATCACTCAGCACTGGGACATTAATAACAGCTGTCAGTGTCCAATGTGTAACAAGGTGTTTGACACAAGACCTGAGCTTCATGTCAACACCTTCATCTCTGAGATGGTTTCTCAGTTCAGACGTGAAGCTAAACAGAAATGCAGCAGCTCAGAGCAACTAGTTGCCAAACCTGGAGAAGTTCCCTGTGACGTCTGCACTGGAACCAAACTGAAGGCCCTGAAGTCCTGCCTGGTGTGTCTGGTCTCCTACTGTGAGACTCACCTGGAGCCTCATCTGACAGAGTCAGGTCTGAAAAGACACCAGCTGATGGACCCTGTGGAGAAACTGGAAGACAGGATATGTAAAAAGCACGATAAACCTCTGGAGCTGTTCTGTAAGACCGACCAGACGTGTGTCTGCATGCTCTGCTCTGTCTTAGACCACAAGACACATGAGTTTGTCCCTCTGAAAGAAGAATGTGAAGGAAAGAAGGCAGAGTTGGAGAAGACAGAGGCTGAAATTCAGCAGATGATCCAGAAGAGACGACTGAAGATTCAGGAGATCAAACACTCAGTCAGGATCAGTCAAGAAGGTGCAGACAGAGAGAAAGCAGAAGGGGTTCAGGTCTTCACTGCTCTGAAGGAGTCTGTAGAGAGAGGCCTGAAGCAGCTCATGAAGGACATCGAAGACAAACACAAAACTACAGAGAAACAGGCTGAAGGTTTCATCAAAGAGCTGGAACAGGAAATCTCTGAGCTGATGCAGAGAAGCTCTGAGGTGGAGCAGCTCACACGCTCTGAAGACCACCTCCACCTCCTCCAAAGCTTCCAGTCCCTGAAAGCTGCTCCACCCACCAAGAACTGGACAGAGGTCAGAGTCTGTCCATCACATGAGGGGACTGTGGTGAGAGCTGTGGATCAGCTGGAGAAGAGGCTCAGTAAAGACATGAGGAAGGTGTTGGATGATGTTAAACTGAACAGAGTCCAGCAGTCTGCAGTGGACGTTACTCTTGACCCTGATACAGCATTTCCTAAACTCATCCTGTCTGATGATGGGAAACAAGCACATCACAGTGATGTGAGGAAAGATCTCCCAGACAACCCAGAGAGATTTTCTAATTGTCCCTGTGTCTTAGGAAAACAGAGTTTCTCTTCAGGCAAATTTTACTTTGAGGTTCAGGTTAAAGGAAAAACTGATTGGGATTTAGGGAGTGGCCAGAGAGTCCATCCACAGGAAGGGATACATCACACTGAGTCCTCAAAATGGTTTTTGGACTATATGGCTGAGAAAAGGAAATGAGTACAAAGCTCTTGATGAAAATCGTGTCCGTCTCTCCCTGAAGTCTCAGCCTGAGAAAGTCGGGGTGTTTGTGGACTATGAGAAGGGTCTGGTCTCCTTTTATGACGTGGATGCTGCAGCTCTGATCTACTCCTTCACTGGCTGCTCCTTCACTGAGAAACTCCAGTCATACTTCAGTCCCTGTGGTAACGACGGTGGTAGAAACTCTGCTGCTCTGATCATCTGTCCTGTCACTCAAATGTAGTGGATTACTTTCTTGATTGCCCTTATCTTTCTCAGTAAGACAGACGGTCTCGAGTCCTGTAGGAGTCTTAATTATTTTGATTTTGTTTGGGGCCAAATGAATAACTTTTCATGGGACGCATTTACTCAAACAAAGATTCACAGACAAAATAGAAATGTACAGATTCAACCTTTTATCAAAAACAGACCAAGGCAGTAGACAAGCAGAGCCGCTCTCTGCTCGGTTCTTCCGTATTTACCTGCTGGTGCAAACTGCGTCAGGCTGTTAATCGTAAACTTTACTTTAAAGAACAACTACGAGCAACAACCGACGCCTTCGGAAGTTGGTCACCAGCTGATGTGGTCAAGAACTGTGGAGTGTGAGCGACATGGCTGTGATGTGGTCTGTGATTTTATTTGTCCAGGTCCAGGTTATATCATATATTTATGAATTATTGTAACTTAAAAAAAGCATCTTAAAGATGCTCTTAATGTGGAGAGGTACTGTCAAAAGCTTCTGCAACACACACCCGAACAGTGTCTCACTGCCCTAGTGCATCATGTATGTACCAAATTACTCTGTAAGTCGCTTTGGATAAAAGCGACTGCTAAATGTCAATATTGTAGTTTTAATTTTACCTTAAAAAGCACGTGAGCAATGCTGTCTTTAAAAATAAATAAAATATGGATCAGATTAGTTTATTGGAGGCTGACCTTAACTCCACTTATGCCTGATGACACAGTATATCTGAAATGAATGAACCTGCTTCATAGTCTAAGAAAGTCACAGTGGTTTTTCTCACAATGATGTGGGCATCACACAATCTGTCAAATGCTCATTTGCATTAAAAGGAGTTTGTGGCTCGGCAGCAGACACGGCGGGTGAGTGAGCTGCTCCATTCACGGGCTGAACCACAGGTCGCACAGACGTGTCAGGACAAGCAAGCAGAGATGTAATGAACTCTTCAGTCGCCAGGACAGAACCGGGACGTTCACTGACATCCACTGTCAGCTTCTGTACACGCACATGCAGCCCTGCGTGAATCTGTGTCTGACTTTCACATTATCCAAACTCTGAAGTCAGGAGCAGGTGAAATGAACATGTCGCTGCCCAGATGACTCCACCGTATGTGAAGGTTCTTTTTATTTCAGGGTCCGTGTTTCATCAGTGGACACGTCCACATGTTCTTTTGTTCTGCAGCAGAGGCGAGCCCTGTGCCCCGTGGCATTATGGGGAATGTAGGGTGAGGCACCGGCGGTGGAGCTGGTCTGTCAGTAGGGGGAGATGTTGTTCCAGCACTCAGACCGTTTCCTGCCTGTCACACACTGGTGTCTTGATACTTGGAGGCCTGATGTGGTTCAGGATTCTGAAGAGCCCAGCTCGTCCGGCAGAACGAACGAGCGACACCGTCCCAAAGTGTGTCAGTGGAGGCTCCGGCACTTTGTCGGCTTGTGAATTAGCAGATCGTGGACCAAGTCACTGGAAAATTGAATGAACTCTGTCGTTATTATGCTTCTCTGATCTGTGGTTCAATCATCTTCACCTCTGTCAAATTCAACCGTGTAAAGAACAGCAGCCCCACCTTGAAATCTGGCCAATCAACAACAGGTATTTTTTCAAATCAAAAAGCCAGGTTCATACTTTTCTTTCAGTAATTCTATCAACTCCATCACCTCCAGTATGAGCTAATATCAACAAATACAATCAATATCCAGCAAGTAAAAAGACTGTGTGACATAACCACTGTGTTTCCCGCCATAGGCCAGAAATACGATAATCAAACTGCAAACCGACTTTCAGCTCTGTGAGTCCCGTTTTCCCCGACGCTTCTCTTTGAGTTTTTTTTCAATTCTCCAAACGTTATCAACACACCCATAACTCAGACGCCATCTTGTAAGGCATGTGCGGGGTTTCCTGCATTTCTTTGGTTTTATTTGGCTCAGTTGTTCATTTCGGATGGAGATGTTGCAGAGGCAAAGCGACACCTGCTGTGGCTTCGCTTTTCAGGCTCGGCCCACAAAGAGGAGCTGGAGGTTTCATCTCTGTAAGCGCCATGAGGAGATCGAGGGGACGAGTCGCTGAGATGTTAGCGTAGAGAATAGTCCAGCTAAAGGAGGTGACGTCCATCCTTCTCTTTGCTCGCTCATGGTGTTTAAAATAGAATCTGCTTTCTGCATGAGGTCCAGTGTCTGCGTAGCCCAGAATCCACTGTGAGTCAGTCTCGTTGTCATTGTCCAGGGTTCAGCTGCAAGAATTAGCATGAACAACTGGGTCGCGAAACAACTGGGTCACGTGACTGGCCATTCACGAGGAAGATGATGATGATGATGTGTGGATGAGCGAGAGCTGGAATTTCCTCGCTGAGGGGCCGGTCAGCTGAACAGAACACAAACCATGAAATATGGGTGGGCTAGAGTGCGAGTGCGGGACCATCGCCATCGCCATCGCACACTCGGAGGGATTAGAGGGGAGCTGGCTGAGCTTCAGTGGAGTTTCCCACACACACATTCCCTCAGCTTTAGTGTCCCGGACAGATGGGGGGTGTTGGCTGTTGTGGAGTCTTAGTGGGGGGGTGAGAAGCAGAGAAAGATCAGAGGTCCGAGGGGGATTTGAAATGCTGCTAACAGGAAGTGATGGAGCTCCTCCAAACGAGCTGGAGTCTGGATTTCCCAACGTGTGTGTGTGTTCCTGTATGTACTACTTAGTGAGGACACGACTTCGTTTTTACCAACAGACTGAGGACATTTGAGCTGGTCCAAACAACGTCAAAGGACTTTTGAGAGTCAAGACGGAAAGAAGGAAGGAGGGAAAAGAGCTTTTGTTGCGCTTTCTTTTCTCCTCAGTCCACTCGCTGACGTTAAACTACAGACATGACCTTATTATTCTGACCTGTGTTCATGTCTCACCCCCTTCACCTACTGTAGGACAAACCTCGTCCATGTCCAGTGGCACCACGCCACTGAGCGAAGCAGCCAAACCACAGCACTGCGCAGGCGACACGTGATGCACACTGGCCCCGTGGAAAAACTTCCAATACAAGTTTTGTCTTTTGATTGTCGGAAATGAATCCACGTGCTCTGAGTGTGACGATCCTTCCATCTCGTTTTGTGGCTGGAATCTGGAGGAATGATGCCTGAATGATTGGACAGAGTCTTTTGAGCCGTTGTCTCAGTAGGTGGACTACAAATAAATACAGAATAATCCCCACGAGGAGATTCGCAGTTTGCAGAGCTGCATATTTGGCGTCACTTATAGACAGCAGTTAGTTTATTATCTCCTAAGGCAGGATCATACATGTGAGTGTGATACTAACAAAGGACGCTGTGCGATGTACAGACTGTATTGTGATTTGTGACAGTTACTGTTCACACGGCTGCTGCTTTCGCTGCAGCTACGTTAGAAGCAAAAGAAACACAACAGCTTTATTTCCTCCTGAAAACAATAAAAGGTTAAAGGAAATATGCTGACGGACAGACGGATGAAACAAAAGTCTGACAAATGGACGTAATGGGAAAAAAATAGTCCCCCCCCCCACACGCACACACACACGCACACACACACACACACACACACACACACACACACACACACACACACACACACACACACACACACACACACACACACACACACACACACACACACACACACTGCTGCTGCTGAAGAATTCGCAGTTTGACCTGGTGACCTTCCAACCAGATTTAGCCCCAGAAAAAGGCTGTAAGGATGAGTGAGTGTGTGCGAGTGTTAATCCTGAATAAACCCACTGCTGGAGTGTTGGATGACAGGAGAGACTTACTCTCTGCGTTGACCTTTGACCTTTTACCAGCCTCACTGTCCTGTACGTCTGTGCAGAGTAAAGTCGGACGGATGTTTCCTGTCAGGGACCATCTCAAAAGTGAAGAGTCATTTTTCCAACAATGTGCAACAAAAGCTGGAAAAGCCACAACACAAAAAACTCGCAAATGTGCAGAAAAAGGTGATGACGCAACCAAATGAGGGTGGGAACAAAGACGGCAATAAAAAAGTCTGCGGAGCGACTGGAAACACATCTGCTAACCTAAATGTCCGTCAGTTTTTAGTGTCCCCCGGAGACACGGGCTTTGACAGTTGTCTACAATGAAAAAAGTGTTGGACACAAAAGGTGACACGTTTTTGTCTCGTTTGCTGATGACCTGAACGACCTGTGCTCAGTGCAGCATATTTCTGCGTTTGGTTTTGTCTTTAACTTGCATGTGTTTTCTTCTCTACTTTAGGACGCAAACAAGTGTAAACGGAGTCGCACAGGTGGGACTTTTCGTGTCTCCACATCAACTGGACACCATCCACGGTGGGTTGGAGTCCACTTTCATCAGAGAGAAAATGTCCCCAACCTGAGAAAATCAACAGTGATAAACGCGTGAAAGCTCCAAAGCTTTGGCATAGCGTGATTCATGCGGCGGCTGTATAACGCACAGGCCCAGCGAGTGTTTGACAGCCGCGCTGCGCCCACGCTCAGCGCAGGGATTCAGCTGCCAGCTCACATGCAACACGAGACGATTCTCCCCGCAGAGAAACTCATGTTAATAATGCAAAACAGACGTAATCGTCTAATCAGACATGCACAACGGCTCGCGCGGTTTCTGCTCCGTCTCCACAGGGTTGGCTCGGAATCGGCGGGTTTTTTTGGGGAGCGGGGGGGGAGGGGGGAACTGGACTCAAACTCAGATTCATACATTTGCATTTAAGTCACGTGTCAGACGCTTTTATCCAAAGCGACTTACAAGCAAAGTACAAGCAGCCAGGTCCCTTATAGCGTCTGATCTTCATCAGACGAGACTCGTTAAAATGAAAGAGCAGTCAGTTGTCAGACTTTCTACGTCATAACTTCCCAGTGCATGTTAGAAAAAAACAGGACTTCCTGTGTGTCTGATGACAAGCTACTGATGTCACTTCCTGTCTGCTGTAGCAGGAGATGCGTGTTTGAGTCATTGGTTTACACACACAAGATTACAGGGGATTATTGTGGATTTACAGCGTGAGGTCTTCACAACCCGCTGACCTCTACCACACACACACACACACACACACACACACACACACACACACACACACAGTGAAAGACGGCATCGCCTTGTGGGAAAGTGCAATGAGCATTTTTCACAGTTCCCATGTCGGACTCTTTAAATGTGGTTCTTTCAAAGTCGAGCCCTGATGCCCCAGACATGAGCTCTGCAGCTGGATCCTTCTGATTTTATGGCTTTTCACAAACACAAACACAATCAGCTGATAAACAGTTGCAGCCGTCGTGTAAAAAGAGCCATGTCCTCATGAGTCACAGTGGACTCCTTTCACACGCCCGTCCCCCTGTTCTTTTCTCGTCTGTTTCAAATGTTTTCTATCGTTGTTAAGGGCTTAAGGGTTCCCAATCATCTTTAGGATGTCGAGTGTTTCACAAGTTTCACTGGAAATGAAAACCAAAACATATTGTCTGGATCCTCAACGCATCCAACACACAAAGAAAACGCTATGAATCACTAAAATATTTGAAAAAAACGAACCCGCGGGGGTAAGTGTGATCCGTTCCTCCCCTTGTTGAGGACTTGATTTGTGTACGACGTTTCTCACAGGGTCACGGTCAGCACCGCTAATCTTCCTCCTGCACGCAACGATTCCCAGCAGGCCTCAGACCAAACACCACAGCTCTGTTAACCCCCCCTCCCCAAGTCATCATCACCATCACCCTCTGGAGGCTGGACACATTCTTTCAGGATTGTTTTCATTTGATGAAAACCAGCAGAGCTAAAGAGAACAGGAAGTTCAACATTGGTCTGGTCTTGTGTTGCACAACACAGTTGGGGAAACACACTCTGCCGTTACTAGAGTTTTGTTAATAGGCCCAACATGTCAAACCTTCACTATCACAGCACGTTTTTCTATACAGGAGAATTCCTGCTCCGTCAAGTCAGTGACCGTGTTTATTTGCACTTAAGGGCTTTTCAGAGAAACCAGCTTTCTCAAGAAAGACGACTACAGTGTCAGTTCCTATGAGGTGTAGCACACAAACAGGGCTGTGCAATTACCTGCAACTACTCACGGTGTTCAGGGCCACGAGGGGCTGGAGCCTGTACCGGCCGTGGTTCTGTGACAGGCAGGTGTCAGTGTTAGGGGGATCATCTGTTTGGAATTCAGCATCTTCAGGAGATCAAATGTCGACCACCAACTCCTGAGTTATAACCAGAAGACAATAACGTATGAGACTTGATATGGACATAAACGCGACTTTCACACCCTCCTTGACTAATGAGACTGCTGACTGATCCCGTAAGAACCTTCAGCTTGTTTCCTATGTTTAAAGGTCAGACTTTAAGTGAGAGTAAAGAAGCTTAAAGCCACATCTGAGGTGGGTCAGGTAATCTGGACTGATTGTCTCTTCACTCTGCTGGTTTCCAACAAACCAGGGACATTAGGCTGCGATGGGAAGCGTGTCACCAAGCAAAGAAACCACCGACCCATGGCTATAAGGGGAGTGCTACAATCAGCTGACAAGGGAGGAAAACTAAAAACAGAAACGTTGCATGAGTCCGAATCTGCTTCCTCTTCCTTCAAAGGTTAATTGGTTGGGTTTCCTGTCCACGTGACCTTCTAACACCTCATGTGTGGATTCTTCCCAGTCTGAATGACTCATTACATGTAGCTGAAAAGCCGTTTGTGAGCTCAGTCTCATTCAAATCCTAATCTGTCTGTCACAGTCACAGGCTTTTCGTTACGGTGTGACCCCGTGACCTCCGGCCCTTTGAGATCCACCAGACAGTTCCGCGGCCTCACAAATCAGCTTTTACTCCATGGGCAAACAGCCAGTGTGTAACCGGCCGTCTGACTTCATCTGAGTTCATCAGTTAGTTAACCTTCAGTAAACCACATATCCTGCTCTAGTTTCCATTAACGAGGATTTTAGACAACCACTGGATGAGTTTAAATTTCTCTATCAGCATGATGAGAATGAAATCCCCCCTTTTAAGAGGCCCATGGAATATTAGAGTGGTTGGAATGTAGTTCAGGTATTGTCAGATATTTGGTGCTTCTCTGATTTTTCACCATCAAGTCTAAATTTGGCTTGTGGCCAAAACCCTGCAAAGCTGCTGACGTTCCCTTCATGTCCTCACTAAAACATTAACATATCAACATTTAGCAGAAACTTCTATCCAAACAGCATGTGTGACTGGGGAAAGGACAGAACCTGGAATGTGTGAACATCCCGAGCAGCTACAGGCTCCTTTCAGACGATGAAGGTTACAGGTACGTTTTTTTCCAGGTCGTTCAGTGGAATAAGACCGACGCTACTCTCCACACTAAATGTTTTTTAGGTGCATGTGAGCAGGACAGTCCTAAACCTGGTTTGACCTTAAACACGTGGACGTCTGTTAGTGAAGATGCTGCTTGATGCCAACAGTTGAAC
Source organism: Channa striata (assembly GCA_033026295.1). Classification (NCBI taxonomy): domain Eukaryota; kingdom Metazoa; phylum Chordata; class Actinopteri; order Anabantiformes; family Channidae; genus Channa; species Channa striata. The sequence goes on from CM065188.1 coordinate 17,783,512, forward strand.
CAGTGAAAGGAAGTTCTGAAGTAGATATATGAATACTGGTTTAATCAGGAGCTGGTTTAACTGGTTTCTGCAATATGTTAAATAAAAACATCTAACAGCTCCTAAACACACATTCCCTCAAAGACCCCGGAGGTAACCACCCTTTAAGACGGGGACAAAGCGGGGAGGGAGGTCTGGTGACCTGGATGATCTGGGAGCTTTGTCAGATTGACTGAAAGCTGACGGTTTTCAGCTGAAGCCTTTCCAGCCCATCGCTGACGTGCCAAGTGTGATTCTTGGACTCTGTCTGGTCTGCAGAGATTTATGAAAGAAAAAACAAGCATCTGATTTCTGGATGGTTTTTAGCTCTGGTTGCTGGCAGGCAAGACGTGGGTTTTTCCTTTACTGCTGGGACCATCTCCAACCTGTCATCTTTGGCGATGGTCAAAGCTGATCTAATTGGGAATGTGTGCCGGTCCTGGAAAATACGCTGGAGCCGGGGGTCAGTCCGGCCTATGGTCATCAGTTTCACTTTCACAGGGGAAGTTTTTCAAATCATGTTGTTGACAGTGAACAGCATGACTCATGCTTGGGGTTTTAGGATTTGTTTTTCTGGTTCTTTGCATCTTGAGGACTCACATCTTCACAATGGCAGACGTTTGTGCTCTTTTTTGAGTGTTACTTTTGTTTTTCATTTATTTCAACTTTCAGCTGTTTGTCATCGTTGCACCAGTTGTGGACAGTCGTTTTTGCCTGGTCTTGGTCATAGTGTTTGTCCTGTTGGTTGTTTAACAACTGTCGCTGTTCTACGACGTTTTAATTTTAATCACTCGAGCGTAGACGATGTGTGTAAGTCAGGTCTCTAACACCTCACCACATTCATTGTTTACAGAACATGTCGTAGTTGACAACATTGAATCCGGTTGTAATTGTACAAAACCAGCAAACATTGACGGTGAGTTTTCTTATGGACGAGGATCCAGTCTTCTTATGTGTTTGTGCCTTTTGTTCTTCTTTTCTGCAGTTTGAACCCTAAACCAGACGGCACTGCTAGCGAAAGCCTGCACTTCTGTGTGTACAAACGTATCGGCTTTCGAAGAACACTTCAGTCCACATCCTCTGCTCATTAGAAACCACTGAATCTACTTATTCCTCAGGGGTGAACAGAAGAACCACCAACCGCGCCGCACATCTGACTTCAATCTGGAGCTGTGCCTTGTCTTATCGAAGGAGCCAGACCTGGGTTCAAAGTGATGTCTTCCAAGAGGGAAAAACTGAATCCTATCGTCCCCCAGAGCAACATGAGGCTCAAATGTAAACCACAGGCCTCTCTGTTGCAGGAGAACAGAGCCCCGTGTCCCCCCTCCCATGTTGAGCTCAGCTATTTTTATCCTGCACTGATCCATTATATCTTCTCCCGGCCCAGCGCCCCCTTTTATTCTCATATGCCCACGGACGCAGAGGCAGAATGAAATTACGCTGCAGCTCCCCACTGACTGTAATCGTGTAATCGGCTCCGCTGGTCAGTGGAAGAAAGTTCTCGTGAGGAAGAGGGACGTCCATGGTCGATCCAGACTGAGTCTTATTCAGTGTATTTAGTCTTAATACCGAAGAACGTGTGTCCACATGTAATGACACAGCAGCTGTTCACTACGTTTAGTTCAAAGATTTTGAACTTTTCCTTCCTGGTTCTCGTTCGGGTAGTAAACGTGCTTCAATGCCATTAAACTTCCCTGGACCAAAATGTCTCTCTACTCCGAGCTTTAAAACGCCTCCAGATGACATTCACTTCAGATTATATCGTCTTGTTGTTCACACTATGGAGTTTGCGATCATGGCCAACCTGCTTTACCACGGCTCCTCCAGATGACATGGTCTGAACTCCTTATGATGAAAACTCCTCCGTGTGATTTCAATGGATGAAATCAGGCAGAGTCTCTCCCACTCGAGATTTCACAAGATTTCAATGAATCACAGCGTCCGTCTGTGTGGACGTCTTGATGAGGACTATGTGCTGCGTCTGCTGTGTCAGGGTTTGATGATGAGGTGAGGGGAAAAAAATTAACACAAATGTTATCAAACAAACTTTTTCTACATCATCTTTCAGTTTGTTTAAAAGAGTTCGACTGACGGGTGAACTGGTTAGAACGTTGACAGAGCTGCAAACTGCTGCATGACTGGACAGCGGAGACATTAAATACAAAGCTGTGATTATAAGACATAAGATGTAAGGTCTGCACTACTCCGTCCAGTGTCCCCCTGTCCCAAACATTTGTCCCCTTCACACTGGAACTCATTCGTACCCATGTGGTATGAGCTGTGCTCGTTATTCAGTGCTTAATTTTATTGCTTTTAATTTTAGCTTTGTCAATAATACCTGAAATTATGATGCATTTGCATTTCCACAAATCTACTCAAAAACACACTGTCTAATAAAACTGTATGAAAATGTATGACGGTAGTTATAATTAACATAATTACCTTTAGGTCCAGCGATCAGCTTCTGGGGATTCACTAGTGTGGACTGCACCCCGTGAGACAGACATGGACGCCTGCTGCAGCCACGTTTCTGAGCCGATGACGTAGCTTCCTCCGTGCAGAAAATCGCCGCACTTCCGTTCATCTTAACGGGAATCCAAGCAGACTTCACTGGTTTGATCCGGTTAAACTTGACAAACTGGTCAATTATAAGGTGAACGTCGTACCTCTGCTGTTTGTCTCCACAGACTTTTGCGACCTGCTCTCTGTGGCGACCTACATCCCATCCCACCGCTGACTCAGCTGTGGTTCACTTATCTTTGCATCTTGTCTCATTTTTATTTGTCTCCTCATGCTCTCACCACTTGTGTTCACTGTAACTGACATAAGTTCATAAAATATGAGATGGTGATTGTGGCTGAGTCAACGCTTTCTCCACACTGTTGCGAGCCCATGAATCAGCGCTGAGTCGTCCTCTGTCTCCCTGTCTTCCTGTCAACTGGCCAGATCAAATAACCTGCACACAGCAGAGAGGTGAGTGGAGAAGTCACAGACACTCAAACCCTGAGAAAACTTTGTCAACCAACACAGATTTGGCTGTGATTTACTGATGGAGCCTGAAACTCAAGCCGACAGCTTCTAAAGACGCGGTTGGGACAAAGTGGAACATCAGCAGACAACCTTCAAACAATCAGTCATGATCACGAGCTGCTTTCACACAGGAAAACGATTTGTGCAAACGAAAAGCTCGATGCTGCACGGACAAACTGAACAAACACTGATCATGTGGAAGGTCAGCTGATGATGTATGAACTCTGCAGTCCGAGTGTACGTTAAACGTGGGTGGTTCTAAAAACGCAGCCGTAACTGAAAGCGTCACAGCACGAGGATCTTGGAGCAGTTTTTACAGGCACGTGATGATATCAGACCTGGAGATTTTCTTCTGAAAAACGTGATGTCCAACAAGAGTGGACAAGCAACCTGAGCTTGTAAATGCGAACATTTAAAGGTAAGAAGGGCTTCATACAGACAGAGGAAGACATGTGGTAATGTGAGAGGTCAAGGTTTAGCTGGGCCCAAGAATGCAGGGACAACAGAGACAGAGAGGCGATTCAAAAGGTACATGATGAAGGTGGATGTGGGCGTCCAGTAGTCGGCAGGAGGGGAAGCAGGTACGTGGTGGAGTGACAAGGAGACAGGCAGTAAGTGGGAGACACATCAGGGCAGCTAGAAGCACAGCGATGTCCTGGGAATCCAAGCACAGAGGACGGTGTGCAGGGACGGGAAGGATGGGCTGAAAATCTCCAGGAAGAACAGGCCGAATTAGGTCAGACGGGGGGAAACATCCAGGCAGATCAGGAAGACAAAGAAGCAGGAAGGTCATCTGCAAGAAATCACAGACTGGAAGATCAGTGGAAACGCGGTTTGAATAACATGGACACACCAAGAGTAGAGACTGAGTTTTCAGGACAGAACAGGAAGTGGTCGGAAACAGGGAGTAAACATGAGTGGAGACGGTGCCGGTATGTGGAAGTCACATGGAGGTTATGACGTCCTGTCCTGTGCCTCTCTGATTGGCCACAGTCTGCACAGCTGTGTTTATTAGGAGACACACTGTCCCTGCACCTCGTAGGACTAATGCAAAGTTTGGACCTGCCAGCACATCCGCTGTTTGAGCGTGTGGACGTAATGGCAGAATTCACCTGTTTGGATTCCACAATTGTGACGGATAGATGAAGCCCTGCAGCCCGTCGCCCGAGGCCCCAACGTCTCCTCATTATCAGTTTGAGACCAGCACAACACGTCTGTCCACACGACGCGCGGCGGCTTTTTTTCTGCTGCTCCAGCCTTGGCCGGCCTTTCTTCAGAAGCAGATTCATTTGCAGCACTGAAGAGCTTTAACTCCATGTCATCTTCCTCCGTGTGTGTCGCAGCACGTCAGCCGCGCTGAGGAGATTCATCCTGACATTTTCAAGATCAAAGGGAAAACACGCGTCCTCGACGGGGGCAATTGTTCAAAATAAATGAAAATAATTTGTTGCATTAATGTTCACTTACAGTTTCGTTCACATTGGCCGTAAAACGCTGCTCACATGTTCATGCAGCAGTAGTAATAGTCTGATCTTACACAGGAACTATTGCTCATTTTAAAGATGGTTTTCTGGACTTCCTCATTTCTCATCTTGCGGAGGTGAAAGTCTCCCGTGAACGTCACTGGCAGCGGAGCAGAGACATTCACTTTGAAACGAGACTCACCCTTCTGACCAATCAGGGAAGAGCACAGACTTCTGCTCGATTACCACGTTTGGCCTTTTGTTTAGTGTCGTCTGATGAAAACGATGTAGCACAGAGTAGCTTATAGTCGTGTTAGCGCTACTTTAAACTACACGCCGCAGCTTTAAGAACAATTTTAATGCACAGATCACGTAAAATACTGCACTGTTCTTTTTTACCTTCACCACTGCCAACACCTCTGAGAGTCACGTCATTCATTAGGTCAAACCTCAAAGCTCATGCACTGGAACACACAAGTCCGGAGACGTAACAGCCACGCGCGGGATCACTAAGTCGGGAGCTGTTGTTGATGCGTTACGAGTTTCAAGTCGCGTCAAACAGATGTGACCTGAGGCCGGACAGGTTAATGCGTGAGCATCATAAATATGAAGCCGACAGGTTCAGAGCTGGTCACTGAGACACGGAGCTGCTACCCACAGGCTGCCACCTCTGAGCAAACACACTCGCTTCAGAGGCGACTTCTGTCAGATTCAGAGACGTTTGTCGGAGCTTCACGTCCCAGATTTTCCATGAAAACACTTCAGTTTTCAGTGGAAAGATTTGGGTTTTGTTAGATGACTTCTGATGGACAGGTTGTCCTCTCTGTGACATCTGTCCTTATTCTGTTCACCATCGCTGAGGATCAGCTGGGAATCGAGAAGTTTAAAGTCTTTAGTTTGTTGGTTTAAACTGTTGGCTCTTGTCAAGCAAAGGATATAAATTCATCTGCTTTGAATCAAATTTTGGAAGAATGAACAACGTGTTAGACTTTAACTCGTACAACCTGACAATCAGGTCCGAAGATCAGATCACAGAAGTGATGGAATAAATGAATGAAAAACATTGTGATCACATTCGGACCGTTGCAGTTTCACGTAGAACATCAGGAACCTCAGCTCACAAAGTCGTTTTTTTACCACATTGGAAAAACTCTGAATCTTTGGGTTTCAATGTTGGATCAGCGCAGAAGAGACAAAGCAGCAGCCATGTGACCCCTCACTGTGGATCATCTCATTCAATTCACACACACCTGTGGCCCGTGTCTGAGGACACAGCTGGGTGTCTTCACCTCCCAACCCCCCAATCATCTGTCCTTCAGCAGTCCTCCCATTTGCTGCTGGCTATCCCCAAGCAGCTGTTGTCATGGTTACCAGCCGGAGTCACACCCAATCGTGAGACAGATGTGTCGCCTGAGGAGGGGGGGCCTGAGGGTGTCTGGAGGGCTCGGTGATGACAAGGACGAATGGTAGCAGAGCAGCATCTCTCGTGTTGTCCAGAGGTCAGGAGACAAGACGGACGCCACCTGCTGACACGGTGACCTTTGACCCCACTCCTCCCAAACTGGTTTACTCCCACTTTGGTGTGTGTGATGTCACAACACACTTTGTCATTTTAGACCACAGGACATTTTCACATTTTTTCTGAGACTGAGGATCAACTAACGATGAAGTGACAATGTTTCACACACGCTCGTGTCTCCCACCGACATGAACCCTACTCTAACGCTGACCCTAAAACCCTCAAAACGTCCTTTGAAGCCGTGTGAATGATGATCAGCATTTTTAGAATGTTACTAAATCGTCTGATGATCGACCTCCAGCAGATCCTGGACCAAGTATCTGTGCTGGAAATCTGATGCTCTCAGTCAGGCTGAAATGATTGTGTGACTGTGATTAAAGAAAAAGCCTATAAAGACTGAAAGAGTCAGTGTCGACGTCTCCTGCCAGTTTCCACCCGACGAACAGACGAGGATCTTGCCAAAGCCGAGAGTGGACGACAAGCATCGAATCAATGTCGTCTCCATGACGACCATGCGTCCTCGGGCGGCCGGCTGCTTCTGCAGCGATGTGACCCCGGCTGACAGGCAGGTCCTCCATCATCACATCAAGTCATCAGCAGGAACGACGTGTTGGACACGGAGACACATTCCCAATCTCTGAGTGATGCATCATAGCACGAGGCTGCACGAGGGAGGCCGACGGTGGTGAAGGGACAATTTTACGAGTAAAGACACTCTAGGCAGAAATTTGAGAGGGAGGAGCAGGATTTAAGTTACAGCTTCTCCTTCAGGAGACACTTTAGTTTAAAGCGGCTTACAAAGTGAGGAGCATGTATCCACAGACATTCTCAGCTACCGGTTCACTTTGAGATCATGTCTCCTATTGTCCCATACATGAAAGCAGAAGAACTGAAGAAGAACTATGAGACAAAGGCTTCTGCAGGTTTGGAGAAATTGCCTGGCAGCATCTCTCTGGAAAAACAAATTAATAAGTAATTATTCAAACCTGACCTAACGAGAACACGGGTTCCCTCAATATTACAAACGTGCACGAAGAGGCGATAACGATGTGTGTAAATGAAGGAGGAGGGTCGACCTGAACTGAAATGACTGGATGTAGCGCAGAGTCACGACGACTCGCAGTCTGTGATGGATTCTCCTAATATCTCTTGGTGCTTCAGTTCCCACTGTTTTTCTCTAGCTCAGCTAAGAAATGATTTACTGTCCTGCTGGATAAGAGACACGTCTCTGTACATAAGGGTCCAGTAAAAACAGAAAAATAGGTGGAATAACAATTTAATCAATTTATAGCTGCGCTGATGGAGTACAGTCGGAGAGAGGAAGAATTTATCTCCATCGGCTTCATGTTTGTGTGTCTGAAAAAGAAAGAGCTGTTATCTAGACCCCTGACCTCTGACCTGTGACCCCTGGGCTGGACCAGTTTCAGAGTTTCTCTTCTAAACCAAAATAAAATTGCAGCTGTGTTGTGTTTGTGAACCCCCACCCCCCATCCCATACAAAGAAAACATGCCCCCAGTGAGCAGCGTGGATCTCGTCCAAACGCTCACTTGGCTCAGTTTGACTGGAAATCTCCCATGAGCCTTTGCTTTCCTCAGATTGCTGAAACAATGGAAGTGTGTGTGTGAGGTCTCATAAGCGAGTTAAACTCCAGTGTCGTTCCCACTCATGTTAATTATTCCATGGAGCAAGAGGTGGGAAATCTTGTGGCTCTGTTTTTGGTCTCCACCACCTGCACCACAGAAACATCCACTGTTTAGCTGCTACAGGCATCCAGGCCAAACATCCAGGCCAACAGTCCAAACCTGAAACCCAAACACAGGTGGGGTCCAGGTGTGACAGTGGGTCAAGCCAGAGTCAAACGAACAGAAGAAGGTGGAGAGATCTAGTGACAGAATGGGAAGCTGGAAACCCCCCCTGAGCCAAGAGCTAAGAACTGTGGGAGCCTACGCCAGCATCCAGATATGGCTGATCCACTGTGTGATCGCTGTACTGGTTCATCACATTGGACCTTCATGACACTGAAGCTCAGTAACAATGAGGAGGCTGCAGATGAACCCGAAAAAAACGCTCACATCGTAAAAACCTTGACCACACGCCTAAACAAGTTCCTCCAAGCCTCACTTCTTCTCTGTGGTTTTTCTTCACTGCCGCTCACTCCGGAATTCAAGGTGAACTGTGGCTCTTCTCCTTTAAACTCCTGCAGCATCAATCACACTGATGATGCCACCCCCCCTCATTGGGCCCAGACCTCCAACAGAAGGTAGCAGCAGTCGGGGTTGTAAAGCTGCCAGCAGCTGAGTGCTCCCTCAGCGCCGACCCATCACGGTTAAACCCGAAATGATTGGGCCCCGAATGCTGCGGGGGCCACGTCCTGCAGCGGCATCGGCGGCGGCGGCAGCGTCTTGTTCTGATTTACGACATTGTTTCATTTTGATGAACAGCAGGACAGACAGAGGACACCCGACCACCCTCATGACTGAACCACGTGTCCCAAACAGAAGACGCGTAGAGACGGGGAGGAGCTGCAGGCTAACAGGGGCTGTTAGCTCATCCTCAGCAGCTCAGGTGGAAGTGAAGATGAAGCTTAATGAAGCAAATACGTGACTGAAAGTTACTCATTGACTGGCTCCAGTCAGGACGCTGCTTTCAGAGGTGGTCCTCCGATTATTGTGATTATCATCAGTAATTAAAGGTTTGAAAACGGAGCAAAAGTGGATGAACTGGTTCATACCCCCCAAACTGTCTGTTGCTGTACTGGAGAAAATGAACATGGGGACAGTCACACCCTCCCGTGAAGACATGCTAGGAAAAACACAGTGTCCTGCAGCCAGGCTGCGACCCAGTTGGTCTCTGCTGGATGACCGCACACACACACACACACACACACACACACACACACACACACACACACACACACACACACACACACACACACACACACACAGACCGAGGTTAAAAGGTTTGAGAGCTCTCCACTGGATCTCAAGGGTTTTTCAAATCTTTTCAGTTTGCAACTTAGTGTTTGAGCATCAGCTGAACAGAGTCAGCGAGAGCACGAGGGAGGACGGAACCCGGAGCCAAACGGCTGAACGAGCAGGAAAAACACAGCAGAGAGTCCAGCTCTCCAAATGACGACCAGAATACAAATAACGGCTAGAAGCTAAACTTTAAATGACTGTGGTCAGTTGAGTTAAAGAAAAATTCCTTCTTCACATGAATCTGACTTCAAACTGTGATGGGCTCAGTGGCCCGTTTGTTCACAGCCTGATAGTGAAGCCCATGTGATGTAACCTGGCAAACTGCTCCTCACGTGACGGATTAGAGACTGAATGGACGTGAATGAGCCTGAGAGGTTTGTCTGCAGCGATTAAACGTCTTTAGTCAGAATAAACCTTAAAAAGATGTCTCATTTATAAAACCGCAGTCATGCTGGATTTGTCCCGTGAAGCATGTCGGCATCAAACGGGCTTTTATTTTGGCGAAACGTGTCAGACGAGATGAGGAGGCTGTGAAGTTCTGCCAGACGAGCCTCCGGCAGCACAGCGCTCGGCCGGGCTTGCATCAGAGTTTCATCAGGTGTTTCCAATTCAGTTCCCCAATCGGCAAGAAAAGCAGAGAAGCATTAGGAAGCCGACAGAGTGTGTCATCACGTGTTTTGTCCCTGTACGTCCACACAGGAAACACGGGATGAATGCGACGCAGCAGACACCAAACACTCCTGACAACTAACGACCCTGAACATCCAAATCTCACCCACATTCTGAAGACAGTCCCAGTTCTCAGCAGCGCTGCCGGCAGGGACCGGTCGACGATTTAAAGGTTTCAAGCTCGAATGTGAGAAGCTATTTGGAAATAACGAACTGTACGTAGACTTGTGACCTGCCCAGGGTGGAACCTGCCTCTGACCCCGTGACAGCTGGGACATGTGGAGGGAAAAATATGTGAAAGCACCATAATAATAAAACGTTATCCATTCGTTGGGGTCCTGATGTATTTGGAGGTGGGGGCCAGTGGAAAATGCCAGTGTAGCTTTTTACAAGAAAATACGACAAGACACAGGAGCTTGATGCTGCAAAGGCTTCGCACTTCACACTGTCCACTTCAGACAATGAGGTGCCTGAAGTGGACAGTGTCCTCATGTGTCTTACATTTGTCAAAGAGACAAACGTTCCCGGCTGATTCCAGGTTCCTGTTTGGAAACTGCGTTGAACTCACGTGCAAAGTCGAGGTCGTTTCTCTTCATGTGTGAAGTCATCCACAAACGCGCTCATGCTGCTCTGCAGCGTTCGAACGTTGATCTGAGCAGCTTCAGTCCAAACAGGAAGATCAGAGCAGCTGATGTATTTAAGGCGGGAGAGTGAGAGCGCTGAAATCCATCAAGCGCATGTGCGGAGAGCAGACGATTGAATAACCAGGCGCTGGGACGTTATCACACACACACACACACACACACACACTCTCTGGTTGTGAGTCCTTCCCCTGATTTGGGCCTGAACATTCAAGTAATCGGACACACAAACGCTTGCTGAAAGTATTTCAGAAGATTCCAAGTCAAATTAATTTTGTCAGATGAGCAACTGACAGACATGTTAAATTTCGACCTTTCGCATTTTACAATCTGAACATTTGTTCACTGACCAGATGCAGTAACAGCAGGCACAGGTGTGATTCAATATGCTGAGGAAATTAATTTAAATAATTCTGTATTTCATCCGTTTCACAGTGTTTTCTCGTGTATGTGATGATGTTCAGTCTCTCGTTAAGACGATCAATCCATCGTTTACTTGAATGCATGGTTTTTCTGCGTTTAATTAATGGACATCTGTGTTTTCTTTGAAGAGGAAACACTAAATGCCATGAGAACACGTTGTCAATTTGCACAGTTTTTGTCTCCACGCGTATTAAACGATAAAAAACGATGGATTTCAGTAAGAACGGCTGATCCAGGCGTGTGCCCACAGACACTGAGCTGAATCACAGACGTTGTGATAGTAACACAAAAGATGACGGAAGCTTCTGTTTCACATTGTGCAGCTGTTCCTCTCCGAGACTCGCTTTAGTGAAAAGCTGGAGGAACTCACTGGCTTTGACCTCACGCTTACGCTGGAACCTCTCACAGAAACAGGCTGGCGAGTTTTTATGGTCTGCACAGTCTATAAAAACTATTAAGGCGGCAGATTTACAGAACACTAAAAGGACAGACGTGCTCTGGTGATAATTACAGTTCCCCACCTCCTCGCTGAGGATCCCAACAGGGATCAGCGACGGTAAAGAGGGAGGAAATGATGCGGTCTGGGAGCAGATTGTAGGCTGGTGCGACGGCGTGCTGCAAGCTGCTGTCATCACACCGTGGGAAGTTCAGACATGCGAGTTTTATTGTGGCGGGAAGCATGGATGGTGACAAGGACACTTGAAGGTCACAGTTAGAAATCATTACCTGATGGACTTTCTTTGGGCTCAGGACGTCCAGGATGAACCCAGCAAATCCATTTTAAAACCAGTGAAAAGACACCAAGGAAACCGGTCACTCCATTTTACAGAGCAACAGCAGCATAAACACAACGGGCATTAACGCCTGTACCTCTTTCAGACGCGTGTGTAATCACGTCTCAGGCACAGCGCCAACGCCACAGCAGGTCCTGTGTGGACCCTGGAGTAACTGGAGTGTTTGGAGGTTCTGGACTCTTTCAGCAGCAGGGATGGAGCAGCTTTCTCAAACAATGCACGTTTTCTCAGCAATAGACTTCATGACATTCAGGGAATCCCAGACCAGTACTGACAACTGTGATCTTTGGGCCCTCGGGGCCACTGCATTAAAAACTCAGAAGCCCACAGTCAGTGGCAGTTTCTCAGACAGTTGGTCTCTGCAGCCACAAATGAAGTTACAACTCGACAGCGCAAAGGAACGACCTTAAAATACAAGGTCCAGAGACGCCACCGTCTTTTCTGACCTCGACGGGATTTCCAGAATCTGTCCGATGGTCTGTGTGTGTGGTGGGGGGGATTTCAGTTGCTCAGCAGTTCGAGGCCTCCTTCAATTTATTTTCCTCTTAAGGCTCTAAATGTTTTCAGGGGCTGTTTCAGTGGAATGGTTCTGGTGGCTTTGGCGGTATTGACTATGCGGACTTTGCTTTGACAGAAAGGCTGGAATAAGAATCAGAACCTGTCGGAGGTTGTCAGTGTTTATGACATGATTATAATTATTGCAATGACATCACACAGCACGTGTCGAGGCCTTTCCTCTTTTTAAACACGTGCTTGTTGTTTGCACAAAACCCTCACATGATTTATTCCTGTTGAAGCCGAGCGGCTGCAGTTGTTGTTGTTGAGTTTCCTTTGTGGTTTGACTGTACAGAGTGTGTCACACATCTCAACCACACTGTCATCTGCATAATGCACCAGCACTTCCTTACAACACAGATCAACTCCGAGCGCCGGGTCACCGCTGTCACATGAGCGAGCAGAGGGCGGGAGAATCTTACAACCGTCAAATCCGAACTGAAGTCATCGCCTCGCCTCACAAACACTCACTTCTTTACTACAACTCTCGCTTCCTCTGTGAGGAGGAGGAGGAGACTCACTCTGTAGTTTTTGTTGCAGCAGTTTGAGGGACGCACAATATCAAGAAGTTAATATTGTTTTGGTTGATTTTGTGTTGATAAATTTGATTATGTGTTAACAACAAGGCAGATAAAGAATGAAAGCACAACTGGGAGACCTGAGGATGACCCGCTCCAGCGGCAGGTCTTTACACTAAGAGGTGGCCGTTTAATGCCACAGCCTCACCTCAGAGTGACCTTCAGCAGGTAATCCCAGCTGGATTACGGAGGACAAAACCCAGCAAAGATGCTGGTGAGGCTGATCCATCCTGAGGTGGACCAGCTGCAGCAGGGTCAGCTGGTTCCCAGACCTCGAGCGTCTGGTCCAGCAGAGGATTCACAAACACAACAGTCTGTTCTGTGTCAGTTTTCTTGCTTTAAACCCGGCTGGGTCCAATTATCCAGGTCTTACCATCGACTCAGGTTTTAGGGTTGAGAATCTGGATCAGGATCAGTAAATGTCAACAGAGCAGCCGAAGTCAAAAGATGTGCACTGATTTAGAGATTAACTTTGGTTTGTCCACACAGTGGGACAAAAACTTTGTACGTGAGAAGGTAAAATGTCTCTGAATGAAAGTCTTAGAGGTTCTCGAGGTAGATAAACCCACAAATCCTGCAGTGAAGTTTGACCCAAAAACAGAGCAAAATGATAAATGACTGATTCTGGGCGAGACCCTGGATGGAGGACAAAGCAGACTGTAAAGACTACAGAGACTGGCAGAGACTGCATCCACACCTCTGTCCCACCGAATGAATGTTCAGAATCAATGTCTGAATGGGTTGATGGGTGAGTCATGGATAATCACTCGATCCAGACATTTATGTGAAACCTTTCACCTACAGTCTTCTGTCTAAAAGAAGAAGTGAGTGAGTGAAGTGAGGTTTCAGAGCGAGGCCGACCGAAAGACGTCAGACGACAGAAGACAATCAAAACAAACCCAACGGTTGCTTCCTCCTGGGCCATAGTCAACCCAGCTCTCTGTTACGCTGTGGTTGAAGAAGGAAAAAAAAAGCATCTCACTTCCTGTAGTAAAACGGTCGTCTGCTCAACAGAGAAACAACATGTGAAACAGGAGAGGAGAGCGAGCTGCAGGCTGACGCAGCACAAACGGGCGTGTAACGCGAAGGAAGCTGCCTCCGGTTTGGCACTTCTGTGTTGTTCACAAGCAGAAATCTGAATAATCACGTTATGAAGAAATCTGTCTTTTCTCTGCGATTCCGTAAAAAAAAGTCAATAAGAATTTTACGTTCTTCCCAAATGTCCATGTGCCGAGATTGAACAGGAGGAGACAGGAGCACAAAGAGGACTCATAGAAATAACTATATACAACCGCTGCTCGTCCTATACAATAAATTCGCTCCTCATTCTCCACCGCGATCTGCACAGTCCTTCAGGTCGCGGTTATCAAGTTCGGAAAGTTACAAGCTTACTATTCAAGCAGAGCTTTGCTCTTCTCTGATTGGTTGGAAGGGTGACCCTCTCATCATCATCATTTCTAAGAGGTTCAGCTTCTTCTTATTCGGGTCTGAAAACAGAATATTAAATGAAAAAAGGAAAAGGTTCAAGTGGCGGTTTGATGACAGTTTACAAAAATAATTTCAGGCCAAACTGCTGTAACATTGATGTTACACCCTTTGCTTCGATTAGCCGTAAATCGCTGATTGACCTCTTGATGCCTGGCGACGTAACAAAGCCCTGAGGGTCAACAGGGGCCCAAAAGATTTTGCCCATGGTCTTCGTAGCAGTTAAGTCTGGCCATGCATGTGGCTACAATGTCTCCTGAGAGCAACATCCTTCATCGTTCAGCGATGACGAATCGTTCTGAATCTACGATGTTCGTGCTGAGAGCAAACGCAGCTGACAGGCAGCGACGGGTTAAAGCGTTTTCATGTTTCATGTTTCATAATTTACGGAGACAGTCATGGTGCTTTGGCGTTGACCTGTTTTGCAGTCGGGTCCTTCACATGTGGAATTGATGAGGCTGTCAGCCGAGCCCAAAGGGAGTCGGCCGTTCTGCTCTTTAACCTGTCAGCAGGTTACGCGGCTCGCTGCTTCGCCGTCTGACGCACTGATGGACTGATTCATTGCTAGATCGATGTTTTTGGGGCTGTGTCAGCAGGTTTGGATGTTGCTCTGTTGTGAAGCAGGAACAGGGAGCGTGTTCGGCTGGGCATCTGACAACAAGAAGCTAATGAGGCGAAGGATTTACACGGCTGCCTCCTCTGGGATTTGGCAGCAGCCTAATGGGCTCTAACGCTGCTCACACATGCTTCCTGTCCGCAGATTCAAACCTCGTCCAATGGGCTGCGACTGCAGGTCACCAGCACGTGCAAGAAATTAGCCGTCAACACCAAATTTTGAAAAACTGTCTCGTTAATTTCAGGCTGAAGCAGAAAGCAGCAGTTCCGGAGCTGACAGGTTTCCTCGTGAAGACATAACACGAGTGGCTGCTGCAGCGTAAGGATGATTTTAGTGTACAGGAGTGACGAGAACAAAAGTAAACGGACAAGTCGACAACATAAAGCCATTGGCAGCAGCTGTCCTCGTACAATCACACACGTCAGGAACTAAGATATTTACAATACATATTTAAAAAAAAACAAAAAACAAAACATGGTTTTAGTCCTGGTGGAAACTGACTCTGCGTCTTGGTACAATTGCGGTTTGGAAGGATTCGGCGTTGGCACAGATTTCTGCTGCACGCTTAGAGTTTTACCAAAAATGGGTCAAGTCCCAACAGTCTTTGAACAGGCAGCCGACTCACCTGTACACCTGGGTCACTATGGAAACACGACACATTAAAAAAGCATCTCAGTGGTTAAAAGGGTCATTTTTTGTGTGTGTGAACATTCACCCGTGATGTGAAGCGGCATCAAAGAGACTGTGTTCAGACTGTTTCATCACATTTTCAGAGCCGTCTGTCACATAAAACTGAGCAGTTTTTTTTAGTCTGGATGGAAGAATTTGTGCCGATGAGTAATCTCGCAACATGAGAGACGGAGAGAGAGGAAAAGATAGAAGCGGGGGAGGGGGAGTCAGACATGATGGAGGTCTGGGCAGGAAGATAAAGGGGCAAGCCTTCACTCGCTTCCTCTGCCCGGCGCTCCCCCCGTCTCCCCCCAGCCCACCCCGACAACTTTCATCCAAACCTCGCCAAAGACAAATTTTCAAAGCTCTGGAAAAGTAGGACACAAAGTTTGGTGGGAGGGAGCAGGGGAGAAACGAACTGAAGCTTCGTTTCA
Organism: Channa striata; assembly: GCA_033026295.1. Classification (NCBI taxonomy): domain Eukaryota; kingdom Metazoa; phylum Chordata; class Actinopteri; order Anabantiformes; family Channidae; genus Channa; species Channa striata. The sequence continues at coordinate 17,799,385 of CM065188.1, forward strand.
CCCCGAACGAGGTGAAGCGAACGAGGCGAGAAGAGTTTTTCCCAAACTTATCTCATCTTCACACTTAACCAGATCAGAGAAGCGTCTCCTCCAACTGACGTCGCCGTCGATCGTGTCAACAAATCCCCCGTTTTGTCAAATATTCATGGACTGATTATAAGACATCAGAGCCCTGAGACACCAGAGACAGTTTTTGTAGTAGCTTGCCGTGTCTGGTTGACGAACATCTCCTCGTCTGTGTTTGCATCTCCCCATAGTTTCGAGTCTCTTGTAGCTGTGAATGATCATTGAGTCTGGTCGTCGAAGTACTTGTTTGTGTCTTTTCGGTGGTTTGGAGTTTTGGTGTCCACTCCGTTTCCCCTTCTTTGCGTCTCTGTGTGGTCCTGCGGGCCTCGTGTAACAGCGCAGTCGGCCTGTTCGTTAATCCCTCCATGCAAATACTTGCTGCTCGCCGTCGCCGCCATCAGGCATAACACTGTGTGCTGCAGGAACGAGTGACGTGGCAGGGCTGCTCGCTTCTGTCTGGGGGATGAAATATGAAAGATGAAAGAAGAGAAGACGGCGAGGAGATGAAACAGATAGTGGTTGAGAGGGAACAGGGCTGCCGGGGAGAATCTCATCTGACACGACAGAAACACAGGACTTGGCAGGACAGGTCGTCTAAGACGGACAGATGAGACTAAAAAGGTGAGAGAGGAAGGAAAGAATATGGAGAGAAAGAAACAAGGAGAGAGGAAGTAAAAGGAAGGAAAGAGAGAGAGGAGGAGGAAGAATGGGAGGAAGAAGGCGGGGAGAACAAAAATGAAAGACATTTGGAGAAACATGGCCAATTAAAAATCCAAACACTGGCCTAAATATGGGACAACAGGACCGTCATCCAAGAGCCGGGGATCCAGGATGTGGACTCAAAACCCAGAAGGTCTGGAGCTGAACCCCAGACTCATAAAGATTGTTTCTGGATGAAATACGTCCATCAGTTCAGGCTGAGCAGAAACCAGCAACAAATCCAGCTCCACCTCGATCTTCGTGTCATTGACCTTCCACAAGCCTCAGGCTGCTGTTTGCTGCGTGAGTGTGTGTGTGTGTGAGCGTGAGTGTGTGTGTGTGAGCGTGTGTGTGAGTGTGTGAGCGTGTGTGTGTGAGTGTGTGTGAGAGTGTGTGTGTGTGTGTGTGTGTGTGTGTGAGTGTGTGTGTGTGTGTGTGAGTGTGTGAGCGTGAGTGTGTGTGTGTGTGTGTGTGTGTGTGTGAGAGTGTGTGTGTGTGTGTGTGAGTGTGTGAGCGTGTGTGTGTGTGTGAGTGTGAGTGTGTGTGTGTGAGCGTGTGTGTGAGTGTGTGAGCGTGTGTGTGTGTGTGTGTGTGTGAGTGTGTGAGCGTGTGTGTGTGTGAGCGTGAGTGTGTGTGTGTGAGCGTGTGTGTGAGTGTGTGAGCGTGTGTGTGTGTGAGTGTGTGTGAGAGTGTGTGTGTGTGTGTGTGTGAGTGTGTGCGTGTGTGAGAGTGTGTGTGTGTGTGTGTGAGTGTGTGAGCGTGTGTGTGTGTGTGAGTGTGTGTGTGTGTGTGCGTGTGAGAGTGTGTGTGTGTGTGTGTGTGAGTGTGTGAGCGTGTGTGAGTGTGTGTGAGTGTGTGTGTGTGAGCGTGAGTGTGTGAGCATGTGTGTGTGTGTGCGTGTGTGTGAGCATGTGTGTGTGTGTGTGTGTGTGTGTGTGTGTGTGTGTGTGTGTGAGCATGTGTGTGTGTGTGTGAGTGAGCGTGAGTGTGTGAGTGTGTGTGTGTGCGTGTGTGTGTGTGTGTGAGCGTGTGTGTGTGTGTGTGAGCGTGAGTGTGTGAGTGTGTGTGTGTGAGCGTGTGTGTGTGTGTGTGTGTGAGCGTGTGTGTGTGTGTGTGTGTGTGAGCATGTGTGTGTGTGTGTGTGAGTGTGAGTGTGTGAGTGTGTGTGTGTGAGCGTGTGTGTGTGTGTGTGTGAGCGTGTGTGTGTGTGTGTGAGCATGTGTGTGTGTGTGTGTGTGTGTGAGCATGTGTGTGTGTGTGTGAGTGTGAGTGTGTGAGTGTGTGTGTGTGAGCGTGTGTGTGTGTGTGAGCGTGTGTGTGTGTGTGTGTGTGTGTGTGTGTGTGTGTGAGCCCACACACTTGTCTTGTCACCATGTTTATTTCGGGCGTAGCGCTCATCCAGCTGTTAAGACGCCTGCAGCTGACTGTCACACTTCTGCTTCAGACGGGAAGAGAACCGCTCGGAACGTGTGCGTTCAGCTACAGCATTAAGATCAGCTGCTGGTTTCGAAGTTGCCGTGGACCCGACTGCTCTTCAGTCGTCCCATGTCGAAACGTTTTCTTCAGACTTGATTTTTGGTTGCGGGTTTGAATCCAGTTTAGGTTAGAACAGGCTCAGAGACCTCTGCCGTCACCAGGAGCTGTTTGCATATAAACACCAGGCTGTTGCTGGGGGTGGGTCTGAATGAGAACTGATATTTTGAGGTGAACACCCACCACAGCCCTTAGCTGTGCACCCGGTCACCCCATGGAGGCATCCCAGTAATGTTTGCTGGTATCCAGGCTAAATCCAGTGCACATGGCCTCCTGCAAGCCTTCGTCCCATCATCAAACAGGTGGAATCTGCTAAGAAAACCAGACACGCTGCTCGACCTAACAAACAACCACGTCACGGAACCGTGGAAATGTCACAAAGACGTGCCTCAGGTCAATGTCACAGCCGTTGGACAGACAGAAGAGTTGGTCCTGTTCATTATTAGGACATTTCTGGCCCTTTGTGCTTCATCCTCTTGATAAAAAAAGACAAATTAACAAAAAAAATCTGTCTCGCTGTGCTTTCCTCTCGTCTTACGGTCTTAATAAAAACATTTTCATGTCTTAATCCTCGGTCTTTCTGCTATTAAAAGACTCAATAAAATGGGAGCCTTCGGTGTGGGTTTCATGCTCTGTCTTCACTCCTCCGTCGGCCGGGTTTAATTAAAACAGTGGCAGCTCCATCCACAGGCCTCAGCAGTGCTTAGGGATAATGTCAACCCTGACAGCACCAGTCAATTCTCATTTATGAGATTAAACACATGTGGACATGAGTCACCACAGCAGCGAGCCACCTGAATGCCAACGGGCCAGGACTCCGAGCATATCGGAGGGCTTCAGTGGCAGAAAATGTCACTGTGATCAAACAGCAGCGTCTGGGTTGTTGGGGATCAACTGTGGTGGCGTTTGAGATGAACCTCCTGCACCGTCCCACCCCGGCCGCAGCCAGTCAGCGCCTTGCTCTGAAGGATGTGCAGAACAGGAGTCAAAGGCATCCCAGGTTTGATTAGGGTGATTTGTCAAATAGAGCAAATCAATCTGATTTTTTGAATTTATTGCAACATAACAGAACATTTGTGGTGTAAACTGCAACTGTCTTTGTTGTGCAGCACAAATATCCACTTTGCCTAAGCCTAACGCTGGGAGGCCCTGGTTGGTCACTCGGCGTCTCGGTGCTTTGTAAAGGCTGCAAATCTGGATTTGATTGACGTGTAAAACAATCCCAGTTGAGATCTCGACAGATGAAGCTTCTGCAGACAAGCTTTCGACGTTGGTTTGTCATTGACGTACTTGTCTTTCTGTGAGACATAAGTAGCCGCCTCGGGTCCTTGATCTAGCAGTGTGATTCTGGTTCAGATTGTAAGACGCCCTTGGTTTAGAACCAGGTGAGCCCCCATCGAATACATTCCTGTCTGAATCTTTGAGATCCAAAGTTGAGGAACACAGACATTTTATTATGCTCCTGCTGTGACAATGTTGCTGCCAAGCTCACCGGTCCAACAGTTCGATTCTTGTCTTTGTGCGAAGGCCCGTGTTTAACAAACTAATACAACACACATTCAATTGTACTTTTACAAAATGAATATGGAACTACTCATGTTTTGGACATTTGCTTTTACAGCTTTTTTTCAACCCAAACAAACTGATCAGCTGTTTTGAGTCCAAAACTCACTTTTAGCATTAAACATCACAAAAAATATTTTTGTGTATATATTTTTGCATTTAGTGTGAACATCTCTGCTCCAACAGCAGCTGGGAGGGGCTGCCACATGAGGACTGGGTCACCTGTGAGTGTTTGGGATGCGGGAGGGGCCTGAGGCAGGAACCCGTTTCTCGTTGAGAAGAGTGACACTTTCACGTCTCCAAAAGTCTCCAATAACACCAGAAAAGTCAGTATTCGCTTTTTGAAAAACAGTCCATAGAGGGTTTGAAAATTCGCTAAATATAGTGACACAGTCGCTAAGCTGACAACACTGGTCAACACTGGCTCATCAAGCTTGACAGCTGCGACTGTTTGACTGACAACTAATGGTCAGATAGTCCTTTTGTGTGAGAAGGGGGCGGGACACTGATGAATCTGATTGGATATGCATGTAAGCTGGTTCGCCTAGTGACCAATCATATATGACTACTCAAGTTTATGTAGGACTTATTGACCCTTCAGCGGTCGGGAAGTGGTCGTGAGCTGCCGGTACCTCATGACCAACATGTTGGAGACCCCTGGATTGTAGAGTGGTTTCGGTCAGAGGACTAAAATCTACCAGCTACAGTCTGACTATCATACCATATTTCATGAATTGAGAGGGAGGGAAAACTGCTTGTCCTGTCAAAATGATGGAAAAAATACCCATGCTAACTGGTTGTTATGTCCATTCAGTGAGTTCAACATTGTTTAAGCATAAAGTATTCCAGTCTGTCAGCTCATTGGTTCAGAGCACGATGCTCGCTTAGAATGACGCCAGGAGCCTCGGTGAAGAATAAGAGCAAACGCTGTGATGATGGACAGAAAGAACGGCCACCGGCTGGCTACTTGCCGGCTCCTGATTGGGCACAGGGGGATGTTCCCAGGAAACACACAGTCAAACCTATAATCAGCCGCGTGCGTGGATGCAGTCGTCCTCTGGCCCCTTGGAGCTGTCAGCTGCACCAGATGAACGGAGGAAGCTGATTTATCGCCAGAGAGGCTGAACACTGAGAAGCAGTTTTCATGGATCAGAAGCACAAATCCTCCTTTGATTGTCCTCCGTTATTACTCACTGTCAATCTGTTACCTTCAACACCTTCCAGGCATTACACTGCAACCACAGTGGAGGTTGCAAAAGTTCGAGGTTCTGATACTTTCAGGAATTCCTCCTGCTGTCTTCTTTTAATCAGGCCTTTGTCCATGTGATGCAACTGGTTCTTCATTCAACAAGCCTCCATTTTTAAACATTTCCTGTGACAGGCACCAACAAGAACCAATAATAATTTGGATTTGCTCTTGAACGTAACGGAAGCATAAAGGAAAGGTGATTGTTATGATCGGTGCAGATCCAAAATTCTATCTGAATGGGGGACAGTTAACAAGTTACTGGGATTTGAACTAGAAAAACAATTGACCAAATGACCTGCCAGTGGAACATTAGCATGATGAAAAAACTGCGGGTACTGGCCATTTCCCCAGACCCTGCTCAAGTTGAATGATCATTTGACCAGAATTTATATAGAAAGGTTCAAAGCCACATTAGCAACCTCTCCTTTCTAGGACAGCCAAAAGTTGACTTTGAGATGCACTGAGTGACTGTCATGTTGTACAAGGAAATCTCTTCGCAACAACCAGAGAATTCTATAACTTTTGTCTGACAAAAGTCTGCAAATTCCAGCATACGATGCAAGTCTCTGCTGGTCAGACCCATTTCAAAGTTTGCTGACTGAAGTAAGGTTGGTGATTTTAGGTAGTTCCTGCCATAGGGTGAATGCTCTGAACATTTAGGTCACAAGAACGAAACGTTCTTTGCAGGTTAAGGACATCTACAGCTCTTTTGTGTTGGGTCACACTAACATTTTCTAAAAACACGATAAAAAATATCCCACTCGCTCTGGCTAAAAAGTTCAAGACTGCTCTTGAAAAGTTTGCTCGCCTCTTTCAGCTGATCCTGACTGGGCTTCCTGCCTCTTTTTCCAGGCTGTCGTAGCACCGGATAGGTGTCCTTTTTGTCTCTCCCTATAAATCCCCACCGTGCACCAGCCAGTTCCCACACATCCTTTGAGCTAAACGGAGCAGCTCGTAACCCGAGGCTGAGCTCGGAGCATGTTGTGTAGCTGCGGGGGTCAAGGCAACGCTGACCCCCCTCCGGTTTAAATATAACTGACTCGTGGCTGGTTTACATGAGTGCGGGCCAGGCTCCTCTGATTACCACAACACCCGATACAGGGGACACACACCAGGCCATGTGCTAAGAGTTTAGCAAAGCACGTGGCGACCGAGTTTGGCTTTGTTTGTGCCATCTGCACACATGCACATTAGTTTGGAGGAGGATAAACTCATCCACTGCCGGTAGGGAAACAAGTTCAGACTTGTCTGAAAATCTTGGAGACACCACACCATGCCAAACCTCTGTTCACATTTGAGGAATTTAACCAATTTACTCAGCAGGGTGACTCACTGCGAATGCAACTGTGGTTGTAGTTCAACGTTTCTCACACTGTGCAAAACTAATTTGTCCAGAATATTACACAACTTTTTCTCAGACTCCTTCACTACTGATTCACTGCAGGACAGTGACCATCATTTTTCTAGTTACCAGTTCTAATCTAAGTCCAATACAACTGCAATTTCTTTCAGTTTATACCACATCTGTATTACATTATAATATTGCTGAAAGTGACATACCAACCTCTGTGTACTTTAACATGGTTTAATTAGGTTTGACATGTTGATTTTCAATAAAACGTTTTGAGCAATATGCTCTTTTTAGTTCCCAACCTCGATCCAGCAGGTAACAAAAGGGAAGGTGCCCTGTAATAAAAATAGCTAAAAGTTCCTCCTCGCTCTGTGCACTGATGGTCTGCATTAGCACAGGAGCTCAAAGGTCAAAGGTGTAAAGTTCTGATGTGGACCACAACATCTCCTCCTCTGCTGCTGCTGATCAGAGCTGCTCTAATTTCCATGGAACTTATTTGGGTCGAGCCTTTCGTGTTATTGTACAACTACACTTATTAATTCATTGCCATGTGTTTACTTTTTTAGTAGCCAGGCTAAAATAAACGAGGACAGAATTAAGCTGAGAGCGTTCGACACAGGCCTGATTTCAAAACCTAAGAAATTAAATCAGTTTCTGCTCGATGTGAAAGTAGGGCAGAGAACACAACACGTAAACACACTCTGTTTACTCGAAGAAGTTTGGAGAACACAACATTAAAAACCCATCAGAAACACCGAAATCACAATGTGACGTTATTTCAGTTTTGTTTCTAATAATATTTATTTTCTAATTAAACTGAGGCTCTTATTTTCTTAGATTTTATTTTTCCTGAAGCACAGACATCTGATAAACTGGACAAACATTTGGCCTTTTCAATTGTCAGTTGGGTTTGAGGCTTGCTTTCCACTGCAATAGGGCAAGTGAGGACAAATTTGGCAGGTAACAATGTTTTTGCAAGTGAGGGTAATTTTAGGAAGTGAGGACATTGTTGGCAATCCTTTCTGGGGAACTTCCAACAAGTGAGGCAAGTGAGCACTTCTTCAGAAGGTGAGTTCTTCAGAACATGTATTACATGATTAACAAAGCAGGTCAACTTTCCCACAGGGACCAGATGTTAGGTTTTCTATAACAGAAAGGTTATAAAACTTTACTCCAAACTACCTCATCTTTCTTAATTGTGACCCGTGTGTCTTTGAGTCTGAACCCAACCAAACCACTATGTTCTGCAAAACTGTTGCGCACAGTTGTTGACTGTCCAGCTTGAAAGTTTTTGTAACCCCAGCCTCCATTTTGTGCCTGGTACCAAAAGTGCAAAACTTCGATGCTCTTTCAACAAATGTTCATGTAGGTTGTATGAGAGATTTAGGGACAAACCACTCATCCGGCCGTCTTGCTACAAGGGTGAAATTGGGTCACAAGTTCAAATGTGTGTGTTGAGGGGGGTTTATTTTCCACTGTGTTGGAGTTCACATCTCTGTTTTAAATATATCTCTGTGTATGCAGAAAAAGCTGCTAGAGGAGGGGGTCTACATCGGCAGGTGTCAGGAATGTATGGCTGCTGGTTATTTATATAACCCCGCTGCGCCTTCGGTTAACTTTAGCCACCAGTCTACCCGGCAACCCCCCTTGACTTCTCAGGAGCCAGTGTAATTTCACTGGGGCAGGTTCATTGGGGGTACGTAGTGAATTTATTTTTACTTCTCATAATCTCGAAGAGAAGGAGCAGCGAGCCCTGATCCTACAACCTTATTCATCTGGTCAAAATCTCTCAGATAACCTCAGCTGGACGTACTTGCTCACTTTAAATCTGCCCTATCAATCCTGTCTAGTATTTCGGTGGTCTGAGATTTCCTCTACCTCCAACAGCAAAATGTGAATGACTTTAGAAGAAATTCGAATTTTCAGTGGGAAGATAGATCAAAATGTGACTCACAATGTGACTCCCCGCAAAGGATTAAATTATTGTTACATTTTTGCATTTGTGAATCAAGTCTCTTGGAAGACAGCGACTTAGCTCACCTATAAGTGAGGTATAAGTCAGGCAGAGAACATCAAAGCAAAGTGTTTCCCTTTCATGAGATGCCGTGTTGCAGTTAATTGTTGGCAATAATGAGAGGAAGTTAATTATGCGAAGAAAAAAGAGCTCGAAGAAAATCCAGACGACCAGTCACTTTTTACATTTGAAAGTGAGAGATGAAATTTAAAAAACGTGTAATGGAACCTCCAGTTGTGCCACTCTCCAGGGGATTTCAGGCACTTTTAAAACAGTATGACAAAACCATTTGCTCTGGGGCAGCACCCGTCTGCCTCAAGTCTTACTGATCGGAGCACCAAAGGATCCAGCTTTCATTGCCTCTCAACCGGTGTGCCACAGGGCTCTGTTCTCAGCCCTCTTCACAGGTTTGGGTCCTGATAATTCCACTAGATGGCTCTAGTGGTTCACTACACATGTCTGCTTATCTCTTACATCCCTGCTCAGTTGAGGGAAAGACATTTTAATTCTGTCTCTTCAGAAAAGAAGTTCTGATCTTGGTCCAGGTCTTACCATCACAGTAACTACACACATTAGTTCAAGGCTCTGACATTTGCCGAAAGTGTGATTAACTCAACAACACCGTCCTACCACACCCTTATAAAGGTCTATGAACCTAGGGGTTCCTTTTGCCCAGGACATTTTAAGTCTTGCTCAGCCAAAAACTGATGGCAGCAGAGAACTGATATTCTACTAAATATATGCTGAGTTATTTGTATGTTGAATCAGATTTCATTTCCTCTGTGAGAAAGCTGCGCTAGCATCTGCATTCCCTCGATTCTTATTGGGCTTTAGAAATCAAGGTTTCGAATCATGGACAAGCCATCAACAAGAAAATGTAAACTATGTTTAAGACATCTTATGAAATAAGTCATGAGCCATTTTAATTACAGAGAGTAATAGGAAACAGACTAGTTTGACAGAACTATGCTCCTCAATTGAGGGACTTGTGGAAGAGTAGGGTGACAGCCAGAAGGTCAATGTGGTTCCAGGTGAGTAGTATCAAGAGGACCAGGAGGGATTCCGGGACTTGTTGAGACTAGGGAGAGCAGACAGGGGAACACTGACCTCTACTAGAGAGAGAAATGGTCATACGGAATGGAGACCAGGTGAGATGGAAAACCAGATAGCACAAGTAAGTAACAGATGGCTGATGATCTTAGAAGAGCACAGATGGGACACACACAATGCAGGTCCATAGATAGTGGAATTCCAAATTTGGGCTGGTTGTAACAGAATAAGCTTTGAGCACACTGTTGATCCAAGATGTCCACAATGTAAATCTGTAAACCTTTAATCAGGCCAATGCCAAATAAAAATAAATCATCCATAACCAAACCAACAACAACCCAATTCCAATATCCTCAATTGTTCAACCCAATAACCTTGGAATTACAATTCAACAAAGTAAAACATATCCAGGTTCAGGCCTCAATATATTTTGTCCAGTTTAGATCTGAAAAAAGAAGCAGAGGACTTACAGCTGAGAAGTGTGGCTGCTTATCCAGGGCAGGCAGTAGATAGGAAGTCAGATCAGTGAGTAGACAGGTTACCATGCTTTTTACCAGATAAACAGACAAGTTAAGAGGATGAGGAGACACAAACTGGACTGTGAGCTGAGAACTTTAGGGAGAGCTGGCTTTAAACAGACAGGGGCACAGGTGAAAATAATCAGGACTGATGAGGTGTGTGAAGTGACCGAAATGACCACAGACTATAGAGGAAAGAACAGAGGGGCTACAAAATAAAAGCAGGAAAACAAGAAGTGAAATATACACAACATCTTCTCTTATATCTTTGTGTGAACCCTGGATATCCCAATTAATACAAGTGCTAAAATGAGTTTTAGCTTTTTTAGCCTTGAGTACCGAAAGCGGGTAAGATATTCATCATGGTGTCGATGATGGTTCAGTATGTCTACCTAACTTTCATGACCAGAGCTTGGAGCGTACATTTGAGGTAAATGGATTCAATGTAGCCACATTTCTGAGGAAATCTTACCTGGGAATTACTTGGCCCCCTCAGGGGAGATTGAAGGCTGGGCGAGGTCCATCACAGTGTGCTATAGTGGCTTTCTGTTCAGCAAAAAGACTGAAGCTGACTTTGGTCAAAGTCACAATGACTGATTTCCACTAAACATCGTCCAACCAGACTCTCTGTGAGACTGTTGACCGTGTCTTGCCTCTTGTGTCCAGTGGTTTGATTCATGTTGCTGCGTCCACAAGCTGTTAAGCCTATCTCAGTACAGAGCCTGGAAGCAGGGGAAAACTGTGAGCCGAGCTCCTTCAGAGTGATGGGAAACGCAGCCGTGCTGATTGATAATCATGGACAAACCCTTGACAAGATCGTGGCCTACTTTCATGTGACTGTTCAGTGCATCCAAACCCTGTATTTACTGCACAGAGTGTCTTCTTACTGAGCCTCCTTCAAACAGGACATTTTCCCATGTAGCACAAAGACAGGAAGGAGTGCGACGATCCTGCCCTTGTTCTTCTCCTGTTTTTGACAGCGCTGCTGTTAATGTCACTGAAAACGTCTGCTTGACAACAACTCGTCTCTGCTTGTTGCTTTTGGGGTGTGATTCTCTCTGTAGGTAAATGCTTCGTGTCGTTTCTCTGGGTCAGTGAACGAGCAAACTGGGGAAGAAAGTCACCTTTCTATAGAGTGATACTGTTCTTTCCAGACAACTTTTTCAAATTGTTGGAAAGTGCCGGGAAAGTGGTCAGATCTCGGAGACTTTAATAAAAACACTGTCATCGAGGGGAAACACGGATAATGCGACTCTTCAGATCCATCTTGGTAAAATGTTTTCCTTCGAATGGTGAATTAAACGCTGAACTGGAATCAAAGGCATTAAGTGAAATATGCACAAACACAAACCAAAAAAAGACTTCAGAGCTCCCAAACATCCATATTTAGAGCAGTTTAAATCCCATCTTTGAGTTTGCGAGCCCAGACTCTGAGGCTTGCTTTCCGTATTTGTTGCCATTTTCCCCTCTGTGGAGATTGGCTCCTGGTGAAAGTAGGTCGACCACAGTGGAAGCTCGGCTTTCCTTCTCATTGAGGCTTCCTCACTTTGGGTTTGCTCTGCAGGAGGAAAAGGCTCTCTCTGTCTGCATGCCCAGGCTCTCACACACCAGCATCACTGGGTCTGTGGCCCAGACGCCGCGATACAACAGATTCGTGCCTCCACAGAGCAATTGTGTGGATTCGCTGTTTTTTAATGACATCGTGTGAACGTGAACTTTTACAGATTCGGTTGAAACAATGTCATTTTAAAATCTATTAAAAACTCCACTATTAAAAAAGCAGCGAAAATTAACAGAATAATGTTGAAAAGTTTGAAACTTGTCTGTCCTCCTCAAATTGACTGACATGTGAAAATGGGCACAAAGGCATTTGGGTTAGTTCATAAAAGAAAACGTTGTAACACCTGGTCAAGTGACGCTCAACCATCATTACGTTGAGAAAGATGCTTGTGCAGTTTGGTTTAACTGTGTTAAAGTGGAGAAAATGTCCAACTGCAGCTGCGGTGTGTAACCTTTATGAATTCGTATTGTGAGGAGCAGCTTGAAGCTGCGCCCTACGAGAAAAAGCCAGACTGGAAATGTGCTACAAAACCAAAACAAGGACCTGAAACAGGCTGCAAGGTGGCAAATAGGTTTCGTTACTAGTCCTCAACATTAGATGTCTTCTGCCGATGATTTGTAGGTGCTAATCTGACGATGAGTGCAGTTACATTCCAGGTAAAGTAATGTGAGAGTGGCTCCACGGATTTGGATTTTTTCACGTTTAGTTACTCTTCATCCTCCTCTGATGGCAAAGTGCCCGGACTCAAACATCCCTTCTCAGAAATATGCTTTCACCCCCCCTTCCCGCCGCTCAACCACCACCACCTTCTAAACATAGCCGGCCTCTGGCCTGCTGGATAACTTTCCATGCGGCTGTGACTGACACCGGAGAGTTTTTTCCCCTTCCCACAAAACCCGATCCCATCCTGACCACGAGCGATTAGGAGGGGGTGGAGAAGGGAATTGCTCCTCCATGAATCATGGCTGGGAACCAGATGTTCACAGCTAACAGTGACAGAGGGGGAGAATGTGCTGCTACAGTACGAGCTCCTGTGGGGATTTCAGCTACCATGCACAGGCTGTTATTAGAGCAGGGCTGGATTCTTCTTTTTTAGCTTGGGAAAGAGATGAGAGCATGCGAAGCTTTCAGGGTCGGCGGTGGAAATCCTGCGCCACCCGTGGGACCAGTCAGCGAATGAGGGAGAGAAAGGACAGGATCAGGCGGCGGCTGCGTGTTAAAGCGCAGTTCATCCTGATCCACCACGTGGGATTTCACTCAGTGAGGAATCAGTAATAACAGTGGGGGGGGTAAAAACCCGTCACCCACTGAAACCATAGCGCTACGGTACCATCAGGTTCAAAACCTTCACATGGGATCTTCTCTGTTTTTGAGCTCAGACAGTTAACATCCTGACGTCCTGACGTCAAACCTAAACATCTCATCGATACGCATCAGCAAACACTCTCGGTCTTCCAGGTCGTGATCATCCCGGTGGACTGACTATAAAAGTGTCCCTGGTGTTTAGAGGCCTCCTTCTCTGAACCAGTGGGTCAGAACCGAAGAAGCCATCTAAACCACACGTGAAACATCTTTGAGAACTTCAAGCAGAAGTACTTTATGCAGTTCGTCCAGTTTCCAAGAGGACACAGAGATGTTGCCTTTACACACGTCTTTTTGTCTTTAGCTACAAATGAAGAAGATTAACGTGGACATTTTCCCAGTTCTAATTTCAATTTAATTAAAAGTATTATTTATTTTGTCTTTCCTCCAAGTGTTCAGACATTGTTCTCATGTTTTTATGTTTCTGCGTGTCTGGCCCAGTTTTGTGAATGTGAAATCTGACCAAGGCCCGAGGGGAATTTCATCACATCTGGAACAAATGTTGACTTTGGAGGCATGGATGAAGTGAAACGAGTCGGAACAGAAATGCATGTAAAGCTGCATCCTCTCTCTCACATTTCCAACGTGGATGTTCTTCCACTGCGGTTGCATTTAGGGACCAATAGGAATTTCACTGGTACCTGATGCACTGATGGTTGCAAAGTGTTGGACAACACAGACCAACATTTTGACACATTATTCCTTTGACTGTAAGAGTCGTGTCCACCCTCCTCGCCTCGTTGTCTCTGCTCTCAGCTCGGCTGTGTGGGCCACAGCTCTTACTCGACACTAGACGGGAGGAGCAACCGGAGTTTACAACAACGCTGGGAGCTTGGAGATGAACAGTGCTGCAGCCAGAGGCCATACAACACACACACACACACACACACACTCGGGTGGTGTTAGGAGGAGCTCAGATTGCTAAGTCAAGTCAAACTTTACAGCCTGCAGCAGGAAACAGGAGCGAGCCTTTGATCTGACGACGGTGGAGTTTTGTTCTCGGGCAGGAAGTTACATAAGAGCAGAATTAGCAGTCGTCATCACAGGCATCTTCTTCACATGGTGAATGAAACCGCCTGTGAGACATGAGATGCCAGCAGCAGTCAGACAAGCCAGCGTTGGGACACGCAAAATCGAATAATGCTTAACATCCTTCCAACAGACCCGACTCTGAGTGTCGGCACCGCAGCATCATCTAGTCACACTTTGGGTTCACACCACCTCAGGTCATTTTTTTTACCCAACAACAAATGATTTGCAGACACTTATTGCCACCACAGGAACCTTCTGACCCCTCTGATAGTGAGTAAGGCTCAAAGGTCACCAGCCCAGCGGCCAATTCAGGGCTCCACCTGAGGGACAGGGATCCGAGGTGGTGCAGTTCTTTGATGTGTGCCTGACACGTCCCAGCTCCCAAAAAAAAAAGGGGGCACAAAGTGAAACAGGCTGCAGAGTAAACACAGGCTTCGACTGTCGCCCTCTGAGAGCGTGTTTACTGCGTCCGAGCCTTTGAAATGATCAGAGTTGATTGGTTCTGGCCGGTGGCGAGATTAGAAACACGTGTGTGAGTTTCCGCCTCGCGGGCAGATGAAACGCTGCTGACGAGGCAGAGCAGAAACTCAGCGCGAGAGGTTGTTTATGTGCAGCAACAACGGCATCCAGCTCGATGGGTTTCACATGTGGATGCAGATACGGGTGTTTGGGTGTGTGTGTGGCTTTCATCACACACACAGTGAGGCCACAGGGTTAAAGGTCATCAGCTGCAGGATGACTTCATGGACGCAAAACGCACATCGTAGACTTAGCCTGACATAAAGGCTGTAAAAAGACACAGTCTACTTCCAGCTCTGCAAAAAATCCTCATGGCTGTGCAGTGCCCTGAAATGAGGAAGTCCACTGAGCGTGAGCGAGATCTGCGGTGGATTTATGGCAAGTCGGAGCATCTGGTGCAACGTTTGTTAAAAATATCCCAACTGTTTTTCAGTGAGGAAGTATGTCACCCAGTGGAGCAGTGTGTGTGTGTGTGTGTGTGTGTGTGTTTCTAACAGTGCAGACTAACAGGCTAAACCAGGCTGCAGACTGACAGAGACTGAACATCGAGTCGCTTAGTGTCTGTGAGAATGATGGAAAATGGGATTTACTGTGTTTAGAAAGAGCCCAGTTCCCCTTAAAGGATGTGGAGGTTGGAGCTGTATCACACAGCTGCTGTCTTAATGAAGATAAAAGTCCAAACACGGCTCCCGTGAACTTTGGACCACCGACGTCTGAGGTGTGTCTCTCTGCCGCATGAACAATAATTGTCTAATTCACTTTGGATAAAAGCAGCAAACAAGCTGAGCGTGTACTGCCCTGGGTTAAAGATTGAAGATCCGCTCTATGGCATCAAGGATGTCCTCAAGATCCTCCCAAAAAGGTTTTCAAAGTCCCTGACCCCCCAAATGAACTCCTCTCATTAAAAAGGTTGAATATTTCATTCAGTTACTGTGTGTTTCGGTCGTTGGGAACGGACAGCATGCCGAGCTCTTTGTTGTGTTCGGCGTGTTTGTCTGCTCGAGGTGCGAGCGTGAGAACGTACGAATGGACAGTGTCGCTCATTTTCTAATAGATGCTATTGAATTAAGTAAACACTGTTATTGTTGTCACCTTTAAGATAAGATAAGATAGAACTTTATTAATCCCACAGTGGGGAAATTCTTGTGTTTTATGTGTCCTGGTGTGCCCCCCCCAGTTCTCTGGTTCCACCACTGCCGACTGAGTGTTCCTGAAAGTCCCAGTTTATATCTCATCAGTAATATCAGCTCATGAACCTCGTGTGTCTGAACCAGAACCTCCAGCATTTGGATCAAGGCTCCTGAAAAACACAGTGTGTCACATTCAGCAGGAAACTGCCGTTAGTTTGCTGTGTCACGCAGACTTAGTCAGAGTCAGTATTTAAGGCCAGGAAAACCTGAGTGGGACATTCCTTGTTTTGACAGTCCTCTGAGACAAATGTGAAGCCTGAGTAACACCACAAACTTTCAGTTGTTTTGTTCTGAAATCTGTCCTCACTCCTTCTCTTCCTCTTTACTCCAACAGAAAAAACAGTCTGCCGGAGTTTGGGCAGGGAATCGGTTTCCTTCCTGGTGGAAAAATAGGAGGATTTCTCTGCCCCAGTTCATGGTGATATCAGAGCCGGGTGGGGGGGAGAGGAATAAAGGGAATGAGGGAGTTTGTGAGGGGATGAAGGGAGGAGGAGTTTGATGATTTCATCCATCATGTGAACTGCGACAACAGAGGATGCTGGCACTGCCTGACATGGGCGTCTAAAAATAGTCATCAGCAGGGCGTGGTGGAGCGGGACCACATTAATCCTGCAGAAGACGAACGACGAGAGACGTGGACTGAAGGATGCAGAGGAGGCTGTTACTATGAGTGGGTCGAAATAAATCAGAAAATCAGACAAAACACACCGTTCGGACTCAGTCTGCTTGTCTTTGTCACAAATGTGGAGGATGAACCTGGTGTCAAAGACAAACAAGTTGTAAAAGCATCTGATGAGTCCACGAGTCCTTCAGCTGGAGCTAAAGGTTCTCTCAGTCATCTCAGCGTGTCACAGGTTTTCTTGTTACCTGGGTGCAGGGAGTCTAGAGGAGCTGCAGGGTGGTTTTATTTCCTCTTTATGACGTGGGGGTTTCGGGGTCTTTAAAGAAAGCCACCTGGCTGCAGTGACAAGGAAGTTCAGAAAGTGCCGATGACCTTTGGAACCTTTGATCAAAGTTGTCAACTTGTTCCAGTCTTCTGGTACATTTCTGGGTCAAATCAAATTGACCTACAGCTCGTCTCAGCTCTCAGCATCTTTGTCTCTGTGTCCTTCTTCTTCCTCTGACTAACATCTGCTACTTCCTGCCATGTTTTGTTGTCCCCCACTTTACTTACAACCTGAAGACTCCAAAGTGAAATCACTGAAGGCTTCTTCAAGGCAGTTGGTCTTTCTGCTGACATTCATTCATTGTTATGTGTGGCACTGTCCAACTTCTGTGGACGTTGCTGCAGTATTTGTGTCCACCAGTGGTGCTGTGAACAGGGGCTACGCTGGTTTGAACTGGAACACGGTCAGCTCAGGTGTCACATAATTCAGACTTTGTTGTCCCAAGCGGTGAGAGAAAGTCATCAGTGACAAGGCTCAGTGGTTCGCACATACTACATACAGTAAAAAACCCATCAACACGATTAAAATGAAAACAACGACAGGATAAAGTGTGTGTTTCTTGCTGTTGCACTGAGGGTGAACGTTCCCCCGGCCCACTGGCCTGAAGAAACAAACCAAAAAAAGTCTTTACCTCTTTGAGCCCAGGTGCCGTTTTCCCCTGATCCCTCCATGTCTTGGACTGGTTATGAAGCACGTTCCCCTCCCGCCTACCCACCCAGTCTGGGCAGGATTTGCTATAAATGTGAGGGTCAGCAGCTGACGGTCTTCACTGGGGTCTTCCTGTCCTATAAAAGCTGCTCCATATGCTCACAGGCTCCCGCATTACTACACATGACATCAACGCTGACTCTGGTTTTCCACTGAGTTTGTGCCAATGTTATTTTCATAAAAGCAGCAGTGGAGCAGAGGTGTAAAGGCAGAAGGATTGTGTCCAACTGACTTTCTACCAACTAAAGTTACTAAGCGGGTCACTGATCTCTGCAGACACTAAACGACTGTCAGACCAGCTCGTCCTTTGAAACCTGCAGAAGTCTGTTCCGTTACTCTGCACTTCTCAGCCACATGTTGGTGCTGACACTGACGTATGTTGTGCTGGTGTGCGATGTCTGAAACTACACACAACGAATCAAAGATGGGGGCTTTCACAGTGCCGCAGTGATTTAGAGTCCTCTAAAAGCCCCTCTGGGCCCGTGGAGGTTTATGTCAGCGAGGCGACGCGCCGCTGGAGCTCGGCGAGGAAGAACAGCAGTGTGGAAACCTCATGACTCCAATGAAAATAACCCAGACTATAAATCCTGTTTTCCACTCTTTCTTTCCGCCCCTCTTTGGAACAGGAGCAGGGAGGAAATAAAATATGTGTCCTTGTTTCGGAGCAGCGGTGACCTGATTTTCCCGGCCTCCACACTGGCTGCATTTGTCCTCCTGATATCAGCTGACTGCCAGTCAGATGTGGACTCTCCTCCCCAGCCCCAGCAGCGACACACTCCTCCTCATCTGGATGTTAATCCAGTGCATCCTGCTCTCTGGGAGCATGGGGGCAGAAATCCACAGTTTTTGGTTTGCAGGGATAAAACTTGCAGGGCTTGTTTTTCTAAGCTGTGGTGCTCCACAGGGAAATGTCCTGGGCCGTTCGTAAAAGCCTGCATTCATGAGAGCCTGCGTCACACACGGCCGTGTATATCACATGGTGTAAACACTCTGACATTTGGATAAATGTAGTCTACGCGGTGCTGGGGGCAACACAGAGCTAAACTGTGTGTGAAGAGCAGTGGTGTGTCTCTCACCACGTGGTCTGGTCCTACACGCACATATATCCTGGACTTTGTCTCAATAACAGCCCTACACACACACACACTCAATTCTGAGCAGACAGATGTTGCCACACAACTCCGTGTTGTAATCCCAAGATAAGAATTGTATTTATTTCAAAGATCAAAGGGCAACTGATTGGAGACAAGGGCTGCAAAGATGGGAACAAAAGGACAAGAACACCTGCTAAGACGGCAAAACTACAATTAAAGAATGAGTCGGTCGTTTTCCTCAGGGGCAAAAAGTTAAATCTGTGATGCTGAGCAATATCACATGTCCAGGTTGTATGTCCAAGGACATAGAAGGTAAAAAGTAGTTGGAATCTTTGCATTTCTGTCAGTTTAATGATGTATTGTGTTTCCTTCTTTTCTTTGTCCGTTGGTCCTTATCACGTTGACTCCACAGGATTCTCTTCATTAAAAAAGCGTCCGAACAACACTGACTTTGTGATGCAACAACAATGACATAAACACATTTGTTCATTTTCTGGAGAAAGTGGAGATAGAAGGAGGCGTGCTGACGTCAGCACTCACAGATCAAATATAGCAGCGGCCTACAGGGAGCCAGGGTGGGGGTGGGCGGTTCAAAGGTCGCACTTTGATGCGGGAAACTACCCAAATATTCAGCAAGCCTGGCTCAAAGTGCTGAGCAGCTGCTACACATTTACCAGAGGAAGGTTGGCAGGGAAGCAGCTCTTCCTTCTCTAAGTGTCCCTGTGCTGCTGCAGGGGGATATTTAATTACAAAGCAGATCTGAGGACGATCGGGGCCCCCCAACACGGCTGAGAGCCCAGCTCCGCCCTGCATGGCACAAACCACACTGTGTTTAAAAGCTAACGCTCAAAGCTGAGGCTAAACAGAGGGGCCGGAAGCATGGGAGTGCTCCACTTTAAAGAGAAAATCTCTGAGAGATTTGCCAAAAAGCAGATGAAACGGCGAGGCTTAGTGGGGAGGAGAAGAAAAAAAGTTGACAATCCACAGACCGGATGAATGGCACAGTCAGGTTTTTCTTTGTGAAGCCTCTTTAATCAAAGCAGTGAGTAAAAGAAGCCCTGAAACCAAGTGAACTGCAGTGATTCTATCACGGGAATACCTACGATCCAACTGAAACAGAAACCTTTTAAAAAAAAGTTTGAATTGCACTAGCTTTCCACAAATGTTTTGAACTAATTTTTTACAAAGTTTTGTTAATTAGAATAATCTTGAATGAATGATGAGTTCATCTCATGTGGAGCACCACAGGGCTCTATCCTGGGTCCTCTTCCGATGTGTAGCTTGCACATTTTTCCATGAATGTAAATATCTGAGCCATCAAGGAGTCACACACTGTTCCTTCATCCCCATGAACTTACACTGTCCTGCAGCTGGTCCTCACTAGTTACCGAATGCGGATGAATTCACCACTAAAACAGTCGAGGCAACCTTTGGTCACGTTGAAGCACAAAAACAACTTGGTTGGTTTTTTTTTGTTGTTGTTGTTAAAAAAAAAAAATACAAAGTTACAAAATTAGGATTTCCTTAACATAACAATATGATCATGGCTACAATGAAAGCACATGGTTAATGTCGTGGAATAAAACTTTGGAATCATCTTTGTTGTCTGAACTGCCGAGTGCTGAATTTCGTGCTGTAACGTCACCGGCGTCTTTGCTTGTGTCATGATTACTAAAGACATCACTGAGTCCAACTAACTCGCTGCACATTTCTCTGTGTATAGAAAAAAATGACACGATTTTTTTTCTTTGAAAGTATGTTTCTAACACTGTCCTCTGCTGCTTTGTCTCACTTGTGACATCTCACCAGGAAACCAGAGAGACGACCTTCCTGGCCCTGGGTTTATGTCTCTGCACACAAAGTCGCTGTGCTCAGACACACTGTGTGGAGACTCACACATTCATCACCCAGATTTCAGTTTGCAACAGGTTTCTCTGTGTGTTATTTGAGTCGTTTCGTCCGCTCTTCTCTCCGCCTTACGAGTCTCTTCTGGCTGTTTTATCTTTCCAGCCGGGCAGATGCTGCAGCAGAGAGCTTCCTGTCTGTTTTATCTCTGCAGGTCTGACGTGATCAATATCAGATTTGCTCGGCTCCATCTGCTGCGTAATAAAACTGTCGCCCAGATAAGGTGCACGCTGCCTCTGAACCCGCAGCTCTACAGTAAAACTGCCTCTCTAGGCAGCAAACAGTCCAACCTGCTGCTCTCAGGTTATAAAGTATCAGCCTGGATAAAAGGGATCGCTCCCCTCCTGCTCCCCCTCCTCCCTCGCTGTGGCCTTTACTTCCTGCCAGCTCACTGACGTGGCAAATCCAGCGTCTCCTCTGTTTACCTTCCAGAGGGGATATCCAGGCAACAAGGCTCGGGCTCTTGTGCCGGCTGCTATATTTGGGCCTTTGCTCCCTAAACCTCTTTTCCAGATAAAGAGTCAACACAACGCCACGTTCCTTTCTTGGTACTCGCTGCTGGGAGTTCGCTGATTAATGACACAGGAGCATCAGCAGCTAATTATAGAGAGTGCAGCTGTTGGGTTTGACCTGCCGTCATCCCTCCGCAACCACAAACAGCCCCCCCTTACCAAACACACACCACACACACCTCGTCTCCACTCCTCTGTGGTGCTGCAGTACCTGTCGAGCGGGTTGGAGTCTTCACTTTACAGTTTTCACGAAGAGCAGAAATCAGGTGAGGTCCCGCTGATCAGCCACTGGAGACGAGATCGATTCAAAGCACAAAAAGTTGGAACATTTCTGTTTAAGGTGTAAACAGTTTAAAGTCAATTTAACATCAAGTTTTTGGGGATGTCAGTCCACATCAGTCGGGTACATAGGGATCCACACCAGGCAACGAGCAAACAACGCTTAGAGACCGACTCCTTCACTTACTGTCCTCACCTGTTTGAGCTACAAAGCTCCGTTTTGCTCGCACACACAACAACGTCTTTGCACACTTCTTATCTGGACTGGAGCACCTCAGGGATCTGTCCTGGATCTGCAGCCTCTATGGACCAAATGTCAAGTTGATCCAAATCAATTTTAATCAGCACCTGATTTTGAAGTTTCTACGTAGAAAAGGACAAAGTGTGTCCGTTGGATGTGGACATACTGCTCAGTTTGAAAATGCTTGAAGAATATGTGCCGACTCGCAGTGTTTATAAGTTACGCCTCCAGCTACAGTTTGGTGTGAAACCCAAACAGTGGATGACGAAAGCAGCCGAACTTCGTCTGATCTGTCAGTGGGGCACAAGCACCAGCGTTCTGCCAGCGAGCCAGATAAGATGAAGGTCGGATTCAGGCGCTGTGTTCTGCACAGCCTAACTTTTCCTCTTATCAGCGTGCAGATCTTCACGCTGTCTGGAGAGTCAACAAATTGTCGCATCAGCCTTTTTTAGTGCACCTGCAGGCTGGAAAGATTTCATTTAATTATAGTTTTCAAGACTTTCCTCTGAGTTTTTATCTTAAATCAGGAATGAAGTGGGTCTTTATATTGTGATAAGCCAAAACATTAGGTCCACCTGTACGGTCTACTTCAGCAGGCTATAATTTCTCACTCATTCTGAATTGGGTGACCAAAACATAAGAACATCACCTTTCTGACACTTAAACACTGAGAAACGAAGACCTTGTAAGAGCAGAATTCAGCGCAGAGCTGCTGTAGTGGGTTGGGTTAGACTGTACACGTGGACCTAATAAAGTGGCTGACTGGTGCAGGTTTTGTGTTAGTGCTGATCTGGCGTAGTCCAGGCCCTGACCATTGTGTGGCTGCAGCCAGGATTGTTTTCCGTTTTTGTGGGAGGGGATCACTGACCTGTGGAGACCCTCCCTGCCTGTTCAGGTCGCACGTCAAGACTCGCTGACCCGGGCGGTCGCGGTAAAGATAAGGTCGCCCCACCTGAAGAGCCTGAAGGCAGCACAGCAAACATCTGGGGCTTAATGTGAGCTTTAGTTTGACTGTGCAGGGCCCACGCTGACTGCCAGACTTTAGCCCCCGGCTAGTGCCTACGTTTTCCAAGGTCCCCTCTCAGCTCCAGCACTACAGTTTGTTTTAAATGCACCAACTGTCTGAGGCCAGTTCATGATTCTGCACGTTCTCCACCGGTCACACGTCTGTTCACGCTGAAGTTTGTCACGCTCACGAGCACGTGTTTGATCGGAAAGTTTGTGGAAGAGCTTCACGCCCTGGACCCTGCCCCGTGTTTGGGCAGGCGATGACGTGTGTGTGTCTGCCGCCTCACGTCAGCATGAGCTCCTCTCGATTTTTTGTCTCCAGTTTATTTATAAATGTGTGGCATTGGCTGGAGTTTGTCTGTATATATCATTTTAATTTTACAGCTGCTGAAACTTAACAAATAGAATATTAGTTTTTGATCATGTCAGTATTTGGTTGTGTTGAATCTGTGGTCTTTTTGTGTCGTGTAAACTTTCAAATATTTAACTCATTTCATAAAGAGACTCTGCAAACTCACTACTGCATCTTTGATCAAGTGTTGAAGTAGAAAGGTAAGCGTGCGGCCCCATGAATTGACATATGACCTTTGTTGGCACATTAGTGGATCAGGTGAGGATCAAGAATAAGTTAAATGGGGAAACATTTCAAATGAATCATTGCTCATGAAAGTGAATCTTCTCAGAGAACAGCTGACGTTTGTTGTTCCTGCTCGCAGCATGTTTGACTTCAAGACGTGTTTCCTCCAAGTCCGTCCTGCACTTCAGAGTCAGAGAAGAGCAGCAACAGCAGGAGGAGGAGGGACACCTGAACAAACACAGGGAGTGCAGGGAGAAGGGGGAGAAGCCCTGCGTTTTTCGTCAAGTGTGCCACGTAATTTGAGCAAACTCATTAATCCCGGGCCACTGGCTCTTTGGGCCCTGTGGGTGTCGAGTTTCAGTGACAGATGAAAAGAAATGAGCTTGCTCGGCTGGAATCTGAGGCCGACCTCACGCCGCAGATGAGCTGAGCTGAGAGCCCGAGAGAGGGCGGAGGTCTGGATCTGGTTGGGACTGGCCTTGTGATTGGCTGGCAGAGGCGAAAAGGACTGCGAAAGTGAAACCCCTGAGCAGGAGCACGTCTTTACAGCAGAAAACACAAGTTACCAGCGCACCTAAAGCAGAGGGAACTCTGGGGGTCCCCGTGGTCCCGACCCCGAGCTCCAGAACATGGCCTAACCACGTCATGCAGGAAGTTTGTCCACGTACTAACCTCCAATCACACCTTGAGTCAGTTTTGCGAAACCGGCGCCCACCCCCTACATACATTACGATCTAGAAACTGTGGGCGTCTGTTTCTGGTGTGTCCCAGTTTGCACACGTTGCCTCTCGCTGGGATGAGTTTTCTTCTATTGAGCTTCAAACCTTCATTAAACAAGAACCGTGTCTTACAGAGGGAGGCCTGTTCCGTTCAGCCACATTACACCCGAAACCAATCAGACACGATAGCCACATTTTTATCAAATACGGGGAAAATAAACTGTCTTCATACTTTTGTATTAATTTTCTGTAAAATCTAAATTTCTATTTTCTACTCCGTCATCCTTCACGACATCCTACAGGAAAATATTTTGTCTACATCATTTCATTTCACTTGTACTTGTGAAAGTGCATCTTCAGACCATGAACTCGTATTTCAGGAGACGCTGGAATCCTCCAGCTTCTGATTGACTGAACACACTTGATCCAGATGAGCAGAGCAGAGGTCCTTAAGGACCAGGAATGACAACCACCACACCGGCAACAACAAAACCAGTTACTACAGTATTCACCAGTGGAGAAAGTACAGTACCAAAATATTCCACTGCATTTTGATTGGGAATGTGGTTAATTCGACATGTATGAGCAGGATGAACTACTCGAGTGTGTTAATGACGAGGAGACGCTTTCAACTTTTATTTATCGGGAGGCAGGGAACTGGTTTTGAGTATGGACGGTGGGGACATGCTCTGCAGGTAGGGAACCACGTACTGACTCGAGCAACGTTGTCCACACTGTCTCTGCCGCGAAGTGATGGTATAAGGTCAGCTCACTGTGTTTGTGATTTTTCTGTTTCCTGCAATAACAGTGTCTGTTAAACCAAAGACCCAAACAGGTTACGCTGTTTTACAAAATACAAGATTAAAACTTCTAATAAGAGAAATAAGCAAATCAGCAGATACACGGGAAAAAAACAAATAATGAAAAAGGAAATGTAGAAAGTAAACATCAGGACCTTGTGGGTAGCGCCGACAGGAAGTGGGTATGTAACTATGGACATGAGAGCTTCTGCAGGTGTAGTAGCTACTGTGGCTTCCTGTCCAAAAAGGTGGTGCAGTCAGACAAGAACTGTGGAAAGTGAACAAGCTTCTGTTTAAGACCCGGGACATGAGGGGAGAGCAGGGATGGGAGGACAGGACAGGACGACGGGATGGAGGCTTCACTTTGTGTGTGAATATGAGGTTTCCTCGGGGGAAAGGTGTGATGAGCGGTCAGCCTGCTAACAAAGCCCGTGGACGGGTGCAGTGTCCCTGTTTAAATCTGCGATGAGTGGACCCTTTCACCGAGGGGACATATTTCGAAAGATGTGGTTTTCAACCTGCTGTGTCAGCTACACAACTTGACCCGTGTATCTCTCAAAAAAAATCTCTACGAACAACAACGAAGTCTCGAGACGTCAAACAGTTTCAGTGAAGAACTATGACATAATGCAAACCACGGCTGACTTCAACCTCCAAACAACCTTAAACGATTTCACCAGGCGGGAGAGAAGCAGCAAATCCACACAGCTGAGGCTGAATTAGGTTCAGTAGATCAGCCTGAAAATGATTTAAATGAATAACAGACATGTCAGATATGTATTATTCACTCTCACGTCCTCTAGAATTTAAAAAAGCTTTGTCCAATATAAGCTGCACATGCCTATATGTTTTTATTCCATTTAATTCATTAGTTAAGCATCTAAAGCTGGATCCATAAGCAACGGCGTGAGGAGAAGAGCCCAGAAGGGGTTAAAGTTTGTCGGCGGGGGCCCCGACATAAACACACACAGGCCCCCATTCATCCACTCCAACAGCGGAGGCATGTTGTTGCAGCAGAGACAGGATGGGGGGGGTGCAGTGACTCAGGAATTCCACAGAGGAGCACGTGACCCCCTGAGCAAGGCATTTGTATCCTCCCTTCCCCCCCAGTCCGAGGCAGGGGCCCCTCTGTCCTCCAAGGAGAGGGAGCACCGAGACGACGGCGCCGCAGCACGAACTGGAACAAAGTGAGCGACAAACAAGTAAAAAAAAAAAAAAAAACACTAGTCAGGCTGATGACAGGAGCCGTTTGGGCTCATGTTCCCCGAGACCCGAAACACAGCCCGAGGCGCCCGGGTCATCCCGTCACACTGACGAAGCGAGTTATGTGGAAGAACGGGTGACGAGCTGCTCGCTCTACTCCAATTGTAACAGTCCCCGAGGGCCCGCCGCTCGTGACCTCACGTCCCCGGCAGGTTTTCGCTGGGATCACGACGTGGGACATGTGCTGCTGCCACGAGCCACGTCTCGCTTGAAAGTAAAGAAAAACTGGCGTGAGGGGCCGTTAGTCAGGAAGACACACCGATCCAGACAAAGACTCGTCACGCGGGACACCACCGACGCGTCAACACACGCCTCGTCGCTCTGCAGCCATGTGCACACTTTCCACAACTCGCTATTTTTAGAGGCGCTTATCTCCCAGCGCAGGCCACGAGGCCCGACGGCCAGCGACCTCGGCCCGCCTACGTGCGATTTACTGTACAAAACATTTATGCAACACACTTCTAACCCGGCCTTCACACTCCCCCCCTCCCTCCCCGCTGCCTCTTCCTCTCTCCTCGACTTTTCTTCCACCCACTCTTCCCTGGAAGCCGGTTTGATCCTGTTGGAAGGTGTTGCATCATGGCTGACTCACAATCAGACCACGGCTTTCGAACCAACTCCTGGCTCGCCACTTATGGAAAATAAGCAAACCACAGAGACACTAGAGATGTTATTACAAGTTCTGGAACTGTATTTGGCATTTTTTTACTTAAACAAGTGCATACATGTACAGCTAGAAGCTTTTTACTTTGTTTTTTTATTAATTTTTTAAGCCAAGTGCTGAGATTAGTCACATTCTATTCTGGACAGAGGCTTCTCCAGGCCTAACGTAGACTGATAGATCGAGAAGAAGCGAGTACGAAGCAGGAGAGTCTGTTATGAGGCGTACATACCTTTTCTCTTCAAAAATATAGAAACATAACGTATTGAAAAAGAAAAATCAAAAAAATTATACAGCCACGTTTACAAAGTGTACACTTCCTTTGTGTCCCATATGTACATGCCGGTCAGTTTGTCTAGGACTCGCTGGACAACTTCTGTTTGTGAGCGATTGTTTTTGTCCAGCTGCTGTTGCCGTAGTTCGATTACAAAAAGAAAGTAGTTCAGAAAAACAGCTGCAGGAGATTTTAAGGGTCCCTCTCCTTTTTTACCTTTATGTCCCCCGCCAATATGGTGGCAATTTCCCCCTGCATGAAGGCCCAGGGCACGTTGGAGCCAACCAGGGGGCACCGCTCGCCGCTGGGGCAGTACACCTCACCAGTGGCCCCCTGCTGCTTGATGCTCTCCCGGGAGCAGGGGAAACAGAACTTGTGCGAGGGCACTGACGGGCACTGGACAAAGTGGGTGTCCTCCAGCCGCTCGTGGCACAGGGTGCAGCACAGCGGCACGCTGCCGGGCGGCACGGAAGAGTCCGGAATGTTCTGGGGTGGCGGAGCGTGCGGGTCCATGACACTAGGTGCATGTGCAGCAGAAGGGTTGGCGCCCATCGGACCATCCCGCTGAGCCAGCCTCCTCTGAGAGGCCGAGGACGGCGACAGGGGGCTGCCGCTGTTCCGCCGCGCGCCCGCAGTGGTGGAGTGCACCTGGTTGGCCTCCTTAGGCGAACCCGCGCTGCCTGCGTTGTCAGTGGCGAGGATAAGCGCTGCCATGGGGGACTGGCCATTCTGCGCCGCGGCGGCCTCAGGCGGGGTGGTGCGGGGGTGGGGGGAGATGGTAGAGGGGGGGGCTGATGAGAAGCCTGGCAGGGCGCCCGGTGGGATCTTCAGGACCTCAGAGGGCGAGGGGAGCCACGGTTGAGCCTCAGTGCCGTTCATCTTGGGGGCGCTGCCTTCTCCTTCGGGCTCCGGGGAGGCCTTCCTCTTCATGCTGCGGGGGTGCTTCCCCCTGTCTGAGGAAGAGGAAGAGGGAGAGGGAGGGGAGAGGGAGAGGGAGGGTTTACACCAGCACGCCACACAAACACTGCAGCACGCTGCTCTGTGAACACTGACACACAGGAAATTTCTCAACGCACACGCGGAATAAAGGCCGTTTTTGTAGCTGCTGCCAAAGCTGCACATGCACGGAGGTGAGCGGGTGCAACCCGAGCGTCGGCTCGGGCCGCACAAACTGCTGACACACGGTTCCCGTGCTGCAGCCTTACCGGTTTTGGACGAAGCGGCGCTCGGGTCGTATCCCATCACCCTCTGCATGGCGGCGTGCTCCTTCTTGTACCGGCTGTCGAACGTGTTCAGCGCCATCAGGTCCCGCACCGTCTTGCCTTTGCCCATCCAGTCCTTGTGCCCGTCCGACATGTCCGACAGGCTGTCCGGCCTGTGCTTGTCTTTCAGCTCCTCCGGACGCTTGCCGTGCTCCCCGAGGACGGGCCCGGCCAGAGCGCCGGGCAGCCCCAGGTGCGCCGTGCGGCCGTTGAGCGGATGTCCGCTCGGTAACGTTATGCCGCCGTTCACCAAAGGCACCAGGTTGGGAGGAACCGTGCTAGTCCTGCGGGGGTTCGGGCTCTGGCGGTTCAGCTCCGGGGGCTCGTCCGGTTTGGGAAATCCGTTGGGCACGGGGAGTCCGTTGGCCTGCCTGCCCGCCTGGTACTCCGGTCCCAGGCGCGGCGGCCGGTCAGACAGCGGGTAGCGGTCCAGGGGCTGCGGAGGACGAGAGCCTGGCTCCACGGCCGAGTGGTTGATCTCCTTCCCGGCGTGCTGGGGCTTCCCCGCGCCCTGAGAGCGGCCGTCCTGGAAGCCGTGCGCCCTCTTCAGCTGCCGGGCCGTCTCGATAACGAATTCAATCCGGTCTGCGCCCTCGTAGTTGACACATCCGCGGCACACGGGCTCGGTAAAATCCCAGATCATCGCCCACGGCATGCGGGGCAGGTCGCACAGGTAGCACGACTGCCTTCGGGAGGCAGCGACCGCCGTGGCCGACATGTTGTAGCCCGAAGCCTCTGCAGAATCCCCAAAATGTCTGTCGGCTGTGAACGTCGCTGGAGGGAAAAACCCGCCGGAGCAGCAGTGACGCGTGGTCGCACTTTCCGTCAGAAAGCGGCGGCGGACTCGCACCGAGCGGAGCTCATCGCTGCTGCGTCCGCTGCGTCGGCGCGTCTACAACTCACCTCGAGCTCTCGCTGTTGGCCCGTGACGTCAGCGACGACAGTGGGCTCGTGCGCCGGGATTCTTCGACGACCCGTGGGGCGCATGCGCACTGCGCTCGCACGTAAAGATCGCGCGTGTGTGTGAGGGGTATCACTCCGCCTGTTATTCAGCCTGACTTTCTGGGGCAAAGAGCTGCAGTTGGCGTCTAAACTGCGTTCATCTTTCTGTAATTTAATGAAACATATTTTTAGGTACAATCAATAGAATGTAATTAGACTATAGACTCCCACTTTAAGGCCCCGCTGCTGATATTTAATTAGCTTTTTATTGGTTTGGTAAAAAGTTTTTATAAAATACACAAACGTTTTAAAAGCACCTACCAAACAAGAAAAACACAATTTATGTCTAATTTCTGACCAAAATGACAAAAGCTGGGATTTAAAGTGCAGTTGTCATTGATAGTGACAACCTGACCAAAAAAATTAAAAAAAGGCACCAACTGAATGTAAGTAAGCAATAGTTAGGAGGCTAAACTACAACTGGGCTAAAAACTGTCCAACACAATAACGGGACCTGGGAGGAAGAACTGTGGTTCTGGACTGACCCTGACCCAAATCTAAAGTAGAACTCAAAGATGCATTTAATGACATTTCCACACACTGATCAGTGCTGGGAAAAAAAGGTGTCAGATGTGGATTGGCTGAACTTAGTCGGGACTAGGTTCAACAAAGCCAAAACCTTAGGTCAGCGGACTGCCTGAATATACTGAGTGACCAGGTTAGTTTCTACCCTGATGACTCTCCCAGCATCAGTACAGGATCCTGGAGTAAATCTATTGCAGTTGTGCTTGGGAATAAATGAATGTGTGCTGTAATCCGAGCAAAAGCGGTGGCAGTGCAAAAACAACTCTGTCTTATTGTTATTATCTTATTTGTGATGTAATGAAAATGCATAAAAACAGAGAATTTTACTATTAAAATAACGAACCACTGCAGCGTTGAGGTTTGGATGGTGTGTTTTAATCCTAATGAGTCTGTTGCGTTGGAGGGGATCTAAGTGTGATCCGCTGAATCCGAGGCAGAGTGGGAGCTCTTGCCTCTCTGGCCCCTCCTCTCCCATCCACAGAGCTTTTATTCTGAAACCTGAGCACACACTTTATTGTGGAAAACCCGTGACATCATCCCGCTCTCTGCTTTTTCGATAAAAACACAAAAGCAAACACAAAAACTTCATGTTACACTGTTTGAATTGGACTTCGCGCCTTGTACAACACGAACTCTCTGCAGACCGAATGCAACAAGTGACGAACTCGGCTGCGTCCGCGTGTGACGTCACTTGGCGGCCAGCCAATCACAGAAATCAGCCGCTGTTACTAGGCAGGCTGCGAACCTCCCCCCTCCGTGCAGCCTTCTGCAGAGCTGCAAACACGTGGAAAGTACCTGAAGTATTGAGTTTAAATACAAATATGACGTGTTTCCATTTGCCTTGACCACGTCCTCATAAAGAATATGGTACTTTTACGCCACCACATCTACTTGATAAATGTAGGAGTTTTTATTTGATCATTGATGAAACTAAATTCAGTGTCATCATCAGACTTTTGCAGCTTCTCAGTCCTTCACAGTTTAATTCATGTTGTTAAAATCTGCTCCATCGTTACCAACAACATTAATGACGAACATCATAAATCCACCAGTTATTCTTATCCACAAACATTTTATTCACGGATTCACCTGAAACTATTCTGACGCTGAATGTTTTGTGAAAAGTAAAGCTCTGAATGCAGGACTTGTAACAGATCATGATGATGCTTCTCCACGTGTTGGTAATTACGTTTAATAAAACATAACTTTACATTCATACTGTGATTCTCTACATGTCGTCATAACAGTAACTTTTATGAACAGTGACGTGACGGTAATTCCCGAGCAAATTCAAAAGTAACTATTCAATACCTCATTGTAACATGTGCAGTTGCCTGTCCACCTTCAACTCAGGTTTTGGCCCTATTGACCTTTGGGCCCCCAGGACTGTGTGCCTCACGGGTCTGTTCGTTAACCACATATGGTTCCAGCTCATCTTATCTGATAAGTGGCAGAAGAAGAATTGTACCTCTGTCCTTAAAATGGTACGATGCAAAACTGGTCTCTATACTTGTTTGTCTGTCATGGCTCAGCAGTCTCTGAAGCCTTTGACCTAATGACCCCCCACTGTCAGCTGACGGATCGCCCCGGTGTGGAGGGAATCCTTCAGGTTCCATTTTCCCAAATGGAAACACAATCATGGACTGACGGGAGGACAGTTCCCACATCAGTCACTCAGGACAGACAATTTGTCCCTGTTTCTGTGCCATAGATTCATAAAGAAAATGTGAGGTGGGAAATCATGGAAGTATATGAAGTTAAAAGGTTTGAGAGCACACAACAGAATTTCTATAACTTTTCGGTTTGTTGGCCAGTGTTTGATGGCAAGCATGTGTATGTGTCTCTGTGTTGGCCCTGAGACACATGGGAGACCTGTCCAGGGCGGACTCCAACTCTCACCCAATGACAGCTGGGTTTGGCCAGCCCCCCGGGACACTGAACAGGGTAAGTGACTACAGGTGATGGATGGATTGAACATTCTCTGTGCAGCATTGTGGTGTTTGACCTTATTTCACTGCGTCAAGATTAAAAGATTCTCAGAAGACAGCAGACCTTGTGCATCACATCCAAACAATCAGTTGTGGATCCTCTTAAGTGATTAAGATGTGGTTTAGTTTCATTCTGCTTGTTACTGGGAACAGGACCCCAGTATGGTGATTTTGCAGTTGGTGATTACGTCAAAGATCTACTTTCAGGATCATGACACACTCTGACTTGTCCTAACTTCACTGCTCCTCTAAGGGTGGACAGTGATCCGTGTTGTGTGGACCA
The DNA here is from genome assembly GCA_033026295.1 of Channa striata. Lineage (NCBI taxonomy): Eukaryota > Metazoa > Chordata > Actinopteri > Anabantiformes > Channidae > Channa > Channa striata. The sequence goes on from CM065188.1 coordinate 17,831,140, forward strand.
TTTAGTCTGGAGCAGTCTGGGCCTTTTACAGCCAGTGTACATTAGACATTAGTCACAGTCTACAGTCTCCTGTTTGTACTGTCGAAATAAAATGTCCCAGTGGATCCCAGGACCTGGATATGGGCTACACTGAAGGCTAATGAATCTTTGTCAGCTGAGAGTGTTTTGCCTGGTCAGCTGGCTCTTTAAATAGTCACCCAGGAGGCCACTCAGATGCAAGATTTCAGACTTGGCCTCGAGGCTGGAGGGGGTCAACGCAGTCAGTTTATTCAGCTTAGCAGTTTCACATGGGGGGAGAAAGTCTGCACGATGGGAATTCGGCCCAGGACACGAGAGAGAGCTGGGAGGTGAAGCCGAGGTCGAGCTGAGTCCCAGACTAATTAACAGTTTAGAATCACAAAAATATGCTTTACTGAGGGCCCTCCTGGAGACGTATCCACGAATGAGTAAATGGGGGGGATCTACAGCTTTTCGAAGCAGGTGATGAACGGGTCAAACTAACATAATTAACATTACTTGTCATTTAGCTTTACATGTGGCTAATCACCTGGCTAACAGGTGAGTCCACCGTTTTCACCGTGGACATTCACCTTCCTCCTGTTTACTCCCATTCCTGCTCCCCAGATTATGAACCGTTCCACAACGCGTCTTGTAACACCCCCCTTGGGATCAGTTTTCTGTCAAACCTTGTCTTAGCCTGTAAAAACTGATATACTGGCGTGTTGTTTCATTTTACCCGTCATCAGGAAACAGCAGGAGCACTTTCCATTGTGCAAACGAGCGCATCTGTCCAGTTTCTTTGCTGGTTCAGGGGTTTCCTGCTCAGTTTGCTGTTACCTCCCCCCACCACCGCAGCAGAAGAGATGTGCTTCCTCCTGTCTGTGCACACACAAGCGGGCCCATGCACTTTAATCTGCTCATCAGCTCGTATCTTTATTGTCGGGATATGAGCAGTAATGAACTGCTTCCTGTTTACTCCCGCTGCTCTCTTTTTCTTGCCTTCTTCTTCTTCTCCTCGTCCTCCAGCTGCAGAACCGCTGTTGGCACTGGACCAACGGCAGTCTGTTTACCCCCTCCACACACACATCTCCATCTCATTTACATGCTGGCAGCCTGTGCAGCCGCTGTGTCTCTCAGTGCAGTAAAACCTTCCTGTCTGGACGTGTCCCCCATCAGATGTCCTCCCTCCTTCACAGACACACACTCAGGAAATGACTCACGGATGCTCAGACAGAGAGCCGCACAGATTCAGCAAATCAATAATTACCGGCACCTAAAGAGGACTGAAAGCTTCAGCAGCCTCCACCAGGTTCTGCTGCATGTGTCTGTGCTGGACATATGATATAAAAGCAGTCGCTGTTGTAGCAGTGAGACGATACAATATGCCAAATCCTGAGCCCAGCACGACTGTAGATTCAGGGCTATAATTCTCCTACGTTTTATGTGCCCCTGAACACACCAGACTCCACAGGATGCACTTTGTACAGCAGGTGTTTATTTTTCATGTTCAAAAACCCAAAAACACTCTGGTGCATCAACATCTTTGTCGACTCTGCAGTCTGCAGGAAGCACCATTTTGGGTGCACCTCCCCTCCGCCTGTCACCCCGAGATACAGCCCCCAACTGCAGCGTTTATAAAATGGACGTCCAAGTCCAATAAACCCGGGGAAAAACACTCTTGGACGCCTCGCATCTGGAATCGAAGCGGCCGTGATGTCAGCCGGGGCAAAGCGAGGAGACAAGAGAAAAACAACAAGGCTCTCTTTTTCCCCTCACCCCCCACCACCCTCCCTACTCTGTTCTAATCCTCTTTGCAGGCCTGCAGGGAAAGGTCGGCCAGCTGCCAAGGCAAGGGCTGCTGGGAAAACGTGGCGACTGCCAAGCGGGAGCGGTGGCAGGAGCGGTGGCACGGTGGCGTCGCACACAGCTTTGTTCTGCCAGAGATGGGACTGGACCACGGCCAGGCTGTAGCCCCGCCCACCAAACAAACACACACACACACACCCAACTCTCTCCGGAGCTTTCTCACATCCACGCACACACCTCGACCCGGCCCCGTGCCAAGGGCCTCCTGCCAAACACTTGCCAGTTGCCATGGAGGCAGAGAGAAAGAGGGTGCGAGCCAAGAGTAATGACTCACTCCGGGAGCCAGATGTGCCACATCTGCATCCACGATGGAAATTCTATAAGTGTGTGCTTAGGAGAGGGGGTGGGGGTGCCAGTTTTGGAGGGGAATTGGGGTCAAATGGGGAGGACGGGGATTTGACTCTAACCTGCATTTCCAAAAAAAAGCCAGTTGGTCGGGCAGAGGGAGCAGCTCAGGGCTCCAGAGGGAAGCGATTGGAATTTCCCTGGAAGAAAGAAGTGTTTAAACAAAGAGAAACGAAGCTCAAAAAGCAGAGAGGGTGGGGGTCTGTTACTGGCAATCAGCCCCGTTAGCGAGCTGACGCGACGGCGATGATGGCAGCGCTCGGGGCCTCGCCAGCTCCTCTGGTCAGAGGAGCTGTTTCCAGGCCACAGACAATTTAAGAGGCGGGAGAAGAAGTCCAACACGGACTGTGAAGGTTTTATTTTCAGTCGTGAAGAAAATCTGAACGTGTAAAATCACCCTGCGCTCTTTCCAACAGCGTCTGTAGGGACGAACTGCTAAACTCATCAGCAGGAGGGTGTTTGTCTGTCTTGGAGTCTCTAACAGCCGCACTGCTGTGACCAACTCCTGGCTCCCCCCGTCCTCGCTTGTCCTTCTTCCTCTGCGCAGCGCAAACCTTTCTCCATTCAGGTGCAGAACGTCTTTTTGCCAAAAACAACATCAGCGCCACACGGCAAAGTTCAACCATGATGTAACCGAGGCTCCGAGAGCAAAAATCTGCAAATAATGACGGCTTACGTAACGTCCCGACACACCACAGCCGAACCACAGGGTCAGGAATCTGCCAGGCTGCCGACATCAAACGCCGAGCTCGCCACAAGTTCAAAGCAACGGTCGTCAAGTGAAAGATTGAATATTACAGGGAGTTTCTCTTTAATGATTTAGAGACAATAAACATGCCTGAAAAGGAAGAAGATTTGCCTGATCCAACAGGCTCCGAAGGCCTTGGATGCACAACACTGGATCTGACAAACCAAGTCCGATATTTCAGTGATAAGAGATGAGGCTCATTTCACAAGTTTCAACCGTGAATCGAAAAACAGGAAATATGTTTGGCTCTTCGTTAGGTCCAATCTGTGTGAGTAGAGCTCGTGCCTGTCACAGCAGGGATTGTGCAAAAAAAGTCCAATCACACACAGAGGTGCAAAATACTCCAGCCATGAAGCATGAAAGTAGCCTCAGCCTCAGAAAACCTGAAAAACCGTCTTGGTAAAATGCCCATTTGACTAATCATCATCGTGAAGCTTCACCTGAAGGTCACTGACATCTCACCTCACAGAGAGACGTGAGCGAAGTTTTGGGACAGGAACATGAAGGTAATTCTCAAGGCTCAGTGGCTGCATTCATCGAACAAACAGACGTTTTCATTTTGAATTTACTTTCTCATAAATCAGCTGATCTGCTGCTACGGTAACATGATCTGTGGAGATGGTGAAACGGTCGGTAGGAATTTGTGGCCATGAGATACTGATCTTGTAGAGACGAGAATGTGTACAATAGAGCAACGATGCACGAACTGGAAAGCACCAGACTTTCCTCACAATAATCAGCTTATTAAGAATGTCTTTTGTTGCATTTTCAGTTGTAATTTACCTGTAGTTTAGAAAAACAATCTTCCAATTACACACAGATAGACGGTGAAGACGGCTCGACTCTGTGTGGCTTCATTTTTAGCTCGTGCGTTTACGTTCTGCAGCACTGTACTGGGGTCAGCCAGTCACTGGCACTGAGGACGTTCGTTGATTCCCAGGCAAGTTCTGAAGAGATCGTTGCATAATCTCATTATGGGACAGGAAGTCATAATTAAGCGATCAGCTCTGCTGACGACCCCGCGTGTCCCCATCTTGACAGCTGTTGTTTGCTGGATTTATTCTTTTAAATGTCTCTGACGGTCGCGTTCCTCCGCATCAGTTATAAGACAAGAATAAATAAATAAATAGACGTCAGGCCTCGTCTGGTCGTGTTATTATGACCACTTGTCGGTTTCCTTCTAGGAGGAGAATCTCATAAAAGAAATAATAAAAGGACAAGCGCAGTCCCTCCCTGCACAGGAAACACTTTTATAATGTCTAGCACATGAATCGTCACTCGTCCACATTTCCACAACGTTTTCCAGGACCCCACCTCCACCCCTCGTCTCTGTTTTTGTCTTCAGTCCTCAGCAGGCCTCCCCGTGTGGCTGAAACTCTGCCGCTGCAGCTCAGACCCTCATCGGATTGCACTCATTGAAAACAGGTGTGTGTGTGTGTGTGTGTGTGTGTTCTGAATGTGAGTTTGATTACTGGTATCAGACAGGGAACAGGCACCACCGTTGTCTGCGAGCTTTTAGCTTGTAGTGATAAAGAACGTGGCTCCTTTGATGGAGGTGTCTCTACGACGCGACCTTTAATTTGAAGGTCAGTGTGGGCAGAGTTGATCTCTGAGCACATTCATCTGATCCCACGGGTTCAGTGCAGCAGCACGGTGCAAAGCGTCGTCTGACCCAAACCGAGCCGTTTCCTGTCAGCAGACATTATGATATTTTCTGGAGGGGAGACGTGTAGCTGGAGGCAAAACGCTGCCTTGTATTTAACTACGGCTGAAGATGGTGGTGAGACTGAATTTGTTATGTGATACCAAGTCTGAGGTTGTGGTTCTCTGCTAAAAAACAGTGGTTTGCTCACTTAAGCTGGAGGCGAGCTGATGTCCGAAGGGTTCAAGGATCTTGTTCCGGAGTGAAGATAAGATGAGATAAGATGAGATACCCTCTGTGGGGTGACGGGTGTCACCTGTAGCGTGAGGGGACAAAGCTCGGACATCCGGAGGGAGCAGAGCGGCTGCTCCTTTGTACTGACAGAAATGACGCCTCGGCGTCTTTGGTGAGGGGTTGGAAAACGTTGCTGGGGACAGCGCCAGACCTGCTTCCGCGTTCCCTCCTGGGGAAAATGAGACGCGTCAAACAAAGGCCAGCGGTGTGTGCTGTGTGTTCACGTCTGTGCACGTGACTCCATCTTATATCTGCTCTGTGGCCTCACAGCCTGTTTTCTGCTCCATTTCACTTCCCCCCTAATGGATGTGCACTCACACTGCTTATCTCCACACACACACACACACTTACAGTGGGTCAGAGTACACTGGGTGCCCTTGGCTAGACAGATAAGCCAGCGTTATGTGATTACACAGCTCAACTATTGTGCAACCCCATGACTCGGAGCTCTAATTGGAGAGAGAGACACAACTGACTCTGCTGAAGCAAACCCCCCCCCACATATATTGAATTGTTCCTTCCTCTGTTCGTGTTCGTGTGTTTTGTTCATGTTGTCGGACGGTTCCTCAACCACATTGAAACTCCACTGATGCAACGTTGGTGCCTTTGTGTAGCAGCAAAAACTGCAGGAGCTGATACTGGCGACACTGAGTCAGGCTGTAGTTGCATGAGAAATTGCAAACACATTTCCACAGTCTAGTCGGGCTCCTACAGGCTGATGTGAACAGTCCAGACTAAATGAGTAACGGTGTGATCAGCAGCAGGAGGGGGAGGAGGGAGATGCTCAGTCAGTTCTGTCACCGCCGTGTCATCTTACTTCACAGAGACGATCAGGGGATGATTCGCTTACGCAACCCTTTATCTCACCGGCGAGCTGCATCCCACGGCGAGGACGAGGAGGAGCCACATGAGCTCAGTGCACACGAAGGGCTGGTTCCAAACACCCTCAACGATTTGCAGTCGGTGCATTAGCTCTCGTTTACAGATGTTGTTGATTTGCTCTGATTCGTGAGCTCGAGTCTCTCAGCCAGTGTCGAAAATACTGTCCACTGGCTCCAGCTCCTGAGGGGGACAGATTTCTGAGGTCCACAGTTGACTGCTGCACAGTTTCTTCCTCTTCCTGCTCTGCTCTGCTCTTCTACCATGTGCTACGCTCCACCATGCTGTGCACAGCCTTTCGCAAACATTAGAAACAGGTCAGGAAGCCAATAAAGAAAGGACAGGTCTAGGACAGTCACCTGTCTTGCTGGTATAATGCACCCTGTAAGTGGAGGCACGCTGGCCTCTGGGTGACCTTGGTCCCGATGTGTCTGACTTCCTGCTTCCTCCATCACACGATCAGGTGATTGGAGCAGAGTGGCTGAGGTGAAAGCTGCCTGGCAGGAGGCCGAACGTTTGAGTCAGCCTGCCAGCAGCTGTGCCAAGAACACCCCCCCCTCCGGTCTGCGCTACAATGAGGGCACGGAGCCGAGAACACACATGAATGATCTGTTCTCTGAAGGGCAGCAGAGAACAACCAGGGCCTTTCTGAGGAAGAGCTGCTAACACAGTGACTCAGGGCTGAAATGAAAACTAAGCGCTCGCTGAGCTGGAAAACCGGAGTGAGATGACACAACTCGCAAGGATTTCATGCAGTAGTTCTTTCAAACGCAGCAGAAACCACGAGCCAAGGCTAGAACTGATGAGCCGCTCACTGCACGCTTGGCCTCTACCAGCAGTTTTTTGATAAAGGACTTCATTCTGTGTCTTTAATTGAATAAACGAGGCTGATTTTGCGTCTCTTTGTTGGTATTTTGCGTCCATTCTCCCTCGTTCTTACAGTCACATCTTAACAAACGAATCATTTTCTTCTCACTCGTGCTTATTTTTGTGTCTATTTTCACAGGTTAGGAGTCGCAGTTTGAGTTTGACTTTTCATACGGAGGCTCAGATCCAGGCGGGACCCTCTGCATCCGCCCACGCCTGACACGACGTGACGCGTCCACACTGAGACTGTTTCTTTATCCACATCAGCCATAAAGGCATTTAATCAGTGGCAGAATCCACATCAAAGAGTCTAACTGTAACACACACTCACTGGCCACTTTATTAGGTACACCTGTGCAGTACAACCGAAACCAGCAGCTCTGCTATGAATTCTAATTTTACATGTCTCAGCTTTTAAGTTGAAACTCGTTTATCACTGAGGTCACAGAGGTGGTGGGTGTCTGAAGAAGCGGTTCTAATGTTCTGGCCCTCGCAGTCAGTTTCATTGTAAATGTTGTGGCCACAATGTTGTAGACTGTATTCATCATGTGCATGATACATGGCATATCTGTGACCTCAGCGATGACGAGGCACCTCCTCACTGCGTGACATCAGCGATAAACACTGTTATCTCACAAATGCCGAGGCCACCAGCATGGGGCCGTGGGCAAACACCCAGCCAGGGCAGGATATAACGTGTCACCGGTTTTCCAGAGAGCGGGGCGAGCAGCCGTCACTGTTTCCTTCACGAGTTAATCTTTGACTGCTGAAGTGGACTCAGCGGTGAGCTATTAATAGGACAGAGGTGGTGAGACAGCAGACAAGCCAAAGGTAAGAGGAGGGTTTCCTTTTATTAAGGCTCATGAGGAGGTCGCTCAGGGCTGCGTCTCTTGTCCAGGCCACTTCACTGTCCGGCAGACATTTGTCCAAACAATAAAGGACATATGAAACTCAGCATTGACAGTCACATGACTTCGAGAGGGGGCCACTGAAACTAATGCGAATCACCAAACGTCTCCTGGAGAAATCTATCCAGGGACACCAGTTTCTGTCTGATCCCCTCCCCTGACTAGACTAACCCGATTCCTTGTTTATGTGACAGTTTGGGAACTTAATTTAATCTGTGTTTGCTAACTGATGAAACCAGTTTGTTCTATGCCGTCACTTCCTGAGTGGCTCGGGTCAGGGCAGGAGGACCGGCTGCTGTGCAACTGTCTTACAGAGAGGTTGGACACAACATTTGCGATGTTACCGTAAAGTCCAAAGGTCACAAGGAACAAAGAGCCAGAGCTCGGTAAGGCGGTTTTAACTTGGTTATTGCAACACTGCGATCAGGTTCAAAGCCTTCCTGCATCCAGCTGATGTCATAAGTGCAGGGGTGGGGGGTGTCGTAGCTCACCCACCAATGAACACAGACAACGCCACAGCCAAACAAGAACAACTTTGTTTAGGGATTCCTGTTGGGAAGCCGGAGCAGAGGATAACCTCATTGTTGCCGGGATGAATGGTTTGTGTGAAACAAAAAAAGCATCTGGAGAAAAGCTTTTCCAGTCAGCCTGCAGCGCTCTGGGATGAGGAGCGACACAGGGCATGTTTATGTTGGGTTTCCTGCCATTGCCACCCTGACAGCAGGTGACCAGCTGCTCCCACACACCTTCATTTGTTCAAGCCGAGGTTTCTGTCCTCAAACAATGGAGGACAATTACAGGAAGACGCAGCAGAGCAAGCAGTCGTCACCACTTCTCTGATGGTTTCCTTCTTCCCAACGCTCGTCTCCATCAAACCCGCTCAGTTCGCCGCAAACACTGAGGCAATTCAGAACTCGTGCCCAGGCCGAACAGCTGCACGTAGATTAACCAGGTGAACGAGTTAAATCCTGCTGTTGTTGCTGGGAAGTGAACGTATGGAGGACTGAGAACTTCCAGCAGTTCCTCTGGTTGTGTCCCAGCAGTATGAAAACATCGTTCCTAATCCCACATTTCCATCCTTGCTGAAAGCAAACAAATTCCAACAGACTAACTACATAGTGTGTTAAGATACGTACAGTGAATGGATTCTGTGGATGTGGACGAAACCAAATCACAATAATGAACCAGCCCTGAAAACCTGCAGTGGCAGGAAACAGTGTGTGACATAAACGTCACAACACAAATGTTTTATTGCTAAATGAATCAGACTTTACACATCACACTTTACATGTTCATCAGTGCCGTAGTTTAAGTCCCCGTCCGCATGAAGTATTGAAGAAACAGTCCAACTAATCCGACCGGAAGCCTGCACGTCAATGTTGGAATCGCACAACTGTCTTCAAAGACAACGTCAAAGGATTGAGCCCCTCATCACTGATAACACGCGAGGGTCTGTTAAAGGACGACTTTGGTCACCCTACAGACACGAAAACCAACGAGGACTTGCCTCCACTCACTGGTGGTGCTTTCGCAACTGGGTTATCTCATCGAGAAGCAGGTAAAAACGTTGAGCCGTCTGTGCTGAAGAGCAGCAGAGGGATTTTGTGCGTGTCGATGGAGCATTTTGGATTAAAGAAACGTCTGCCCCGTGTGTTTTTTACAGTCACAGCACAGACAAACAAGCTCATCCAGGTGAGCAGAGACGATTCGTTGCTGAGTTTAGCGTCTGGATGGGGACAGTTGTAAATGCCTTTAATATAGACCACAATCAAAGCTTTGCTTCAAATCGTGCAAGAAAAACGGACACCGGAGCGTTCCGACTGTCGCTGCTGACCCGCTTTGAGCCCAGCGTGATGTGAATGCTGCTTGACACTGCAGCAGTTTGTTCTGCAGCATAAAGACGCTGCTCGTCCACAAAGCTTCCTGTCTTCTGTTACCGACCAGGAGCCTTTTCCCTACACGCTGAACCTGAGACTCACATTAGCTGCCGCTGCTTTCTGATGCTTCCTCGTCCTCTTCAATGCTCTGACTGTCTCGCCTGCCATTGTCCCACCGCTATTGAAGGAAGGAGAGTAAACCAACACTGCCGTTCCCATTCGGATTCAATATGGCCGAGACCCGACACCATGTGAAGCGATGGCTCGGCTCCTCTCAGAGGGATCCTGTTGCCTTGGTAAAAAAAAAAGGAAAAATCCAGGAAGCTTCAGCTCCAGCTCAGCATCAGAAAGAAGCAACGTTGTCAGCAGAGTTAGAAGGAGGAGGTGGAAACAGCATGAACGGAAGGACAGCTGGAAATGATTTCACATCCACGTAAAGACGAATAAGGCGACACACGTCCTGACTGTTGTTCATTTGTCATTTACAGTCCAGTTCAACTAGGAGTTTATAGTCCTGAAATGTGCAGGGAGTCAGCAGGATGTCCCTGTCTGGGCCAAAACTGTCCATCTAGCCTTTGAACTTTGACTTTTTTCAGTTATGTCCTACTTTATTTGCCATTATAACAAACACCTCCTGTCCTGTGTCTCTGTTGTGCTGCTTTCCTGAATGAATGTGACACTTTCGGCCAAATCTGCAGGAAAAGTGAAGGGATGGAAACTGCCTCATGTGACCCAGTTGGACACTTTGCAGGAATAAAGCTACAGTTTCCACCGAATCCTTTGACTTCACGTTTGCGTAAACGGAGGAAAAATGTGACTCACGTAACTTTGTCCCGTGTTCATGTTTCCCTGGAATCAAACGGGAGCTAAACCAGGTCAAACACACACACTCCAGTCAACAACTCAAACTACAGAGACTGGAAAGATGTTTTCAGATGTTTAACATTCTCATTTCTCTAAAGGAGAAACGCCAGAGTCCGAGTGTCCAGCTCCCCGGGACAGAGTTTGTGCCATGTGTGAATAAAGCAGAATAAAAGCCAACGAAACATCCAGGGCTGAAGGATAAGATGAATTAATCACTGTAACCAGGTGTTTGATGGTGTGTGTCCAACACGTTGTTGTGTCCCGTTCTCCTGCTGGGTTCCTCTAGTTCCCCTTTCAGGTCCTCGTTCAACCTGGTTCCTTGTTCCTAGTTATTTGATTTGTGGGGGATTTCCACTGAAAGGTTCAGGGAGGTAACACACAGTCATGGTCATGAAACTCGTGTCACAATGACGAATCAAATCGTTTTTTTATTTTACCTGCCCGAAGAAAAAAACGATCATTTTCTTTTCATCCTCCATAATTTGTATGACGCACTTAACTTTTAGCTGCAAAATGTGTTGCAGCTAAATTTTAAACATAATTTTTACCTTTAATGTAAAAAACCCACACCTCGTTGGGCTCCTTATAGTTTCTTTAGATGATATTTAAGCGATACAATGGGATTATAGTTTTTAATACACTGACCTGTGTGCTGACAGGTGTGTCTAGGAAAAACATGTCAATGCATCAGTGGAACAGAAACGTACTTTTACCGTCCAGCCTCTGGTGCTTGTTTGCTTTGGAGCCACTACGCTCACACAGCGTGTAGTTAAAGTTGTACGTTCTCTGTAGCTGGCGTCCTCCTGGGGGGCTTGAAGGGACGTGCCCCCAGTCACACATGGAATGTTGACAACTGGCAGGGCGCCGCTGGCAGTTTTGGGCCCTATGAAAAATGTGAAGTTGGGCCCTTTACCTCATTCAGTCTGCACCAAACATTCAAACCTAGATATCCAAAGTCTTTGTCTGTGGTCCACAGCTGTGGACATGCGGCTCAGTGTGTCCCTCTGTCCCTTAACCTGTGAGCTCCTCTCGTCTTCCTCTTCCTCATCTGAGCTGCTGCTTCTACTGATTCTCCTTGAGCCTCGTCTGCTGTTTTAAAAGCTCTTTCTACGTCCTCCCTGACAGGATCCTGGATCTGACATGTCTAAAAAACACATAATTCATCCAGAATCTTCTGTACTACAGTATTCTGTTAATATGGAAATAGAAAAAAAATATTTATTTATCAATACTCATATTTCATTATGAGTTAAGTAAGAGCATGACAGAGATTAAAATCATATGAATCAGTGATGATGCAAACAGGATTCTTAAAGGCCGGATTTCAGTGACAGACTGACGACCTGCTTCCTTCTGTATGTGAGGTGAACAGACCTCATTATAACTAACATTAATTTTCACAAAACGACATTATTTTTATGTTCAGTGGTGAAAGACGTGAGCTAGCGAATTATAGACTGTCGGCTGTGAAGCTCCGTCCTCCGTGAATACTCAAACTTTTCTATTCAAAATAACTTGTCAGTAATTGTCGGCCCTTCTTCTCTCTCTGCTTTGTCAGACTTTTCTTGTCGTTTCTGGTTTATTCTTGTCTCACCGTGAGGACGTTGCTGCTTTAACCGTTGACGATCTGACGATCTGACTCAGAGAGGATCCAGGAGGACGGACAGAACCATGCGCTAAATGGGAGGAGGGCTGTCATTTGACCGGAGAGACGGAAATAAGCCGAAATTTAGCCTGATTTGTAATTCTTTCATAGATGCATTTATGATATCGCATATATTACCGCTAACAATTTTGTTATTAAAAAAGCCAGTCTCTGTGGGCCCCCAAAGTTCGTGGGCTCTTAGAATCGTCCTAACGTCCCCCCCAACGGCGTCCGTGACAACTGGTAAGAGAAAGGATCTCCCGAACATGTTAGAATGAATGTAGTGTCAGTAACTATGTGGACTGCTGTGGTGAAGAGGAAGCTTGAAGCCTGAACTCCAACTCACATCTGTAGCCGCAATCTTTGGGTGTTGAAAGAATGAGGTTCCTCGGCGGGGGGGGGGCTGGGCTGTAGGTTGGTTAGAGTTCCGTACGAGTGTACGGGGTCAAATGTTACTGGCCAGAGGCAGAAAATGGACGGATGCATGTTCAAATGATAATAACAGTATCATTTGCAGTAGATCCTGTTGGTTTGGTTCTCCATCTGGGACCCTGGCTGCTGTGTTTCTCCACACATGCATTTAAATGAGGCAGCAGCACTAACCACTCAACCCACTGAGCGGTGTATCCTGCTGTGACTGCAGATGATGTCTTTGCCAGGATCAAGACTGTTAATTGTCCTTCATCACATGCAAAAACGATCGAAGCTCTTCACGTCCATCAGACCAGAATTCTCCGAAAGCTTCTGAATTAGGACTAGTACGGCTTCCCCGCTGTGGTGATGATACTGATATAGTTTTTCTGTTTCCGTATTTGTTTTTGGGCTTTGACACCCTGTACATGTTTATGAGTTTCCTGTTTGGTTGTGATTTCACAGGATTTTCCGTAAATCCGAGGAACACAAACCAGCACAACAGCAGAATCGCTTTTGGCAGTTCCATCCCCACATGCTTTCTCCTGCATTTAAATGGGCAAGGTTTCTCAGATGCTCCAGGATCAAAGTGTTAATTTCCACCTCGCGGTCAATTTAAAGCGTTGCCATCTCTTCGTGTGCATGTTCATCATGGCTGAGCTGAAGTAAACACACCGCCTCCTCGCTCAGTTCCACCCTCTTCGCTCTATATTTAGGGGCAAGGTTTCAGCCGCGCCCGTGGTTTCCCTGCGTTGCCCGTCATGCCTCAGTCCCGGCCTGCCCTGTGGTTGCTTCGGTCGGCGCGCCCGGCGGCCACGCCCTCCGCTTACGGCTTGTTTATGAGCCGAGCCTCACGGACACAAAGTAGGTCAGAGCAGGGCAGGACAAACACGTCAGCAGAGAAGAGGTGGCTGTTTGCGGTGAGCTTTAAATCAGCAGGTGTGCGCAGGTTCCACCTGTTCCTGCATCGAAAACTCAACGGAGCCTGATCCGATCCTGCAGTTCACCTGCAGGGAAAGGTCATCAAGTCAGAGCCTGACGCCGTGAAACAACAGTAGTTTAGCAAACACTGCAGGTCCGGGTTCTAACGTGGTGAATTTATTCGGCTTTAATCCTCGACAGGAAACAACAGACAGGATCCTCGAATCTGCTTTAATTTGTCCAAACGTTTGTCAGTAAAAAAGACGTAAACTTACATCTGCTTTCTTTTGTGGGATGTGCCTGGCCCATACAAGTAAATCTGCAGCCCGTTGAAAATACCGTTTGGAACATAGGCCGTGCCTGTCTGTCTTCTCTGTGTGGAAATTGGAGGATGTTCACACCCGACAACACACCCACAAAACACCCTGTTCAGTCTGAGGACACAAACACACTCATTAATGCTTCCATGCCAACAGTCATTTCCTGCAGACGTCCCCTAACCTCACACTGTCTTCAGCCTAAGATTTGAGGACTTACAGCATGAGGAAGTCCAGCTCCCACAGTGTGACTGTGTGCACACAACATGAGTGAGTGGACACTCCCACACTCCTCTGTCCCCGCTGTGTCCTGTCTGCAGAAAAAGCTCTTTTCTTTCATGTTCTGCAGCATGCGACAGTGTTTGGTGTGGGACACTGCAACTCGCCCACGTGTAAACACAGTTAACGGACTGTTCTCTCACACACACACACACACACACACACACACACACACACACACACAGTGGCCCGGCCATCAGCTGTAATGGAAACCAGCAGCAGCCTGTGGGGACGGCACCGTGGACCAGAATGGAAAAAAGGACGAAGGCAGAGATGAAGGGAGGACATGTGATAGAGATTAAAGAGGGAGGTCCACAGGACAGACGTGGACAAAGTGTGTTTAACAATGGGGGACAGCGAGTAAACACTATTTCTGCAAATACATGGCAACATGAGAGAAAGGAAGAGGAATGAGACCAAACACATGTCTCTGGGTCGTCCATAACAAGTTGATGTTGCATCATGGAGACAGAGACACAGAGAGACGCTGCTGAGAGGACGAGGCTGAGAACAACTTGTAGCTGCAGAGCTATTTCTGTCCCGACTCCCAAAGAAAGGAGGACACGCACGAATGGCCACGAAGCAGACCTTTAACAGGAGCGGACAAGTGTCTGTAAACTCACAATTTTTAAAAGTAATAAAAAGTTTGTTGAAGTATTTTTGCTTTTCTCTCCACTTTAGTGTTTTAAAGTGTTCAGTGTTTTGAAACGATCCTTTACTGATTCTGCACCTGCTCCACAATCTCCTGAATACTGTGTAAATATTCTGAAGCGGCATCAGAGGTGTTGCAGAGCGGCTGGTGCTTGCAGGCGTTGCCATGGTAACTGGCTGGTAATGGATGAGGTCTGTCTGCTGACTCCTGGCTTCCACGGTAACGAACATGAAAGCAGCGGCTCAGGATGTTTGTGGTTGCTCTGCGGCGAACTGATCACAGGGTGTGAAGGCGTCGAAGCTTCGTGCCCAACCAGTCCGAAAGACTCCTCCGATCACTGCGTGTTTTAAATGAAGCTCTGGGACATTGAAGCCATTAGCTCTAATAAGACCCGGCCCTGGGGCCCTCTGACCTCTGGGGGTTCTGTCCATTAAAGCTAACGACTGGCTGACTCACCAGCGTCACTGGGACCTGCCGCAGCCTGTGTGATTTCACTGATTTGAGTCGCAGCGGTAAATCTCCACATCGGAACATTTTACGTCGTGTTTTAGTCTCATTTTAAGGAACAATTATAATTCTGATTATTAAAGCTAATTTAAGTGATGCAAATTACACACACACGCGTCTGTGAGGATGACAGAGGTCATGCAGACCGCCCCCCCGATCACCAATAACTTGAAAATGCCAACACACTTATCCTTTTCTTCCTCCTATGTCCACACACACACACCACATCCATTATTCCTCCGTCCAACAAGGCTGACCATTCATCCGCCACGTAGGCTGACGTGCCTGGAATCAGATCCCTGCTCTTCTTACAGCCGCACAATGACCAGCCTGTGTGTGTGTGTGTGTGTGTGTGTGTGTTGTGGCCAAAAAAAAGTTATTTCCTTCTCAAGTTCAGACTTTTTGAAGACGTGTAGACATTTGCTGGTCCTAACAAGTCTGAGGGTCAGTATTTAGGTTTAGCTCGGGGTCGGCGTCAAACGCTCACACCTGAACGCTGACGAAGGAGCTTTACGTTAGGCGAGGCAGCGAATCAGGATGTGACAGGTTACCGACACAGCAGCTGCATTTCACTGTGTCTGGGTTTAGCGGATCGTTGCTATGTTGAATCTACATCCAACGGACAATGTTTTTAACCTTTTTAACCTGGGAAGGTGTGAGACAGCGGCCTCACACCCGAACTGCGTTGGTGTTCTCAGTTAAAGAACTCGTGATTTGAAAGCAAAAGTGCTCAGGATGAAAGGTTGAAACGGGCCCGTGTCCACTGAGCTGCAGCGCGTCTCTCTCCTTTGTCTCAGACTGTCGGTGAACATTGTTTCCATAGCTGCTGTGCATGCCTGTGTGATCAGGCTGCCGCAGAGAAACGCTGCCACAGCACTTTCTGAGGAAGTACTGTGGGGTTGCGACATCAGGCTAAGCTGGTTCTGTTTTCTTGTTTGCCAACAGTAAAATGTGGCCGAACCAGCAGTGACTCACGGCCGGGAACAACAAAACAAAGCGTGTGTCACACATGCTGACAGGCAGAAGTGTGCGGTCTGTAACTGTGAGATCACGGTGGGTGGAGAGGCTGCAGGCTTCTTCTGAAATCCACTGTTGTGTCAGCTGGAAACCAAAGGTCAAACCTGATCTGACACCTTTGTGTTACTCAAATTGTCGTCTCACGTTGAACAGCCGTGAAATGTGAACGTCCCACACGCAGCCAATCTCGAAGACCTCAGAGTTTTCCAACAGGACGCCGTGTCTGACGCAACCCGCTGCGGGAACCAATCCGTCGGCCTGCAGAGTCTCGGTTTCCATCAGAGCTGAACAGAAGACGCACAGGTCTCCCACATCTCGAAGGTGCTCGCAGCTCGAAACACCGTCGCTGTGGTTACAGAAAGCCTGAAAAAGTAAGGGGACACAGTCCTGCAAGTGACCTGCAGGAAGCAAACAAATCAACATCGCCTGCGCCACTTCCTGCTCACGGCCGTGGCTGAGCTCACAAACCAGCAGCAGCTGGTAAACTGTCTTTGACTTACCGGGTAATAAATCATATTCAGAGGCTAGTTCATGTAATTAAGATGCTGAGTTTGGGGTATAATGGACACGAAACGCTGTTGTGTCGTAAGTAGTTTGTAACCAAGACGTATTTATTCCAATATTACGTGGTACAAAGGACTGAGGACGTCTCCTGTAACGTTGCTTTTTACAGGCTTCAGGATTTGCTGCAGAACTTTCATTATTCCACCCGCCAACACACACTGTCTGTGCAACATGGACAAAAAATCCCCATAAACGTCACCGACGTGATACTGCAGCTGCCGCTGTGAAGAAAGGCCGTGGTGTAATGAGCGCAGCCCCACTCAGGTGTTGCTGCTAAACTGTCCACGTGTGTGTCTGTAACCAGGCAGCAGAGTCGTGAATCACCCAGTGAACTCAGACGTCCCTCCTAACAACAGATCAAACTGCAGGGACAAACAGAGGACGGGGTCCAGCAGGGTGGAGGGTTCAAACTGCTGGAACAGATTCTACCATCTGTATCTGTGATGATCTGTGTCCACTGCAGACGTCCTGACCTGACCTTCGTGTCCCATGTGTCTCCGTCCTGCTCCAGGTCTCATCACCTGTTCCACCATGGAGACTGTGGACATGCGTCTCAGCAGTTTAAACCCGGTGGCTCTAAGTTCAAATGCCACCAAGTCGCATTTAAGTAAAAGCCAGTAAGAATGAACTGACGGGTTGAAGCGGTGGTTCCATCACACAGTGACGCTCTACGAATAAAACCGCAGTAAATGTCGGCGCTTCTCCTGCAGCTTCGTTTGCTTATTGGACCTGATTTGATCTACGTAAACATGGTGGACGGTCGCATTAGTGCACTCGGCTGTTTGCTTCAAGAAGAAAGAACAAAAAAATTGCTTCAGTCCATCACTCATATTGCAGCGAGGAGCAAACGTGTGGAGCGTTCGTCCTTATATCGTTTATCGAACTTGATTCTCCGTTCAGTGAAGGCGAGTTTCACAGTGTCGGCGTAATAAACCATGAGTCCATTAGTCCGGGGGTGAGTGAATTAAATTACTGCTACTGGGTCAAATGAGTCTTTAAATAAGACCATGGAAGGAGGAACCGACCCTGAACCTGCCTGTGCCTGGTTTAATGAAGCGATTCTCGTTTTCATAAAAAAGGAAAAAGTGGTTGATTATGAAATGTGTAAAGTCGTGTGATTGTAACGTCTAACGCAACTTAACTGATTAGAAATGTAGTGGAGTAAAAAGTGAAGGTGGCCGTCATTAGGTCTGCTTCAGTGAAGTTCACATACGTGAACCACGTACTTGTACTTCGCCGCCTTCCATCTGTCCTTCCAAAGTCTTACGATGGACCTTGTCAGGAAAAAACCTTCCACTTTTCCCTCCGACAGTCTGTTTTGGATCATTGTCTCGCTGCATAATGAAGCTCCTCCTCCTCCGAATTCATCCTGCTGCCGCCATCGTGGCTTCCATCACCAATAAAGGTCAGTTCCAGAAGCAGCTTCTTTCTCCCACCACACTTTGGTCCTTCCGTGACGTTGTTAGCGGTTCATCCCGGACTCATCCGTCCATAAAACATTTGTTACTGAGCGTTTGTGGATCATCTCTCGACTTGTTTGACTTTGTGATTCTTCCTGCTGACGAGCTGTTCCCATCTTGTGGTACAGTTTTCGGTTCTGATGACGTGAAGTGGTTGCTCCTCCAGGTGACAGAACCGTTGGAAAAGCACCGTGGATTGTGATCCCTTCAGTCCTGCTCAGTGGAGCTTGTTGTTGATGTCTGTCTCACCGTGGGTTCTTTCCGTTCCCAGACAACCTCGTTTGGATAATCGACACACAGAACTCTGGTCTATGTCATTTAACGTATGGCTAGGAAAATACAATCCCATGAAGCTGAACTCTGGGCTCATATCGTGTTTTTGATCTCAAACGTCTTCAGTGAACAGCAAACAGGATCAAATTAGCTTTGCCGTTCCAGTAACTTTGGAGCAAACTGTGACACGAAGCTCAGTGAGGAAACCAAGAAGACAAAGAGGAGGAGGAGGAGGAGGAGGAGGAGGAGGAGGAGAGGTCTGCGGCTGCAGGGTGAAGAGGTTCAGTGGTCTCGTTTGTAAAGCAAACACGGCTGCAGTCGGGGGGAACTTCAAAGCTCAGCGGGATGTCTCTGATAAAGACTTCAAACGCAGAACGTCTTCGACAAACACGCCGTCACAGCAGCTGTAAACACACGCCGTGCAGACACGTGCACGGCTGCGTTCGCTCATGCATGTGCAGATTTCAGCCTGTGTGTTCGTGTCACAGGCTCACGGGGACGAATCAGGGACGGGCTCACAATGCCTGCTGGGATTACAGAGGGTGGGGGGACAGACGGAACCTAGTAACATCCGTGCTACAGTCAACAAGTAGGAAAATGAGCTCAGGGTTGATGCCTTTAAGTAATAGATTACTCTGCCAGAGGGGCTCAGTCAGGAGTTCACGCTTGGCACCGTGTGAACAAAAAGCTACAAACGAACCCTGGTCCCTGTTTACGGGGAATTTCCTGCCCTGATTTCTGCCTCTCAGGCAGCTGTAATGAGGCAAGTGATGACACGTGTTTGGTTTGCAGGCGACGCCTCTGTAGCAGACATGTCAGATGACAAGAGGTTTGGACGACTCCCCAGGAACCACGTTAGAGCAGCAGGAACATCTGGTTTCGCTGCCTCACTTCCACTTCCACCGTGTGCTACAGAGAACAACAACAAAGCTGGAGAAAACCCACAATCCTCCTGGCTTCACTCTGTCAGTCAGCGCCAAATCAGAGCACAAACAGGAAGGAGGGGAGTGAATGGGCGAGCGTGTCACCGAGTCACCGAGGTCAGGTTGCATCATCACAGTTTGACTCTGGGCGCTGGTCAGCTCTCGGACATGTAAACAGGAAACAGAGACATCTGAGAATTCCCCACACGACCCCAGAGAGACGACAAGAGATGGAGGACAGTGAGCGGACAGGAAAAAATACTGCAGCATCATTTTCACCTGCAGCAGGACAAACAGAGAAATTCAACATTTACTCCCGTGTGTGTGTTCAGTTCAGAGCTGGACTCGGCGTCCCAGTCTTTGAGACAGACGTAGCGTCGGGCTCTGGGTCCTACACTAACACACGCTGTGTTCTCCAGAACATTTCCTGACACTGTGGCTTTCAATATTTCGTTTTTAATGACCCGAAAAGAGGAAATCGTAGGAAAATGCGCATGTTTAGAAGATCTCGTGGAGAAACGGTGGTAGTTAGTTAGTTAAGTCTCGATCGGACAGAATGTGACACGCCAACTGACTGTCTCGTACTCTCGCCTCGATATGACGAACATGTCGGGGTCAAGAAGGAAACAAAACAACAGCTGGAGGATAAAAATGAGAATTTTCTTGGCCAACGTTCCCTCAGACTGAAGACAATGATTCATTTCAGACAAATGAGAAAGAAATGTAGCTTCTGTGACTCACCTTTCATGTGTTTCCTGCCTTTATCATCATCGGCTTGAAACACAAATGTAAAAGAATTTCCATTGTCCAACCGTGATGCAACATAAATGTCAAAGATGTGAATAATTGCCCGACTTATTGCCCAAGAGATTTACTTTAACTCAGGAACTGGCTCAGCCTTTCTCAGAAACTTCTGTTGAATATTTAATGTTCATGAGCTGTTTTCCATTTATCTACTCCGTAGAGCATCCGGCCTGGAAGCACAAGTCTGCGGGATCAAATCCACGCCTACCCAACAGGTGACACTCAGGGTTAGATAAAAACGCAAACTTCCTTTAGGTCACATCTCACACCAGGGGCATCACGTGACTTTTCGCGACCCCAACAAAAGCCGCCGTTTCTTACTGGACTCGACCTGCCGCCTCCTGTGTGAAAGTTCGATTTGAGGGTTTAAATGGCGCTGCTCATTCAAGCGGCTCATTCTTTAGTCCGGACTGAAAACCGGGTTCAGGTGACGTAGTACGAGCAACTAGATGGAGTAATTTGAACTAAAGGTTCATCCAAGTGATGTCACCTGGAGGCTTTTATGTAATACAGAAAAGTCAGAGGGACGTCTAAGGGCATTTGTTTCCATGTCTCACCCGAGCTAGAACCGAAAGAAGAACGATCAGTGTCAGTGAAGGTGTCCTTTAAGGAAACGTGTGTCCCAGCGGGGACACCTCTCACGTCTCTGAGACCCTGCTGCACTGAAACTCCTGAGACGTCAAACTGGTGTAAAAATGGAAAGCAGAAGAATCTGAGCTTTCACTTCCTCTCTCTGATGCACAGACAGACCGAGAGGACGCTGGGAGTCCGGCCCGGAGCCACAGCGCCCCCAGCAGAGGCAGCGAGGGATGGCAGTCTGGGCCGGAGGCTGAAAATAAATGTGATCACTTACACTTCAAATTATTTGTCCTTTCGATTTGCTTATTTATGACCTGCTCATCTGCACTTAGTCCCCGTCCACAGTGTTAGTCTGTCCACGTCTCTTTGATCTGCCTACATCTACATTTGTGTCCTAAAACAAAGTGGGACAGAGAAAAAGATTTGGACAAAGTCACGAGGAGGACGTTTCCCAAAGTTTTAACGTTTTAACCTCGACTGTGACCCCGAGGGACAGAGGAGGAGGAGGAGGAGTGAAATAAAAAAATAAATCAGGCAGATGAGGAGGAGAAAGCTGAAGCCAAACAAGGACAGAGTCTGGTGTGGTGGAGGTGAGCGTGTCATGAATATTTAAAGCTCCTTCCTGTTGGGCTGTGAAGGGAACACATGAACTTTTAATGAGCGCGCAGGTTAAATGGGACATTTTATGTCTGTAAGCGGCTCATCAAGCTCGGCTCCAGTGTTGGCTGAATAACAATAAGGACGAGCGTGGAAAGTGGCACCGTCCTTTTCCTCCAGTGCAGTTTGCTGCTCTTCCTTGACCACAGAGAAATAGTGGCTCTTTTACTATATTTACAACAAGCACAGAAATAATAATGATAATAACATTTCTCTAAAGCAGTTGCAAAAATTAGAGACAAAGATGAATAAAGCTACAAAAACAAACTTGAAGTGAACGAAGACACAGACAGTAAAGAACCGAAGGGCAGCGGGGATGGCGGGGACGGCGGGGACGGCGGCCCAGAGGTGCCAAACACAACTACACAACCCTGCCTGATCCTGATTGGTGAGGAGCAGACTAAACAAGCCGTAACTTTCAGGAGGACTTCAGTCCGGTAGACAGATCTTTTACATTTGCCTCGTGCAGTTTTCTATCATGTCTCGTGAAATCAGTGTCTTGTGCGAAGACGCTCGGTCGATCTCCCGCTGCCTGTTGCACTCTGGATGTGCTCAGTTATGGATGATTGATTATTGGTATTTTTGTGTTGTCGGCAGGAACCTCATCGGCCTTAACTTCAAAACAGCTTGTCGTCAGCGGCTCCATGAGCTTCCTCAGACGTCCTCGTAAAGCTGGGAATAACGCTGCTCCTGAGCAGGTCTCTGGAGAACCCGCAGACGTAGGATCTAAGCAGTTAATCCTGTTCTTTTACAGCTCAGGGCCACCGTCCATAGGACAGAGTCTCTCGCTCCGATTCAGGCTGTTCACACGTTCTTTAAACCGAACCTTTGTAACAGCACGATGAAACACTTGACTCTTTGATCCTGGCGGCAGGTCTGAACCAGCTTGAAGCGGGTGGACAAAGTGACAGGTCTGTCAGACTCTGGGCTTTGAGGAGCCCGGCTGGACTCGGAGGTTGCGTTTAATGTCGTGCAGTTAATGAAGCCTGTTGTTGTGCAGCTGTAACCGCCTCAGCTTCACGCAGACCCATTACGCTCGTCTGGATCTGCTCACATTCAGGCTCATTTGGGAAATGGCTTTTGTCTTTCTCATCAGTTAAGTGAACGGAGTCTCTCTGGAGTTCAGAGAGGAAGAAATCAGCCAGCGAACATCAGAGACGCCAACTTTAGTGAACATGTGATTATCAGCAGGAGTCAGCTTTTAAAGTAACACGGACTTTAACGACGGTTCCACCTGTAAACTTGGGCCTGACAGGTGTCTCAGCGTGGTCGGCCCGGAAACCAGGAGAAAAGCTGAAAACTCTTTTCCACATTTAAAAACCTCAGACTTCATGTCTATGAGCTAAACTCAAGCGTCAGCAGGTTAATAAAGTCCGTACTGACTGATGGAGTCGGTTTAGTTCTGTCACACTTAATGGAGCAGAAACTATCACCAACGTCAGCGGATCATTTCAACGTTGACAGGGAAGCTGGAGATCTTCGTTCCTGGTGTGAAGCTTTTAGTCAGACGTCTCTTCCCTGGACACCGTGATTTAACATGCTGCTGGGCTCCTCTTCAGGCCCCAGGTTGGCGATTTCGACCATCTGAAGACAGTTTGACGTCGCACGTCTCTGCAGTGTGAGCAGCTCCGTGGACCTGAGCTGCCACCTGCTGGTCTGACAGAGCCACAGTAAAATCCTCCAGTCCAGCAGTTTGAACCCGTCACCTCACAGCTTTAGTCGACGTACAGTTATGGACTCAAGATGCGATTATTGCGGACGCAGCAGCAGTCGGAACAAAACTGTGACATCAGCTCCACCTGCTGCAGTTTCTATAGCAACGCAGATCTGACATTTCTCATCTTTGAAAGTTTACAGGACGTCAAGTATCATTTCTCTGAGGCGGCTCCATTAATAAAACATCTTCCACACCAGTCAGAGGGTTTTATATTCTCTGAACATTTACACGTGGTACTTCTAGGGATCTACTTTTAAGAGTTCTTCCACTTCGTGTGTGCTGTTACAGCCCATAATCCATCCAAAAGAACAATTAAAAATCCCAACGGACTGACTGTAGAAGTGCCACGGACATGCAGCTGAGCAAAGTATTAAACATTTGCTCGACTAAACTGACTTTTACACAATCATCTTTAACAGGCTGATATTTTCCAGCACGTGTAACTAGAACGTTCCAGTGAAAAGCTAAAAACCATTGGACCAACAGAGTCTCTCGTATTTACACGACCTGAACACTTCAGGAAGCGGATTTAAAAGAAGCCACAACATTGTTGACTCAGTTCAGACATAAGATTTATTGGATCCACATCTTTAAAAATCACCAACATGTACACAGGAGCTTACAATATATACAGAGTTATCTTCTATTTACAGCACATACCGAGGCTTAAACAGCCAATAAAATCCACCGTGAACTGCCCGTCGTCAGTGTCCGAACATCTCCTGAGAGGCGTACGTCATGTAGAGGAAGCCGTCCTCGTCCTGATGGTCTTTGTAGACCTGAGCCATGGTCAGAGACATGCTGGCCAAGCCGCTCCGGTCCACCAGCAGGTAGAAGGCCTGAGTGGGCAGCAGGGCCATCCTGTTCCTGAGGGAGGGACAGAGACGAGGCAGAGGACAGCTTGAGAGACGTCAGCTGGCACAGCAGCCACCGTCCTGAGAAAAGACGGATGATCAAATAGCGTTTTCTGTGCTACGGCTACTGCAGCAGACAAATACGTGTGCAAGTCCTGTTACTTCGACAAGACAAGTTGGTTTGCAGTCAACCATTCAGAACCAGAGCCGCACAGGAAATACTCCATTACAAGTCCTGCAGTTAAAAGCTGACGCAAGAATTCAAGTAGTAAAGTCCTCGGACAGAGTATTTCAACCAAGCAAAACAAAGGGAAAGCTCAAAGGGTCTGAAAGGCTCGTTTTAATCTAATGGACCAGGATTCAGTAAAACCTGCTGTGTGTGGACACGGTACAGGCTGTACCACACATGAGCTGAGACGCAGCCTCTTCGCTGCGACTCCGGGACCCCCGAACCTGTGACAGTGGCCCGACTTCAGCTTTTCTGCCACAGACCAGAATCAGGAAGCTGAAACGGAAGCTCTGAGGGTACGGTGTGAAACCCAAGCCTCAACAGTTGTGCCTGGGAATTGATCCTTTTGTGAAGCCCAGACACAGGATCTATTAACCAGGTCAGGTTCAGTACAAGTTCTGCAAGTTTCCCTGTTTCAGTGGGAGGAAAGAGGGAATCTGAACCAACAACACAGCTGTGAAGAGAAATCCACTTATGGACTCCTGTGGTTCTGTTGGCGGATCTAAAAGTCCCATATTAGAAAAAAGAAAAAGTTTGCGGTACCAGTGAGGATCCGTTTAACGTTTCTCGTTCTGTTTTAGTCTAAAGAAAGAAACTTTGACCATTTTGAGAAAATGAAACTTTACAGTTACTTGGGCAATAGTACAACAGTATTAGAAGAAGTACTGGGACCAGTAGCAGACTGGGAACACTCAAGTAAAAGTACAAGTCCTGCAGGTAAACGCTTAAGCCAGAATTTAAGTATAAAAAGTAAAAGTACTCGTGCAGAAAAATCAGGCAAGAACTGAATGAAAACAAACCGTTACAAAACTGATGCACATCAGTTTTCTTCGAGTTACAGCATCTGTAAAGTAACTGAAGCTGCCGGAGAAACGCAGCAGAGCAGCTCAGTGTCCACCTGATCTGTAGCAGAGCGGAAGGTTTTCTCATCACAATTTAAGCACAACTACGTCACGTTTATATTGCAGCAGCACTTTGTTACTCTGTCACTTGGTCCCTGAAAGCAGCAGGAGGACCCCGACTCCACAGGGTCAGTCAATCCTGCAGTAAAAGGACCACGGTAAAGACGCTGCAGACGCAGGAAGAGGTCCGACGGGGACGTATGCGGAGACTGAAGGACACGTTTCTGTTTGTCCCTACTCTGAGACACGTTCTAATGATTGTGGGTCCCGTGTCTCTGATCAGGACTGGGTTCCACATCGAGCCGAGTTAATGACTTTATGGACAAGTTGACATTAATCCTGCAGATTCTCAGAAACATGGTCCAATGTGAGCAAACTTAAAACTTCTCACTTTCACTGTCCAATAAAACCCGACGCCCTGCAGACAAGTCCGACACATCGAGTCCAAAAAAGACAAACAGACGCTGCTTTAAGACACTAGTTTACTAATCACACGGGGACAAGGCCTCTCAGCAGCAGGACGGGGTCACAGAAGAGTTTATAGTGTCTGCACAGACAAACGGGGGCGTCTACTTCCTGCAGGAATCTCAGAAATGTGAGGGAATCAGCAGAGATTCCGACAGCGCTGGACTGACCACTTTAAGTCTTCAGTGCTTCTAGAACTCGGACCTTCACCTTGAATTGTGGCCACAAACCTGCTTTAAAACGTCAGAAACACTTTACAGACACTTTAAAGCCTCGGGAAAAAACAAACAGACACTGAACATGAAGTTCACTCATCTGAACATTGCGGGAATTTGATGTTCGGGCTCATTTACACGTTTCAAACAGAAACTCTCCGTTTTCTGACATTTCCTACATTCAATCCAAAACCACAGTCAAACCCGAGAACAGCCCGGTCCGGTCCGGTCCGGTCCGAACCACGGATCCGGTGCTGCGAGGCCAACTTTTACCTGATGATGGTGACGAACTGCGTCACGGTGAGCTCGTGCGGCACCAGGAACTTGGTTTTGTCCAGCGGAGGCAGGTACTTCTCCCGCTCGTAGCGCTCGATGATCACCTGTGAGGGGGAGGCGGCACCAGGTGAGCGCGGGGACAACGCCGCGTTACTGAGGACAGCCCGGCTCACACTTACCGGGATCTTGTTGGGGAACTTGGACCGGATCCCCGCCACCTCTTGTTTCCTTGTAGCTGCGGAGAAAGAAAAGAAACTCGGTGAGATGCTCGAGGACGTTTCCCCGCGTGTGTGCGTCAGAGACGTTTACCGAAGCTCTTCCTCTGTTTGAAGGGTTTGTTCTGCGCCGGGGGCCTGTCGAACGGGGCCATGCTGCGAGCGAGGCGGCGGAGCGGGTCCGACGTGCGAGCTGCTCCGAGCGGGAGGTAAATGAGGAGGACGGGCAGCTGCGGCGCATCAGCTGATTGGCTGCAGGATTCCAACGCCAATAGAAACGAACACGTGTCCTTTCAGATCCACACTCATTTTAGAGAAACACCCCTGAAATCCGGCAGGAGGAACAGCTGATTCACTTTAACGTAACAGCATCATTACATTGGATTCATGGATCATGTGTCATTTCCAAGGACTCGGCTCAGTGTCTTCAAAAGAGACAATTCAAGACACGCGAAAACCGCTGTGCCACGTTTTAAAACTGTGTTGCTGCATTAAATGCAACAGGTTGTTTAAACACTCCGTTTTATTTTAAGGTTTAAAATGATTTAACAAATTATTATTGTCATTCTACACGGCTTTATTTTTTTATTTTGTTTTAAACAGGGTGTCCAAGGAATCCAATTTCCCCACAATTCCATGGCACCTTTGCATCACTGATGCATCTGATTCACACAAACCAGAGACATTCAGTGACTGCACATCCTCGTCTCTGATTGGACATTTTCTCTTGCCAATCACCTGGTCAGCTAATGGCGTGGGAAATTGTGCGTGGTGGGCGGTGCCAGCGGCTGGTTGATGTCACCTTACAGGTAGGTCAAGTTAACATTTGTTAGAAATGGTAATGCCTCCAAAATAAAAGAGTGTCGTCTGCTCGTCTGTCTCCGTGAGACGTTCCTGTCACAACGCAAGAAAACTCAAGGAGCTTCTGTCCTGTGAAGTGGAAGGACGTTTATAAAAATCAAACATTAAATGTGTTTCTTTTTCATTGGTTGTCCTTCATTCACGCAGTTTTGTGGTTTTGTTATTCTCCGTGTTTCCGTGGACGTGGAGCGACTTTGGCTTTATTTTGAAACGCGGCCCCGGAAGTCGCGGGCCGTTCGGGACCCGGGAAGTCGACGGCCGCGGGTCTCTTTGACAGCTGCCCAGCACACGGGGCTTCTGCTCGGCCCCACGTCCCTCCGGAGGACACTCTACTGAGGCGGCTCACGGCACCGGACCCCAGCCAGAACCACCTCGACCCGGTCCGGCCATGGACGAGCAGGCGGGCCCCGGCGTCTTCTTCAACAGCAGCAGCAGCAGCAGCAGCAGCTCGGGTCTTCCCGGCGCTGGGAATCTCAAAGCTCCGCCGGCGGCCGACGTCGGCGGCGGGGAGGCGGCCAGGGCTCCGTACAGCATCCCGGGGATTTTACACTTCCTCCAGCACGAGTGGGCCCGCTTCGAGGTGGAGCGGGCGCAGTGGGAGGTGGAGCGGACCGAGCTGCAGGTGAGGCGCCGTCCGCGGTCGGACGTTGTTTGTTGGCTAGCACCGAGCCGGAGCCGGGCCGGGAACCGGGAACCGGGACCCGAGACCCGGGAACCGGGAACCGGGCGTTTTTCGTTAGACGCTGGTCGGTGGTTTTCAAAAGTGGCCGGATCATGGTCGTTGAATTCGGCCGTTCGCCGGTCGTCGTGGATGCTCGGCGCTGTCTGTCCCGTTTCGGGGCTTTGGGTTTTTCCTGTAAAGTTTGGCTGACCTTTCCGAACCCCGAACCGACAAGCGTGGTGCCAATGTCAGGCCCCCTGGAAGCGTCCGCCGCCTCGAAGGACGTTCGCGCAGCGCCCGTCACGGAACCGCAGGTCGTGTGGCGGCGGACTGCCCGGTCCTGTGCGCCAGGCCTACGTCCATTATCGGACAGGCAGGTAAGGCCGTCGCCGGCCCACAGTCGGCGGCTGCTCATTTCCGGATTCACTTCTGGCCACGCGCTGACCAAACGTGCCGGACCCGCTGCGGCCCGGACACCGCTGCGCGGCTCCGTGGCCCGGACGTTTGGCCGCTGGAACGTGTCCGATAATAGACACAGGAGCGTTGCGTCACGAATCGCTGGCGTGCCGCTCAATCAATCAGCCGTTAGTTCGTGTCTGTGCAGGTCAGTTTGGGCTGAAACTGAAACGCATCGTGAAATATCAACCTGCAGACATGTTCACATGGAGGAAACCTGCATTCATAACAATAGGCTTTTAATAAGTCGACCAGCAATAATCACAACAACAGAACAGAAACACACACAAAGTCAAAACTAAACACACTGACAGGAAATGACAATTATTGCATCAATTTCAATAGTTTTGAGCAGCCACCTGAATGTCACTAACAGCCGCGTCTCTTGTTTCTTCCACATTTTAATTCCCTTCACATAAATGTGTGTTCGTTCACTTAAATTTCCTTCGTGTGGACACGAGGAATCCTCTGGATCTCCTGAGATTCCATGTAGCAGCTCAAACCTCAGACCACAAGTGCAGGCCGTGGAACACATCACGTAGACTAAATGGACCGGAACACGGTCTCTCTGTCAGCACCGTTTGACCCAGGCTGAGCCGGCCCACCCGTCCGTCTGTCGGATCCCTCGTCATGACCACATCCCATCGAGCTCAGCAGTCGTTATCTGAGTTCGGCTTTGTTCAACCAGAGAAAACTGTTGTGCCCACATACTCCAGTTGACAGAGTCAACATAAGAACCAGCGGGAATATAATCAGAGGTGAAGATGGTTCGAGTAACAAAGTGCAGGTATGTGGCTGTAGTAGTATTATTAATAATTTACTGCAGAAAACAAATCTGCGTCTCCACTTTGTTTGTGATTAGACTGAAGATGGAGTTATTTCATTCAAGATCCAGTTTTCAACATGAACCACTAAAACAGGAACAGTTATAATAACTGTGCGCTGTAGTTTACTAATGGAGACACGTGTATTGTTATTGGCCATAACTGACTATACAAACCGTTTATTGCAAATAAAATCAAGTTCAAGTTCAGTCGTCATTTGTGCAACACATGCAGAAAACCATTAAGTGCAGTTGCTTCCTGTCGTGTGGCATTTTAAACCTAAAATAAAGATGATCTGAATTTAGTTCATACGAATGTTTTCGAGCTGACGTCGGATGGACTGACGTGGGTTCCTGTGCGCTGCCATCATGTCTGTCGTTTCCCAGGAAGTCGGGTCGTTTCCCAAAGACGGTGCCCAGCTCTTAATCTGCACAGGCTGAAGTATCTTTTTTTTATCCATCTGCAAAGCTGATGACACGTTCCTTTTTAGCCGTACTTCCTGTTCATGAGGTGAGGCGCTCATACGTCTGGTTCCTCAGCATCTCACGGTGCGACATGCAGTGAACCTGCAAGATCTCTGTTCTCGCAGTGTGTAGGAGTCTCTGCTCTGCTACTTAAGTAAGAGTTATCGACCGAGCTGGGCTGTGATGACAAGCCTCCATAAAGGGAACCACTTCCTGTCGGCTCGTGATTTGTGTGTCTCTGTGTGACTTTCATTACAAGCTCACACTGCAGCATCCTGTTTTTTGGGGGGCTCCTGGTGTCAAAGCACCACTCGGCTGTACCGTTTGATTTGTAATTTTCCTCCCTGGTGAGCCGGGAGCTGATCATGGCAGGACGGAGCCAACTGACCAGCACAGCTGGAAACCAATTTCAGATGGAAATCCATTTGTTCAGCTGCTGTGTGGTGTGAACGTGCTGCTCCTGCTGCAGACGGGTTCCTCAGGCTCTCAGGCTGTGCAGTGTCACTTCCTCTGAGCTAATCCTCTGCAGGGGAAGGAAGAGGAAACTGAGGAAGCTGGAGGAAAAGATGGCAGAGACTTAACTGAAAGCACAGTAAAAGTCGAGTGTGTGGGCAGTTTCCTAAAGAGAAGGGAGGAGGTTCAGTCTGAGTAATTTAACACCGGGGCTGATCGCAGCCGGTCTGTCCAGGTCCGAACCAGCTGAAGAGAGAAAACCAGACAGCGTGAGATGTTTGAAGCGTCTTATCTCACACCTCCTTATCTAGTTACTGCCAGTTTTTCCCATCGAGAGCGTTCGGGCATTTTTTGAACATACAGTTGTTGTGACAGGTGTTTGGGGGATTGGTGATGAGTAAGAGAAGGACACGGACGCCGAATGAAGCCAAGTGCCAGATATTTTCTGCTTCTAGCCTGTGAACCAAGCGTTGGCTCAGGGAAACTGTGATTGTTCATTTATATCCTTTTTAAAGGGAAAAAAAGAGGTTTTTAAGAAATGGCAATGCCAAATATTGCCATGTTTTAGGCTTTTTTTGTTGCTATGAATTTGCAGGAACAAGTGAAATTGGTTTCTTGGTAGGAAATCATTTTGCAGTCGATAACTTTCATGTGTTACATCACAACATTGTACATGATGTGACTTAGTTGCATCAGGGAATCACACGTAGTTTTTAGAAGTAATTTTTGCAGACATCCTGTTCTGCTGCAGGTTCTGGATATCTCCTCACCTGTGAGTTATAGACAATATCCTGGACATTGGGGATTTCTTTTCTTCCTGTCATAAGTTGACAAAACATCTGTGGCGTTTCTTTAAATGTTTCAGTTTGTAGACGTCACAACATGAAGGAACTTTCTGGGAGCTGGGAGCTCATCTTGATGACCAACCGCCAACTCAAAGAGCTGTCCCCAAGTTGTTCCCTGGTTTCAAATTACTCCTTTCGATGATTACTCCACCAACGATGATTCTGGAGAGTGAAACCACGGCATGTTCTCATTGGATGATGTTTTCTTTACCACAGCATCTTGAGGATCAGTGAGACACGATGAAGGCAGTGAATGAAGAATTTGCAAAGATGAGACGGGATGTTTGCAAATTGAACTCTCAGGTTGAACCAGTGCAGTGCAACTTGTTTTAAAAAGGAAAGTTGTAAAGGAGGTGGACCTTTATGTGCTTTATGGACATTATCGTTGGTCAGTTACACCCAAAGAAAGCCCAGTTTCGGCCCTGGGGGGGTCTGCTGGAACATGACATTGTGGTGAAGTCATGCATGAGATTTGTTGAGTGGGTTTCACGCTCATCGCTCTGGCTCAGGAGGATGTTTGCTGCTCGGCTTCCTTCCTCCGGCCTCGGCTATAAATACACCGACGAGGACAACAAACACACCGACAGGAGGAGAATTGTAGTAATGACACTCGGAGGCTGAGATTAAGAACTTGAAAACACGACCTGTAATTCATATTTTCCTATTAATGTGACACATGGAAAGTAAGAGGCTTAGTAACAACATGTGCAGCGTTGTAAATACTCTAAAATGACGTCTTAGTCTCTGTATTCACTACAACTTTAACGCATAGACCTGAAATTTGAACTCCAGCAAAGATGTGAGTAGGTCTGTGAGCTGAATACGTGATGAAAAGGGGTTATTGTTTGCCGAAGCTATAGTTTGATGAGTTGTCATGACGTGTCAAGCCACTGGACTTGTTTTTCCCGAGAAAATCTCCCCCTGGATGTTAGAGAAGAAACAAAGGGACTCAGAGTTGCTGTCATGTTGTGGACATGTTGGTCACCATGTTAATGATCATAGTCAGACTCCTTATTGCAACGTGCACACGCAAGAAAATGTGCGTTGAAGGAAGAAACGGGCAAAGGGCCACAGTGTAAGAGTGTTTTTATGATGTTTAACCTGACCCCAGCATAACCCCAACCAGTTACATCTGCCGCACGTCGTGATGCTCCCCCAGAGTCGCCTTGTTTCTTTTTCAAAGTAGGTATGAACGTGTTGCTTGCAAGAAACCGAATCCCTGACCATCATTATGTAAAGATCCTTCTGAAGCTTCCCCCAATCTAACGCTGCCGGTTTGGAAGGACAGGATCAGCTGATGTAACCGTGAGGAAAACATGTTGAGCTGCAACAGGACAGAACAGAAAATGGAGAGAAGAAGAAGAATGTGTAAATTAGAGATGTGGTCGGTGAAGATAATTATTTTTCAATAAAAAATATCAGCGTTTATAGTCGTAAGGTTTCATAGGTCTCTGCTTATGTGTGCTGGCAGTTTGACGTACTGTTCACATTCCTCCGTACCTTTGTTCTGCCTCTGCAGCCGTGCTCAGGCACCACAAGAAGACATTCAGCTTGAGCGGCACTTGCATTTATTCCTTCAGTTGTTCGGGGCGTGGAAACGCAGAGTCTGTAACAAACTGTTAAAGCACTGCATGCAACGATGTGTGCCAGTACCTGACAAACTCATCGTTACCGTTACAGTCGCGCTCGTCCTTTGTCCTTCGTCCACATAGGTTCGAGAAATATGTTGCTTCACGAGCTTTTCCATTAAATGATGAATTGTTAGGACACCGAAAACAGGAAATAGTAAAACAAAAGGCCTATTTTCCCAGGACACCCAGGTGACCTCTTCAAATGTCTTGTTTTGTCTGATCAGTCCAAAACTTTGTCATTTTCTGAACAAACATCATGTCCCTCCTTTGAGAAGCTGCTAACAGAAATTTCTCAGCCACGCTTTCCAGCTCTTGTTGGATGATCCACTGTGACTGGCTCGTATTGCAGTGAAGGAGTGGCAGCTCTGCTCCGAGTCCCCTCAGCAGATCCCAGATCTGATCTGAAGCTCGGTCCAACCACTCCACAGAGGAACATCATCGTGGCGGACTGTGGTCGCGATCTCATGGTTTGTGTCCATACCTAAAGCTCAGGAGCACAGGTGAATGTGGATCGGCCGCTAAATTGAGGATGTTGCCTTTGAGGACACTTTTGTCCACTTGACCTATAGTTTGGCCTAAAGTCAAGCTACAGCAGCCAGTGCAGCTGCACATCTGTCACCATCTTTACCTGAATTTCAGCTCTGGTGCAGAATTCAAACGCTGAGAGTTTTCCAGTCAGAGAAACTGCTGACGTTGAGCTGCTTCCAACGAAACCTCACTCCTGTAAGTACAGGGACCCTCACAGTCCCGCACAGCAGTCCACTGCTTTGTGTCTAAATAATGCAGCAGGAAGCTCTCACACTGTTTGACGCTACGTGAGCCCGTGTTATGTAACCGCCGAACCGTCCTCGGCCTCAGGCTGTGATGAGCTTCAGATACAATAGGTACATCTCACCTCCTTCCTTACTTTTCTTTTGCCTGTGTTCCCGTGTCAACTGACGTGCAAGGAGTGGCATGCACACCTGCTTGTTTTTAAGATGGACGTCCGCTGGGTGAGGGCGGAGGCGAATGCCACGCCTCAGTGCTGGAGCCAGGCCTTGTTTAGCCAGGCCTTTAGCCTGACATAAACTTTGACTTTGGAAATAAGTTGAATTGAAATATTCTGTAGAAACTGTGTTTTGGCAAAATTAAATCTTTCCTCGTAATTGGACCTTTAGCTGTTTGTGAATTTCGGTGTGGAATTCGATGTCTTTTTGGGAGCATTGTTCTAGGGAAGAGACATCCTTTGGTGTCCGTCTCTCTTTGGTGTCTAAATGAGCAGTTTGAAAGCAGCAAACTCTCCTGGACAGTCCTCCGAGTTGGTGCTTGTGATGAAGATGGTTGAGCAGGAAAAGATGTTTTTTCCCAGTGGTGAATTTCACCTACATCGAGTTCTTCTATCACGCCCACCGTGCTCACCTTTACTCAGGGCTGTGTGAAACGAGCAGAGTCTAATTACCCAAATGAAGTCATTTCATATCCAGGTCGTGATTCAAGGCAGAAGTTAGCACATTTTCTTTCCACACAATGAAGTGACGTTAGGAAAAGATTTAAATTTTCATACTCTACAAATGAAAGGGATTTACTTATGTTACATTTTTTAAAACTTTGATTTATAATTCAGCATGTGACAAAATACTCTCAGATGCGAGCTCCTTGTTCTTGTCCATCTTTGTGTTGGCTATGAGCATTTGTCCCGTCCACATCTGGGTGGAAGAACAGCAATGACCAAGCACTCAGCGGTCAGGAAGTTTGCCACACAACAAAGTAAAGGGAGGATAATAAGGATGGATGTGTTTCTATGCCCAGAGTAGATTGTCATGTTTCACAGCTCCGCTTCTACCTTCATTTGTTGTGTCCTCGATGGCTTATAGTACAAACCTGAACTTTTTTTTTCTCCTTTATCAAGTAGAAGAATGAAATGATGGGCACAGAAAGCAAAGGTGAAGGCAGAGATGAGCTGCGATATGCAGCAATAGTCCCTGGACTGGAACCCGGCTGCTGCGGTGATGTGCTGTCAAGGAGCTACACACGAAAGGAAAGAAAGGAAGTCGAGAAAGCCATCGGACTAATTGTATTTTCTAATGAAGCGTATGATAGAAAGTCCTTTTCACACTTTGGCGTCGCTGTGAGAGACTGACGGAGTGACGTGTGACTGCCGTGGGGTGGGGGACTGCAGGTCTGTTATGGTAGGGAACAGTTGTCCTTTGTGTTCGTTCACCACGAGTGTTTGTCTCATGGCCACGGAGCTTGTGGGAGGAAATAGGCAAAGAGCGACCTCAGACCTCCATCAGGCCGACGTCTCTGTCGCTAGCCCTAAAGCACACGCTCACATCTTCCTGCAGCAGTGTGAAGAGAGAATTCCTGGACTCTGCTGCACAACACACCCACACACACACACACACACACACACACACACACACACACACACACACACACACACACTCTCAGTGAGTGTGAGTGCCGGCAGCCTCTGTCCTGTACTCCCACTCTGAAAGTGGAGTTTATAAGTGTGTCAGGCGTAGGTGGTTTCTGGCATGAGTGCGCACACACACACACACACACACACACACACACGGTCAATTCCTCCAGTCTGATAAAAGCTGCGTGTGTGTGTGTGTGTGTGTGTGTTACAGACTCCATTAAATCCAGGAATCCCAGCCTGCCTCAGACTCACGGTGCTGAGAGCTGAAATTAGATCCACTTAATGAGGGCGCTTATCGCAAGCGATAATGACGGTAATAATATTGGATAATAACAGTCGTTCCACGTAGTAGCTGTAGGTTTCTGCTGAAAGTCAAGGAAAAAAGTTCAAATCCAAATTCCCTCCGAAATAATTTGACTTCACTCGTTGTCTCTGGTTTGGATCATTCACATGGTTAAATTACTGTGGTTCCACTGTGGCTGTGACACTGTTAATAATCGTTTCACGTCACAATTTTCTGATGCTTTATTAACTAAAGTGAATATTAAATCAGCTATAGAAAGTGTGTTTGGAAACTTCATTCAAATATCTTCTTTGGTGCAGATGAAGACAGGCCTTCGTGCTACAACAGAGCAACAGTCTTTTTATCAGTTTGTGCTGGGCATCGTAAAGTCGTACGTCACAGGAAAACGTATTTGTAGAAGTCTGAAAAAACAGCTGATACAGCTGCAGGAAATGTTGTATTTCCATCTTCTTCTACGTTGTTTTCACTGTTTCAGCCACAAACTGCAGTGGTGAATGGAAGCTTGACCCGTTCACAATTAATGTGTTATATGTCACGATAAACCACTTCACCACTGCAGCTAACTCTTTGAGTTCTCCAGCCATTGTTTTGTTCACCTGTGGATATGCTCACAATGTTTTTCTCCACAAAATTAATTTGAAACAAAAGTCGTGGAGGTTGAAGCAGTTCGGTCTATTCTTTCATTCAGCAAAGCCTCATAAGAATGAAAATCGTTACTTATGTTCCTGTCAGTTGTCTAGTCGTTGCAGATGATTCCCCTCGACTGTTGAACACGTCACCCAGTGAACCACCACGTTTCTGTCAGGCATACTTTGCATTCTTGACCCCTGCCTCTTAAACGCTACAGAAAACCTGTGTGTCCAGTTTAGTCTCTCCTTCCTTGTACAGAACAAACCAACACCGAGATGCGATGAAATACAACACGAATGACCCCTGGGGGAACGTTGGGCTGATGCTCGTCACAGTCTTCATTCCTTTTAGTCTTTTTAACCACACCGTTTCCTCTGGAGAGCGGAAATGAGGGACATTACTTGTGTTTACCTCCTCATCGAGGTAAAGTCCCTCCGCATGCTCTGCCGCAGAACTCCGAACTCCAATCTGCCTTCGCAGTGAGGCTGAAACTGACAATTTACTCCAGCCCCTGAGGGGCAGTAATTTGCTCCATGAGTAAGAGTCTCTCAGAGTTTTGCTGGGTATCGTCTTTCTCTGGTGGATGCACAAAGGGCATGAACTCGATGTTTTGCTTCCTCTGGTGGCTATAGACACGTAGAACTTTAAGTCCAAATCTCGATTGATTCAGGACAAACTCAAGTCAAGATTTGAGTAACATCGGACGACTTGAAGAAGGGCTGCACGGTACACTGTATCACTGTAATGTGCACGTGTGCATTAGTCTAATCACATGAAGTAGTTTTTGTTACTGCACTATATATCGCATGTAAAAAAATTAAAATTAACGTTAATTTTTGCCTGAAGACATGCAATAGTTTATCTCAGTGTAAAAATGACTGAGTGTGCAGGTAAGGTTGCTAATATCTACAACACTGTGTTTCTGTTAACGGTTCTGCAGATATTGTGGTGGATGCCAGCAGTTGTATCATATTTTGACAGAGCTCGAGACATGGCAGTTTTCTTTATTCGCGTATTATCACGTACTCTTTATGACGTATAACCGTTCTTCCACTTGGATCACTTCAGCAAAGTGACAAATATCTAAGGGTTTTTGTTATAGGTATTGATGAATTCCTGTCTCAAATGGGGTCACACGTCCAAACTACAAAACCCTGATTTAGTTACAAACCCATTATGCAAAAGGACAGTGGTTCCCTTGTGGTTTTTGAAAAACTTCCATTCTTCGATGAGGTTCCGTGCTGTAATCTGAGCCGAGACAGACTGGATGGTTGGCAAGGATTGTCAGCGTTCTTTGTTCTGCTCAGTCCTCCGCCTCTCCTCAGCTCTGCTCTTGAAGGCTTTGTGTTCTAATTAAAGTCTTGCCGGCTTCGGAAGAGCAGACGTGTTGTCGACAGTCCCCGTGGGGAACAAGTGGGCAAGGGGCTTCGTCACGCCGCTATTCCTGTCCATCCTGAAGCCATCCCTCCCTCCTTCGCTCTCCTTCTTTTGCTGGATCTCTCTCATGTGAACACTTCCTCGCATCATCCCCTGCCATATTTACCCCTCCCCTTCTGTCCTCTCATCAATCTCTTCACCTCGATAGTAAAACCAACACTGTGGAGTCTGGAGTAGTGATAATGCCAGCGCTGAGGGAAGCTCTGAACTGCCAAGACGCCTTTGCAAAATGGAAATGCTGCCAAGGGAAGGTAGAGGGAAATGTTAGGTTGTTAGTGGAATGAGACGAGGTAGGTTTAGATTTAGGAAGCCTTGTTTTCATTCTCCTTCCTCCTCCCCCAGTGTCTCAATGTGTCACATCTCTGTGGTTTAGAAAGTAGCAGTGAAGAAATGGCCTCATAGCCTCCAGCTCAACCTTAGGCTTAGGCGGAACTAATCGCTTCTGAGATGGCAAAACTCCGGAGTATTATCTTTACAGTAAGAGCACGAACATCCGTGAGCTATGATTGGTTTTAAATGTAGTCATGAAGTGAACAACGGGTTAATTAGGACTGACCCCCATGTCTGTGCACCTCGCAGGCAGAAACCTCCACACTGCTGGGTTGTTATGGTGACCCAGCATCTGCTCAGATTGTTGTGAAGTTTGGTTTCCATGGTGCACCAGTGAAACTCACCTGTGCAGTATGTGAACAGCTAACTGAACCAACAAGTCACTGTCTAAACCTCAAGATTTAGCTTTGTGGTCATGCACGGATGGATGGATAAATATGAAAAACTGTTTTCACTCTGACAAAAGCAAAACGCCACTTTCTTCTGTTATTCCTGATCTTAGTTCCTCTCTTATTCTGGGGAATGGTGAATTAGACAACTTTTTATTGGCTTTAGGGAAGGTCTGAGGTGTCTGCAATTTATCTGTGCACATAAAAGGAGTTTGTCTCCGGTTTTTAGGGGCTTTCAGTGTACTTACCCAAAGTACAAGTACAGTCCTGCAATATTCGGGACAATAGA
The DNA here is from genome assembly GCA_033026295.1 of Channa striata. Taxonomy (NCBI): domain Eukaryota; kingdom Metazoa; phylum Chordata; class Actinopteri; order Anabantiformes; family Channidae; genus Channa; species Channa striata. The sequence goes on from CM065188.1 coordinate 17,869,290, forward strand.
CGAAACAGGAATGACAACTGAATAATGAAAGGTAGAACATTGTATGTCAGAAATACAAAACGATACTCATCCAAAAGTGGAAATGCTGCTTAATAAAGTACATTTTACAGCGTGTACTTTAAGTCCAAAAGTACTGCTGCTATCAGGGAAACCGCGTCCTTACGGCATTAAGGAAGTCGGATATGCCTGGCAGTTTAACACTGTGCATCCCCCTCGTCATTTTGCCAATTGACCATTTAGTTGGTACCGATGAAAAAGCAAATGTTGGGGCTACAAAGCAAAGAAAACAGTCATTTCATGTCTGTCCAGTGTGCTGCTGTACCCACAAACTGCTTGGATTCATGTGTGTCAGGCGCCTTTCACACTCTAATCTGCTCCAACCGGCCACACTGAGGATCACGAGTCAGCAGCTACGCAGCCCGATACTGTAGTGAAGGTGAAGCAGATTCAGGTTAAACCAGAAAGATGCAGCAGCCAATATTAGTTCACGATATTATTATAAAAACTGTGTGATGTTTTTGTGTCAGTTAAAGTCTTCTCTACCTTTATCCTTTTGTTTTCATCTGCTCCTCTCTGGAGGAATAATCCCTTCTCTGCTCCTGATTTAAGCAGCGAGAAATCCCCCTCCCACAGGAATCTTCTTTGTGTCCCAGAATATGCCGGTTCTTTACTGCAGCGGCGGGTCACACGCAGTCATCGGGCCGATTATGTGGTTCTGTGGCGGGGCGCTGTGGATCTAGGAGGTGGTTACAGAGGCTGGGATGTGTTTCGCCCGTTTACCGCAGCTCATATACCTTATATCACTGCTGACCGGTTTTCTTTGGTCTCATTCTCCCCAGGCAGCTTTTGATTTCCCTTCGTCTCTTTAAAGGAGCGTGCTGCTCTTTAAAGCTCCACGGTAAAACGTCCGGGTCCATGTCATACCGTTTCTTTTACCGTTTACTGTGAAAACTAAACTAAACTGTGTAGTGCGACTTGGGGACAGTGAAAACCACGTTAATCAACAGCACAGTTAAGTGGATGAGAGACACTGGCAGACGCTGTGGGTCCAAAGAACAGAACAGTGGGGACACACACCTGTAGACTAAAACTTTCAAAGTCTGGACAGAGATGGGCGAACAGATCCTGAAAATATCAAAGATACGGTTTTGTTTTCACTATTAATAATGGCATCAGTCGGATCGGAACTTAAACTAAACATTTACTGCTCCTTGAAAACCTGACCCTACATGATCCTGGTCACGGTTGATTTTTCAAACAAACCATGAAGCAAATGCACCGTCAGGCTGCAGAGCTACAGTCATGTGGTAGGAGCCCACAAGGGAAGGAATTAGTTCTAACTTAAAATTTGTAAATTATTTGACTTTAGTTATTAGCATTTGAGATTTGCTGCTTCAAAGTCGCATTTTGTGTTGAATCTGGTAAAAACACTAACATTAGTGATGTGGAACTATATCAATTGTTGCTGTGTGATTTATTTATTGCAAACATCTGAAAGTTACAGTCAATAGTTTTAAAGAATCAGATTAATATAACAAAATACAATGTAAATCACTTTTATTGTGAAATCCAACACCTCTCCAGCTCATAAAGTAATTAACATCATGAAGTAAACATTATAATTATTAGATACATAACTTGCACTATGATTATTATATGAGTGGATACTCGTATAATACGGATACGGTTGGATACGGTCGTTACCGGCTGTAACATGAAATTGACGTATAACCGATTGCATCAATAATTTAGTAATATACATTACTTGTTGGTAAAATTGGTCATTTGAACTTTACTTTTGGTACTTTTCCTAAAATCACCATCATTAACTCTTTGAATCTGTAAATATATTTGATTCTGATAAAGTTGGATTGAGAACGTATGTGTCCTACTTTACTGTGACGCTGTTCCATGTGTGAGAACACATCTTTTATTAGATGGGGATCCGCTTCCACAAACTGTGCACATACAAGTTTTATGGTGTGAAAATGGATTTAAGCTTTGACCCTTTTGTATTTCTGCACTAAACGGTGAGATCTGAAAATTTCATCCACCGTGTTTCTACAAAAGGTTCTCTGTGAGGAAGAGCTGAACGTGTGCATGATCATCAGGATGAAGTATTGAGTTTTATTGCAGCGGAGTCGTGTGGGGGAATATCCAACAGCATTTCATTCAGTTTGACATTTTTTCCTCCTGTCCTGTTTACGTCCCAGCTGTGTGATGGCTGTTGTGCGTGACCGGGACAAACTCTGCTCTGACTGAGTCGTGCTGGATGTGGAGGTACACAGTAAAGGTCACTCACCTGTTCAAATGCTCTGTACGCTCCAACCACTTTTCCCTCGGTTCACTTTGAATGAGCTCCGGCTCCCGGAAGGCGACAGCTTTTACTGTACCAGTCGAGAAGACGTTTGTCTGTGCAGCGTCTCTGAATAAAAGAGTTCATTTACATTTCCGCTCCACGTGACTGAATGTGGAGCACCCAGTATTCTGGAAAAAACAAGAAGGGCTGATGGGAATTTTTAACAAGTGGGTTGCCCTTGTCCTGTATTTAGCCTGAAGACCTCCGTCAGTGGAAGGAATCATCCCAGACTTTTCTACAGATTTAGTACTTCTAACTTTCTCTGCATTCTCATTTGACTTAGTTCAAAAAGTTTTTAAAATGGTTTCTGCCCCACATGTTCAGCGTCCCTCTTACTCAGCACCACTCAGCTATAGTTTTGGTCAGTTTAACAAAGCAAAGTTATAGTTGAAACTTGCATAGAAATAATATTTTATACATTAATCTGTGGTGGTGAATACAACATCCGAAAGAGTCAGACTTTCATCAGACTTTAATGAGGCCTTGCAGATCAGGTTGAGAGTGAGTGTGGAGCAAAAATGCATGTGGTTTAAGTCTCAGAATGTGGCGGCCGGTCCTTCCTGTTTAAAGAAGCCTAGAACCTCATATCCTGAGCTATCCATGAGCTCACAGCGCGTTGTCCTTTCCAACCTGTTGAACATATTGACGGCGTTCAAGGATTTTCATCTCAACTGCAGCGGAAACGGAGTGAAAAAGCAGCACGACTAAAGCGCAGAAGTGGCGCCATTGAAGGGCATCAACGTAAACTTGGTGGAAAGTTGTCGTCCGCGATCGATTCGCAGCCCTCCCATTGATCTCCCTCGTCCTCGCCGTGAGACCGCTCACAGGCTGCTGATGAAACTCCACAATCAGATGTGTCACTAAAATGTATGATTATGAGAAAAGATTCCACCGACGCACTGCAGAAAAAGCTCATTAAACAGACGCCATGGCAACAGACGAAGGAGCAAACTCCTCAACTAAACCAGGGTCTTTCGTCAATCATCTAAAGGTTGAGAGAATGACTGTGTTTTCACAATCATGAATTCTCTCTAATCGCGAGTGATGTTCATTAGTCTGGAGACCGTTTTTACCGCTGGTGTCCGAAAATGATCCGGGCGACAGGATTTTCTGGATCAAACCTTTTGTAAATGTATTTATATTGTCCCTGAAAAGCTCCCCACCGTCAGAAACCCATCTCGAAGGCGCAAGAGGATCTGCACCAACAGAAGGTTCCGGTTTGTGGCTTTTCCTGGGAGTGTGTGTTGACGTGTTTCCAAACTGAGACGTGGTCTTGTTTTCAAAATGAAGTTTCCTGTCGTCATCTCGCTGGGATGCAGATGCTGTAGCCTCGAGTGTGGAGCGACCCACTTACAGTACTGTGTGTTTGACATGAATGAAGGGCTGCATGTCCTACTTGCTCCTCACTGTGTGTGTGTGTGTGTGTGTGTGTGTGTGTGTGTGTGTGTGTGTGTGTGTGTGTGTGAGAGAGACAAACGGCCTGGAAGCTGCAGCCGGCATCGTCCACTTTGCTCAAATCAAAGCCGTGAATCACAGACGGTTTCATTCACAGAGCGCTCCTCAGATTAGTGTTAGAACTGGAGTGGAAACAATCTGCTGATGAATCGGTCCGACAGCGGCTCCTGGGACTACAACAAATCGAAAGGACTTTTATAAGACGTGATGCTAAAAACAAACAGGTTCTGACTTGAAAATGTTTTATTCAGGAATCTCTTGCTCAGTGATTCTGTTTTCTACCAGGCACTAGATGAGTCCCAATAATCCCCAGAATATTGACAGTAAAGTTCAAGTGAAGACTTTGTCGTCGTCATACGTCGTCATCACCAGCTGCTCATTCACTCTCTGCTGCGTAATTCTTGGCCGGTACTGTTCTGTACTGTTCACTGGACTGAGCTCTGTACCGGTTTCATGTTTCTTCAGTTTCTGAGAAGCACTGGTCCAACGTGACGAGCTGAATCTGTGGAAAGGCTGCACGTAGCTGCAGAGAGTGCTGCTGATTCTCTGCAGGAGTCGCTTCAGTCCGTGTTTGTAAGAGAACAGCTGCACCTGCTTGTTTCCTGCAGACAACCCATGACCAGCAGCTGGACGTGTGTGTTGGACTCTAACTGCTGACCTGGTTCTAAAGTGACAGTCCCCAGCTCCCAAACACTCAGCAAACGCTGAAGGACACACGCTGGTTTTCAGCAGCAGCGTTTCATTAGTGGCTGTTGCAACACAAACAATTTCTGTCCGTCCACAGAAAACGTATTTAATGTCCCCAAGGTCGGTGAGAAAGGCAGTGGTCCAAACTCAAGCAAAAGCATCACCTCGTAGATCAGAATCAATTTATTTGCAATCAGTAGGCTGAGAGGATCGCGTCAGCAGTTTGGCTTTTTAGCTTTGATTTGGACAGCTGACCTTCTTCTGGACAAGTCAAGGGACTTTAGTTTGTTCTTGTTTTGAAGTCTGCTGCATTGACTGGTGACAGCGCCTGTTTGCAGTGAATCCACGGATCATTTACTGCGATACTGAAGACAAGTTAGAAACCCGTGATCCTCTGGCAAGTTCACTTATTAGGAGCTTTTTAGTTGCATTTATTCCGCTGCTCTATTAAAGGGCTATTTGTCCAGGAGACGATAGAATGTTTTCATTTATTATAGCATTTCTCTGATGTGTAGCCACCAACATTTACCTTTTTATAGCCATAAACTCGAGGGACATTTAGGGTAGAGAAAAAAAATATTGATGATGTTTCACAGTGAATAGTTAGTAAATGGTTCTTTTATAAACGTAACAAGACCTGATCATCTGCGATTTTTGCAAGGACTATATTTATGTCATGTCGAACAAATCTGGAGCAGAATCGTATCGTCTATGAAAGTCCCAGTGAATCTAACAACGTGTATCATGTACAATCGTGTATGTGTTCAGATTTGACTGCGCATTAAAAACAGTTTTCTCTAATCGCTGCTGATGCCTTTTGACCTTTGCTAAGCGGGAGCATCTGCAGCATCGTCCCTTTCACCCGAGGCCGTACCTTTACCTTTACGCCACGTCTCTGCATGTGTCTCAGAGACACTTTGGCATCAGATCGATGACGGAGCTTCACAGTTCACAGCTCAGGTTTACGACCTGATGCAGGTCAGACGTTGTTCGACTTGGACTTCAGGTGGGTCACGGGTCGTCGGCTCCCACGCTGCCTCCACTTTTTGTTTGAGGTTACGTCGATCAGACGCAGAGTAATGTCCTGTACGGTGGCTCCACACTGACCTCAGTCTGTCCCGGTTCCCCGGAGACTCTGGACCCCTTGACCTCTCAAATGCAATCACCAGCTGAATCTTGTGACCCTCTGATCTGACCGAGACGTGTCCTTTTATACTTCACCCCGATACGTGATTATATCAAATGCTGATATCAGCCCAAAAATTAGGAAGGGAAGTTATTATATTCTAGCTTTTTTGATCAAGGTAAGAAATGAGTGACAATTTTTGTCCTGTGCATTGTCTGTGTTTGACCGGAACCCAGCCTTCACGGTCCTTCTCACCACTTTGTCTCTCAGAGAATCCACTCACCAATTTCTAAATCCAGGACGCCTCCGCTACCGCCGCCGTTTCCCTGTCTCTGTGAGCCGGGCACCAGAATTAGGGTCGAGCGAAAACAGAATTAGAGTGGATGAAAGTTTAATGATCTCTGCGGGGGAATCGGTTGGCCACACAGCATCAATGAAGACGGGAGACAATAGGAACTCCGAGAATAATCGATGCTAATAATTACAGCAACTGAATGTGTCGGAGGGAGAAAGCATTCCGTGATGTGGTTTCAGTTTCTCATCACGTTTAATGGAGATTAGATGTTTTTATCGACCCCCTGAGGCTTTCATTCACCTCGCCGCTCGTCTGTTTTCTTTTGTGTGTGTTGCTGTTTTTAGCTTCGTCCAATTAGCTCAGCTTTGGTGTTTGCACGGAAACTCTTAATGTGGTGAAGAGACCTGAAGGAGTAACGTTTAGATCCTCTCTCTGTTGTCCCTCCAGGCTCAGATCGCCTTCCTGCAGGGGGAGCGGCGGGGGCAGGAGAACCTGAAAAAGGACCTGGTGCGACGAATCAAGATGCTGGAGTACGCCCTCAAACAGGAGAGGTCAGTGCACAAGGCCAGCCTTAACCCGCACGCCAGCTTTACTCTGCTGCAAAACGCATAAAAACTCAAACCACTCCTTTCACTCAGCAGGTGCTTAAAGACTCTGATCCAGTAATCTGAACTGTAGAGTTCAAACACAGTTTCAATGGGTCTTAAAGTTTGTGATCACGTTTGGTCCAGTTGATTGTTTTGACACTGGCGTATTAATATCAGGTGTGTTATAACGTGTTTATAACATGTCGTACATCCCATGGATCAGCGGCTGCGTGTTCAAAAACTTGAAAACGAAAACCGTTAAGTTCTGTGACAGCCGCAAACATGGCAGCCTGCTCAGAATGAACCACAGGATGGATCAGGTGGCGGCTGTCATTTTCTAAATCACGGGTATAATCCAGTCTGCAGCCTGGATTAGCTTGTTTGTCTGTGCTGTGAAGCCTGTCGTCGTCAAAAACTATTAAAAACACCTCTGCCAGACCCACAGCTCCGCTGGGTGACTCGTTTCGTCCAGAACCCTGTGGAGCGTTTCCACGGCGCAGACATTAGCGAAAAGCACCAAAAGGCTCAGAAGCCAAAGTGCTGCAGACTTTATGCGCTGCTGCCGTCTTCATGTGCTTCATCCTTCAAGTAGGTCTCGTCTTATGTTGACAGTGGTCCAAAGCCTGTAGAATGCCTTTATTTTGACAGTTTCTGGCTGAAAAGTACCAGTTTTATTTGTGAGGGCTTGTTTGATGGATTCTGGACACAAAGGAGCTCTGTGCGCAGAGGGAATACCATGAATCTGTAGCCTCGGCACAACACGCTGAGATCGCTGGTCCTTCCTTTGGGTGACGGTGGTCGGTTAGAAACCCCAGGTCCGACCTCCAGGAACACGTGAGTTTATAATTCAGGCCTGGAACTGAGTGGAATTAAAGTGACTGATTGACGAGCGATCAGCTCGTCAGTGTGAAATCGATCCGTCCGCCTCAAAGAGCAGCCGGAATTACAGGTTATAAATCACATAATCTGCCGAGGGATTTCCCATCGTATGGTGGTCTGAGTGTTGGAGGGCCAGCTCTGGATTCTGGAAGGTCTGGGAGGGAGCCCCCGAAAACCAGAGCCCCCGACGCTGTTAGTGCCAGCAGCTCCGTACACGACCCGGTGGGCGGTTCTGTGTGTGTTTTGTCGTCTGGTTTCAGGGTGTCGGCTGCTGCAGAGAGAACCTGTACGGTCATTTTTAGTTTTTCTCTGCATGGTTTATTTGTCTCTGTATGATCATTGTTGTGTTTTATAAATGTATTTATATGCATGAAGTCAACTGTAGTTTCAGTTACTCTTCACACAGGATCGTTATTTTGTCGGTTTGTGTTTTTAGTCTGGACGCCCCGTTTTTTAATGTGTCTCCTTCAGTCATTTTTCCGCTCTGTCGCTGTCGCTGTTTTGCATCTTTTTGGGGAAGTTTTTCATCCCTACGTAAACATTTTGTGTAGAAATGGTTTTTCTCTCAGTTTTTGTCATTTTACAAATGCCTGTCTGTGTTTGTTTGTGTCATAGTTCTGGGGTTTCCTGTGTCTTTGAGATCATTTAGTGTCTTTTGTGGCATTTTTGTATATTTTAACAATGTTTTGTGAATTTTTTTTTTTTCAAAACAAACCTTATGTCAGTAAAAAGTAAATGATACACTAAAGAAACAGTTACATTAACGGGCAGGCTGCATCTGTAAAAGATGTTTCGAGGCAAACCAAAGGCGCCACCAGCAGGCGCGCGGACTCTAAAGAGCCACAGGTCAACATAATTACGCCATGTTCATCTCCACAAATACTAGTCAAACAAGTGGGATTTACTTTGGGATCGGCACATTGTGTTTCACCCTCAGAGTTTGGCGGCGCAGTCAAGGACTTAGAGACGTGACCAACATCTCTGTGAGGACGTGTTTAAAATGGTGACGTTTGCATAATCGTACATTGAAGGTGAAAATCAACGATCCTAAGTCTGTTGACTAACGACACAGGCTCCACATGATCAGTTGGTGGTAGTGGAAATTCTGAAAGTGTTCACAGTGGAGCACAGACACAAGGAGGTTGTGAGTCTTTGGTCATCAGTATCTGGTTGCAGATATAAAGTCAACTAATAAAAGAAAGCTATAAACCTGAAGACAGTCACATCGGATTACTGCAGACCATCTAAACGCTTTAACACGCACTCAAGTGCAGGAACAGACAAACAAACATTTTAATTAGCATGAAAATAATTCTTATAAACGACAGTAAGTCTGAGATTGAAGCAGGTATTGGTCTTCACAATTTTGTTACTGTGACAACACTAATCTGTGTGTGTGTGTGTGTGTGTGTGTGTGTGTGTGTGTCTTCATCCTCAGGGCCAAATACCACAAGTTGAAATATGGGACAGAGCTGAACCAGGGAGAGATCAAACCTCCAAGTTATGATTCAGGTAAGACTGAGCTCTCGGTGTCTCTGTTACTATTAAAGTGCCACAGTCTGTCCCAGCTGACGGTCTGACGGACGAGGCTCGGGGGACGTCTCCACATGTGGCTCTGCATCCTCAGCAGAGAGACATGAAGGCAACACTGAAAGGAGGTCGGGCTGTTGTCACAGATACTGTCGATTTACGTGAGGCTGTAACCCAAGTGGTGAGGGAGTCTCACGTCAGACACAGGTTGTTAAATGTCCACAGTGTCTGTCGTCCTATTCAATGACACTTTGTCCATGTTTAATCACAGACTTGTTCTGCTCATTTTAATACTTTGAGTAGTGAAGAATACACCCACAGGCGTGGAGGATCTGGTCTTTTCTGTGGGAAGACATTTAAGGTGATTCACCATCTGGTCTGGGTCACTGTGGACAATTAGGAGAAGAGCCCGTGGGAGAGCAGACAACCCACCTGGGTCCACGTCAGGTTCCCCAGGAGCAGCTGGATGCTGCTGCACTGGGATTTATCGAACGGGAGGACAGAAACATGTGGGTGATTCTCTGTGTGTGTGTGTGTTTGTGTCAGATGAGGGCAATGACAGCGAGATTCCCAGTCCTCCCAACAGCAGCCATCAGCTCAGCTGGAAACAGGGACGCCAGCTGCTCAGACAGTGAGTTTACACACGATCACACACACCGTCTGATTCAGACGTTCAGTGTCATGAGACAGCACAGTGTGTGTGAGAGAGAGAGAGAGGGAACAAAAAGTCAATCTTCTTAATGGAGATTAACACTTTAAATGGGACTCACACACACTAATCCCATGTGTTCCTGTGTTTGTGTGTGTGAACGAATGAAGAAGAACAAACATCATTTCCAGCAAAGCGTCAAAGCAGCTGCACCACATACTGTATATGTGCGACTTCAGACAGGATGAGCGTCACACGGGGAGGTGGAGCGGGGGTCATCACACAGGTGGTCCTGTGTGTGTGTGTGTGTGTGTGTGTGTTCCACCTCTGAGACCCTCCCGTGCACATTGGAGGTGAAACCGAATTTATACAAAGTGGATTTGCATCGTATAGATGATTGTGGTCAGATTCGGATTAGTTTCAACGTCATGACTGTGCAAGAGAAACTAAGGGGGTCAGCCAGTCCAACCCTGACCCTCTGCGTCCTGCTTGACTCTTGTTTTTCCTCCACACACATTGTTCTCAGGATGCAAATGTGCGAATAATCATTAACATGTTGCACAATGAGTTTGCTCGTTGTTGTAAAGGTGCCGGAGCAGCACGTGGTCACTGTGCGTTGGACAATGTTTGCATCGGAGTAAATTCTGCCCGTCAGTAGTAACTGTAGAAATTTCTGGCGTTACACGTCTGGTTAGAGTTTGAGTGTCTGAAACGCTGAATTAAATGCTCGGCCGTTGATTCATGTGTTCACTGACTGTGATCTACAGACAATGTTCACTATCTGTCGCAGTCCAGAGTAGATCGACATTGGCAGAGGCAGATTTGTGAGGAGCTGCAGGGCTTCAGTCCTGCAGCTGAGGGAGCGTGAACCGCTGGAGATGACAAAGGCAGAGTGACGCTCTCTACATTTTCAGCTCTGTTTATAATCCATAAACCACGATCGTCGGGGCTGTCGATGTGTGTTTTATGCATTTGTGACGACATAGAGGAACGTGTGTTGTGTAATGCGTACAGCATACACATTGTCTTATTTGTATGTGTGTGTCAGCAGTGACTGTGTGTGTGTGTGTGTGTGTGTGACAGTGAATGGAGGATTGTGCAGAGTCCTGCGATCGCAGAGGCTGGTACAGAGGGAGGGAGGCCACCCTTCCTCCCTCAACAAACACATTAGATGCTGTTCCAGCGAGGACGAAGCCTCTGGATAAAACGCGGCGCTCAGGTCAGCAGAGTTGGGTTCTTCGGGTGTCCCAGGGTGAAGGTACAGTGCACGCTTTGAACTTTCCCGCAGGAAACGGAGGCGTTTGCAGGAGCTCTGCTGATTTTGACAATTTTTTTGCACAAAACCTCAACTCAACCAGAAAAGTCTGGAATTTGTCGTGTGTGACTGGTGTAAATTCTGCAGCTGCGCTGACTTTTGTGCACAAAGTTCGACTGTAATTTCACCCACCAAATAAAGTGCGGGTGCGACGTTTGTGACACATATCGCGATGAGGAATGAAGACGTGCAGTTTTTTGTTGCAAACGTCGTAAACATTTCTTTCCGTTTTCTTGCGCATCCTTAAAGACACTGTAAGACCGTGGCTGAATTACTTGGTGGCGTTGTTAATGTCTGGCTCCGTGGGTACAGCCAGGCACCGATGCTGCTGCGACAAAAAAACAAGTAAAAATCAGATTCTGTGTTTTTTTGCAGAAATGTTGAAAATTCGAAAGGTGTCTATAAAGATCTGCAGTCAGACTGTCCACTTCCTTCTGAAAGTTGGGATGTGTGCGATGTTTCTGAGGCATTTTGCATCGACCACTGACTTTATTTTGCCCTAAACACTGGACCATAGCTCCTTAACAGACACATAAGTTCCACCTTCTTCCAAGTTCAACTACTTGGTTTCTCCACGGTTGTCTGACACTCCGGGTTACCAACCGGGTTCTCTTTCATTGACCTGTTTCATGGTTCCTTTTCCTGCCTTAGGTACCTGCAGGAGGTGGGATACACAGACACCATCCTGGATGTGAAGTCCCAGAGGGTGAGAGCGCTGCTCGGTCTGGCTGGAGACTCAGGAGAGAAGCCTTCAGAGAAGAAAACCGAGCCCATGGTCAACGGCACCGAACCGTCCTCGCTGAAGGACAGCGGCGTGGTCAGGTACAGCGTGACATAAACAAGGAAAGGTAGATGATATGATGGGCTAGTGCTGAGGTGTCCAAGTCTTTGTTTCGTGTGGCAATTCTACGACGACTACTGACCAAAAATATACAGTACAGGGTGAATCTTAAACCAGTTAAAGTCACGGGTTTAGCCTCTTATCTTGTTATTTCCTGTTTCTTTACAGTAAACCGGACATGTCTGGCTCGGCCACCGTGCTTGAGGCCTTTAAGTTCATAGAGAGCGCTGCAGCAGAGTTCAGCGATGAAGATGAGGATGAGGACAGTGAAGGAAGGGAAAAAACCATCCTGGACCTGGCTGCAGTAAGACCAAACACATAAACGTCTGCTCACTTTGGATTATTGAAAGCTGCGTTTCTGGGCAGGAGAATTTCAAACCCACATGTGAAACTCTAAACTCTGTTGCCGCCAACAGCAGCAAGGTGGATGAGCATGAATAAAAGAGTAAAAGTGCATGACAACGAGCTGAAGGGATTTCGAAAATGTTCTCATTTATAACACATATAAACTTAATCCCTTGCAGTGAGCGATAAGCACCGTGGCGGAAGCAGCTTTAGTTGTTTCTGGAACTTTCTCTCTACTACAAAGTCAGACAGAGCAGTCGTCCTCCTTTTGTCATTTTGAACAGATGGTGAGGAAGAAACAGTCATCCACACCGTCTTCCACGACCTCCGACCTCAGCGATGACCCCGACACAGAGGAGGCCCTGAAGGGTTTTGATTTCTTGGCGAGTCCGGATGAGCTGGATGGATCCCCAGAGTCCCGGAGTGGAGAGGACAGCGGAGAGTGGGGTAAGACGGGGGACTAATCTGGGTTTATGATACGTTTGTGCAAACACCTGCAGGTTTAACAGCTTCATGCTACCTGCCAATAGTGTGAAAGTCCACTTTCACACAACATTTAGTGGACGTGCCCTTGTATTTAACCCTTAAGGTACAACGGGGAAATTTCGGAGGATCGAATACTGTGCCCTGTGGAACTCAAAACAAGAGATTTTGCGCCTGGTTTTGCTTTTTGCAGGTTGTTAAATACTTTAAATGCACTTTATGTTTTTTTTGTTTTTATTAGATTTTAGACACTGGCGTCAGTTCATTCGAAATATTGACACTTTTTTAGGCTATTTTATTAAAATTGTGGTAACTGATGTTCTGGCACGGTATAAAATAATCCGTCATCTAAATTGTGTTTGCTCATACAGAAGTCTGAAGGTAATAATCAATAAGTATAAAGGAGAATAAAGCTGATGTTTCACACACATTTAGGTTTTATATATAAATCTCAGTTTCCAGCTGGTGACCTGGCGGCCGCTGCAGTTTACACAAAACCCTTTTTCTTCTGTTACTTAGCAACACATTCAGTGTCGTTCGGCCACCGACAAAAAGCTTCCCCACGCAGTTTGTGATTCAACACTTCACAGTCCAGATAGTTGTAAGGGAGAGCTGACTCAATGCTGCACATCTCACCCCACACAATCATCACACAGGGATATTTGGTGATTTTCCTCATTTCAAAAGCAGGATCTGCGTGTTTTGTTCTCGCTGTAGATGAAGCCAGCTGGGCACACTCGTACAGTAAGAAGCAGCCCGTGTTTGGCTGCGTGCTGCTTCGTTATGAAACACGTTTGTCATTCCTGACTCCGTTTCTTCCTGAACCCACGCCACCTCCATGACCAGGCTCATCGGCTGCCCGCGGCCACAGGAAGCCTGATGAGATGGGTTGTTTCTGTTCGGCCTGCACGCTCGCCCTCACTGCTTTCTGCATGTAACTCGTCTCTGCAGCTGCTCGCGGGCACTTTGGCCTCCTGCAGACATTTTTGTCAACTTTTATTTTCACCATGTATCTAGTGGTGCCGTGCATTCAGACTCTTACTGTGGTTTACCCACAGAAACTGTGGATTAACAGCTGTGTCCTTCTCACTCTCAAACACTGTTTGTGATGAGCTGTTCCAGCCCAATATCGGATGTCCTGCCTCAAATCTATGAATTTCATCACGGTAAATGATGGATATGATATGAGGAAAAGCTGCATCACTCTGGTTGGGTTTCTGAACACCACTTGCAGTCGTACGGCGTTCCTCCCAGAATTAACATTCTCCAGCACTGTTCTAAACAGACTGACCTGAACGTCCCAGTCTGTCAAATAAAAATTTGCTCAAGGCTTTGTTGAAGTTGTGCTTAAAAACTACGAATGAAGCCTCCTCATCATCGTTTCGTTTGCTTTATCAGAGTGTGTTCTGTAGTGCAACCTGATACTTTAACTGTATGTACGCCACCTTCTTCTTCTTCTTCTTCTTGCCGCTGACCTGTAGAGAAGGAAGAGCAGTCTCCTCTGGGTGAACTGGCCTGGGATGTGGACCAGGGACTGATAGCCCAGCTCAAGGAGCAGTACAAGAAGGAACGCAAGGGCAAGAAGGGGGTGAAGAGTAAGTCCAGCTCCAGGATTCATTCTCTCTCCCGACTCTGTCTGTATTTTCCTCTCTGTTTTTGTCTTTTCTCCTCCTCAGTCTCGGTGTTTTGTTGTCGGCTCTGATGTCCATTTGTGTGCAGGGTCTGTTTGGGAGGATTTGCCAAACGACCGTTAGCCTGAACATGTCAGTACGAGCTGAAGAACTGACGCAGTCACAGCCGTGGTGCATCATCCCTCTTTACTTCTTCACGTCTTTCACTTGTTGAGTCGTGCACTTGACCAACAGCCGCTGGCGCATTAAATCTGTTTCTCTAGTTCCGGCTCGTCTCTGTGTGCTGTCTGTCGTTCCTTTGGTTTGATTCTCCTTCACCTCCTCTGTTCGACGCCCTGCACAGCTGCTGCTGTCACCACTGGTTCGTCTACTGGCTTCCTCCTTTGATGCTGGTGGTCTCAGTGTAAGACGTGCAGGGCGTCCTTTGCTTTTTGTTTCTCCTCCTTTCCGTCTTCTGCCTCCATGTTTCTGTTTGTCTCCCGTGTTTACTTGCCTTGTCTCCTGCTCGTCCTCCAGGACCAAACCGGTCTAAGCTGCAGGACATGCTGGCGAACCTGCGGGACGCCGAAGATCTTCCCTCCGTGCAGCCCCCCGTGACGCCTCCCTCCCGGCCCATCATGCCCAGACTCAACGAGCACGAAGTGGGACGCCCGGATGACGGTAAACTGCTCTCAGTTCGTTGGCCCGTTCCTCGTGGTCATCTTATGTGCTCAGACACGTGTGTCGGAGGTTCGTCACAAGTCTCAGGCTTTAAAACAAAGGCTTTTGTTTTCCGATGCTGCAGAGGCGATGACGTTCCTGCCGTCGACTGGCAAGTCGTTCATACTGGGCAGAGTGGACGAGGCAGTTTCTAACGAGCTGGGACTGGGAGAACTGGCCGGCCTGACTGTGGCCAACGAGGCTGAAAGCCTGGCATATGACGTGAGTGAAATAAAGTGGCACTGCAGCTGTTTTTACACCTGGTGTTGATAAAACCAGGAACGGTGTTTTAAAGTTACTGAACTTTGGAGTCCTTTTCTGCACACAATGAGACTCCGCACCACCAGAACCCATTCTGGCTGTCAGACCGTTTCAGGACGACCTCCTTTCACACCAGACTTCTACATTTACTACTACTGTTTATGTAGAGTAATCCTAACCGAATGTCCCTCTGTCAGATCACCAACAACCAAGACGCTCTGAGGAAGACCTGGAACCCAAAGTTCACCCTGCGGAGCCACTTCGACTCTGTCAGGAGTCTGGCCTTCCACCCAGTGGAGCCTGTCCTGGTCACAGCCTCTGAGGATCACACCCTCAAACTGTGGAACCTCCAGAAGACCGCCCCCGCCAAGAAGTAAGAGTCACAACTATTCATCGGAGCTTCAGTGTTATTGTTTTAAAGGGCTCAACAAAGAAAGTTTCAGTTCCATCAGTTCAGTTATTTTTATTTACGGTCATTGTTTCATGGAAAGAATTGGAAGGTTTTAAGACCAGATCCAGATTCGTGAAAATGTCAGTGTTGTCTCTTGGATTTTTGGACTTGTGTGTTTTAGTGAGATGATAACAGAACCTCTGCTTTAACCTTCCAGATGTGCTGCTTTAGATGTGGAGCCAATCTACACCTTCCGGGCCCACAGGTGAGATCCTGTGAAACAGAAACAGTTCTTCAAACTACACTCTCTTTTTGTCTGTGTGAGTGTTGACCTCAGGCTGACGGGATAAGCCACTGTTGTACACTGGCAGGCAAATAAAAGACACGCTGAACTTTCATGTCTGTGGCAGCTATTGATGGGTTCAATCATCTGTCACAAGTCATTGAAAATGATTTTTAAAAACAGCAAACGTTGATGTATGACATTAAGTTGGATTCATTCCTCCCAGAGAAAGTCTTTAATTTATATTTTTTCTATTGCCTGACAGTCCTAGAAATAAACATACCTGTTCCAATAAAGATGTCTTCTACAGCTCACCAGGTTTTACCTCTGCACCACAGTTTCTTGTGTTTATGATTAGTTTTGAGTTGCTTATGGACGTACGTACTGTCAGGAAAATGTCAAATCCTTTAAAAACTGTCCTCACCTTGATTTTTTTCATTAATGTCTCATTAAAAATATGAGAATTGCAGTTGTACTAAAAATAAGACACGTGGCAAATCAAACGATACGTGTTTGTGTTGTGTCTGTCCCCGTGAGGGACAAACTGACGGGACAGAAATGCGTGTTTGTCCTGCAGTGGTGCGGTTCTCTGCGTCACCATGAGCTCGAGCGGCGAGCAGTGCTTCAGTGGGGGGGTGGACGGCACCATTCAGAGCTGGAACACCCCGAACCCCAACGTCGACCCCTACGACTCCTACGGTACGTCCCACGGTGGTTTTAGTTTAGAAAATGAAACGATTAATTGTGTCTGACGCTCTCGTCTCTATCCCGGTGGCCGCAGAGCCCTCGGTCCTGAGAGGGCCGCTGTGCGGTCACACAGACTCTGTTTGGGGTCTGGTCTACAGCTCGGCTCACCACCGCCTTCTCTCCTGCTCGGCCGACGGGACGGTCCGGCTATGGAACGCCACCGACACCTCGCCGTCCCTCGCCGTGTTCAACGAGCAAGGAGGTGAGAGATGTGTGGTCGTCCACTGTGGAGACAGACGTTTTGAAATCTCTAACGACTTTGACGATCCTGTGTGTTTTCAAATATTCCAAGACCTAATTTCATCACAGAAAAGCCCTAAATCTAAGGATCCCGTCTGCAGCACGGAACTGTTGGAATGACTGATTGATCTGAGGTTTAGGTTCTGGATCACAGCGCTGTAAACACAGTAACCGGGGTTAACCTGTGGGTTTCTGCCGCCGCAGAGCTGGGCCTGCCGACCTCAGTGGACCTGGTGAGCAGTGAACCGGCTCACATGGTGACGTCGTTCACCACCGGACACATCGGGCTCTTCAACATGGAGACGCAGCAGCTCGTCCTGAAGCTGGAGTCTGCCGGGCCACCAGGTAAATAAAACTTTGAACGGAATACACGGTCGTCTGTCTACAAGGGAAGTTTAATGAGGGTGAAATAAGTTTGAGCCATAACTCAGAAATGTAAAGCAGTGTAAAAGATTAAAATAAAAAGCTGGATAAAAATAAATAGTTTCTTTTGTTCTTTGTGTGATGCACTAAAGCCGACAGACGCGTTAGACCAACAACAGTTTAAAAAATACACTGATTTTACGTAAATCAATCGATACATTGGATTTAACTTGGTGCAAAGCCTGTTGTCCTTTATTAAGCTAATGCAGAGTGTCTGATTTAAGGGACTTCCTCTGTCTGGTGGTTTTCAAGTGTTTTTCTTGTATGTTGGGTTTGAATACACACCTGTGCTTGTTAGTAAGAGATTCTTCTATCATCATGTGCGGCGTGTTGCCGTGACGCCTGTTGCCATCTCTAACAAAGCACTTGCGCTCCAGACTGTAGGTATTAAATGCTAATGTTGTCCTTCTGCCGTTCGCCCCCGCACAGAAGCTCCCTGCAAGATCAACAAAGTTCTGAGTCATCCCACGCTGCCAATCAGCATCACAGCCCAGGAGGACCGACACATCCAGTTCTTTGACAACAACACAGGTACAGATGCACGTCTGAGAGGAAGCACTGCAGCAGTTTCACGTCTGATTCCGTTTCATTAGTCACAGCGAAGGCCAGACACCTTGTGAAAGCAGGTGGATAATGTGCTCAGATGTTCTATGTCATTGAAAAGGGAGCGGAGAAGTAATTTACTCAAGCCGTCAGAAAAGTGGAGGGGAGTAAAAGTGCTGCTGTGGCATTAAAATGAAAATACTTCATTGAAGTACCTCAAACTTCTACCTACATATACATCAGATGTACAAAATGTTAGTTCACGTCACATCGTCTTTGTCCTTTGAGAAGAAGTTCCAAGTGTAAAAGTGGCTTTATAATTAAATCTGCTCTGTAAACGTTGGGCGTCTGCTCTGTTGTCCAAATGTGGGATCGTAGCTCTTTTAGACGTGTTCCACACCAGGAAGCATCGCTTCATTTCAACCTGTGTCTCCTAAAATCGACCGATAGTTATGAAAGGACGCATGAAAAAGGTTGTGATTAGACACTGCGGGCTTATGGGTTTCATTAATATATTATTTCATTGTCATTATGTCCTAAATCCGAAGGAAAACTGATCCACTCCATGGTTGCCCACCTGGACTCTGTGACAAGTCTCGCTGTGGATCCAAACGGACTGTACCTCATGTCTGGAAGTAAGTGTTCACCCACACTGGTGAATGATACATTAATGAACCTCACAGGCTCATTCATGTATCCATAAATGTAACACTAGGGCTTCTGTAGCCAGACAAAACCTAATTATTGAATTATTACTATTGTGAGGGAAATGAACTTTCTTTCTTGTAGTGATCCTGCATTTCAGCTGCGTTTGCTGTGGAAAGCACCTAGGCTGGTCAAGTTTCAGTAATCCATCACGTCACATCACGTGTGAATTTCACAGAGCTGCTCGGTGATGATCATAAACACGTCCAAGAGTCTGGAAACTCCATGTTTAATCTAAAAGTAACAGCTCTAAACTGAATTAACACCGGAGCATCCTGGCGACGTCAGTTGGTAAAAATTCTCAACTGATACAAGCTGGAGTCGGATCTTTTTTATGGTGTAGAGGAGAAATGTGATGCCTGAGCGATGGAGGACATGTGGTCAATAGACCTCAGCGGGCCGTCCATCATCAGCCCCAGATTTCTGGCAAAGTTAGTGGGGCCGTGCCTGAAGTCTCTAAGGTGATGCTGATGCTGTGTTGTATGGGGAATCTGGTCTTACTCTGTCTCTCTCTCCAGGTCACGACTGCTCGATCCGTCTGTGGAACATGGAGAGTAAAACGTGTATCCAGGAGTTTACCGCCCACCGCAAGAAGTTTGAGGAATCGATCCACGACGTGGCGTTCCACCCCACCAAGTGCTACATCGGCAGCGCCGGGGCTGACGCTCTCGCGAAGGTCTTCGTATGACCTGAAAGCGATGTTCACCAGACTGTGACGCTCTGAGGATGGATGGAGAGGAAATGTCCACTTCAGGATCAAGCATTTGGAGAAAAATGTTGAAGGGGACAGTGGCTCTTAAAGATTAGTCTAATACTCGTAATCCGCCCCCCTCCTGGACTCAGGCTGGCCTGGTCCTGAAACAAATGCACCTCTGGATGAGACATTAATGAAAGCAAAAAAGAAAGGACCCCTCTGTACATTTACTAAAGCTGGCATCTTTTCTTTTTCTTTTTTCTTCCACAGGTGAACGTAAAATCTCCACCTCTCTCCACCGTCTCTAACCCCGAACACGCCTGTGTCTGTTGGTGTTGCTTTGCCATGACAACGTGCCTTTTTTCAGCCGAACATAAATTCTTTTAGGTGTTTAGGAGATGTAGGAGCAGCTGGCTTGAATAAATCCTGTGACTGGTCAGAATCTAACACGATACCCAACGTGTCACAGGATCTGCTGGATTTGTAGTTGAATTGGTGAATTTGTCCTAAAATAGCTTTGGAGAAAACGACTTGGCTTATTCTGATTTCTGTGTTACAAGGCAGAGTTTCATCCTCTAAACACCCGCAAGGGAAGTGAGATGTGAAAGGTCACGACCCTGAGTTGAGCTTCATGGACACTTTCGATTGAGTCCGGATAGACGGCCTCTGTCAGCGGCTCAGATATAAAAACCTGAGGAGTTTCATTTCAAAATGAGTTGATTTGATCGGCGCAGTTGTCGGTCTTTCAGCTTTGCAGCAGTAAAAAGAGGATGTCTGTGGTGTGTAGGCTGCATGGAGCCTCACAGCGAGGTTGTACTACTGGGGGCGACGGTGGCGGCGTCCACCAATCCTGCAGTTGTTGGTTCAGTCCCCGGTCACATGAACCCCCACTTAGCTGCTTCCAATGGGTGTTGGCCATCTCCCCCGTCGCTCTGTGTGTGTGTGTGTGTGTGTGTGTGTGTGCGTAGACCATTTTCAGCTGTGTAATCCATGTCATTGTCGACATACTTCCTTGTGTCTGCAGGATTTTAGAGGTTTTCCACTAAGGGAAGAGAAGGAAAGAATAATTATGTTTTGGCACATAGGAAAAGACATGGCAACACGTGGCAGTTACAATCCTGCTGAACTGAAGATCCCAGCACATAAAACATAAATAACGTCCTCGTCGGCGATGCAGACGTGATTAAAAATGGTTCCTTTGTTAGCAGAGACACAGCAGCAGAGATGATCCGGCCCCCCACTCCTTAATGTGGAGCATTCATTCATGACACGCAGGTTTCCCACGATGCACGGACATGTCAGACATCTGTACATACACAATCAAGCTTTGTGTGCGCACTAGGAGACAAGATGGCCACATCTCATCGCTGCCATGGCCACAGCTTCATTTTGCTGTGAAACTCTTCAGTGTGTTTGTGAGCGGCCATAATCATGGTCCGGTCATGTGATAGAGAGGAAACATCTAGTGGCTGTGGTGGGCTTGACAGGAGCAGAGACTGTTGAAATGTTCTGACCCCCCCCACCTTCAAAATATACCAGAAAATACCCTACACGACCAACAGGAGACGCATCAAATACCGAAGACGATCGGGGCGACTGAGCTTTGTGGTGGCTTTGTGTGTGTCGCTGTGGGGGGGCCCTTGTTGTCCAGAGGCCCATCGAGCCACGATGCGCCCGTGGCTGTGGACGAAATGACAAAATGAAGTGTTTCGCGTTTGTGGCCGATGGCTTTGCAAAAATGTGCCGAGGTTTGATTTGTCAAGCTGCTGCTTTTTACCGCCTGTTTCTGGTTAAACATCCAGAGAAGCTGCCGTGACGCGTTTCTCTCCTCGCATAAATGTCGGCGTGAAGCCAAAAGGTCGAAGTGAACTGAGATTCTTTCTGTTAAACCTGACAGATATTGTCGCTAATGCTAATTAGCTTGTGTTGTTGTAGAGGAAATAGTCTTTAAGTTCCACCTGATGATTTCACGAGCTGCACACCAGCTCCCCCTTAGATTTATACATGCTTTCTATGCCTGGAAATATTTTGTGTAATTATCTGGACTAGTTTTTTAAATGAATGTTTGTGTTTGGTGACAGACTTGTAAGATAGAGATAGACTGTTTTTTATTCTCTGTTTTACTTGAAAAGTGATGTTGACTCCTTCGGGTTCCTGCTGGTGTTAGTAGACGTACGTGTACACGACGGCACCTTTCAGCACTACATAACACTTTTATTTTTGCTTTTTACCAAATGGTGGGAAATGAGTTTGTGTTTCTTAAACTGGTGTAAAAAGGGGGAACATATATGTGTACAGTTTCTAAGTATTAAAGCAGATCTATTTATTAACCTGGTGTAAAGGGTATATTAAGAGAAATATAAAGTGCAGAGTGGTCAGACCTCATTGGTGCGACACAGCCAGTCTGCTTAAATTCTGTAAAATGCTGTAGAAAAGAAACGGAGTCTGGTTAGAGTGGGCGGAGCTGAAGCCCGCGACCATCAGTGCTGGAGGAAGAGCTCAGACGTAAAAGCGCTGCAGTGTCATCGGAATCCAAGTGTACAAAACTGGCTCCAGCGTCTGAAATTGGAAGATGTGCTGGCTTTATCGTTGATGATTTTGTTATTTGTAATGATTTAAGTTTTTGTATAATTATATGAATTTTAACAAATTTTCAAAACAAGTCCGCAAAAAAAACACATTGGCATGTCACTAAATGAGCTTGTGTTGAGTGCGTTTAGTTATTAGTTTTCCTTATTTTACTTTCCCTTTAATGCAGGACAGCTGCAGTTTTGCATAAGCTACTGAGGACTCTCTCCACCACTGATCTACTTTGAATCTCACTGTGTGGACGACGAAGAACCCCTCAAACCTCTTCTTCTACTCGGTTTTTCTCGTGTGCTGATCATTTTCACTTTGGTTTCGCATTTCTGCCCCCCAGCAGGAAGTTTCAGCAACGGGCCAGTTTTATGTCGCAGCATCCTGGTCCATCAAACAAACTACATCTAACGGCGCCCCTCGTTCCTCGTGTCCTGGCAGAACCATAATGCTGACCTAATCACGCATGGATGCGAAAACCACTAACTGAAGTCTGACTCTTAACATTTGCTCTTTTTTGAGCCGATGCACGACGAACAGAAAATGTCCATTTACTCAAACAAAAATAGATCCTGCTGAAGTGAAATAGGTTTCTCTCCAACATTATAAGTTTGGGTTACATAAATTATCACTGCATCATACATGCAATTCTTCCGGAACTGTCAGGACAAACTTAACTTTCCATCATCTCCTGCCTAAATGCAACAACTGAGGTTTTTGAGTTTTGTGCCGTAGAGTTGTTGAGCTACTTTTTGAATTTCAGACACTTAATTATCCTAATGTTAACAAAGCAGTGAAACATCCAGCGGAACATTAAATGTCCGTATTGACTTCACATCAGTCGGTTGTTCTGGGGCATTTGTAACTCTGCTCATTGCTTAATCCCCTTTAAATGATTCTAACAATGAAACATTATTTATTTTTATTCATTGATTTCTCTTTAACCAACTGTTTGCAGTTACCATCACTTGAAAAAATTGTGTTTCAGCTTATTTACATTTTTACCTTGGCACCTGAAATTTCTCCTCAGTATTAATTAGCATAGGAACAGAGTTATGAACCCACAAAGCAAGATGCATAAACTTCATCTGTGGATACAACAGAATGTGCGTCATTATTCATAATGACTCGAATATCTGGAATATCTGGAATTGTTGTTCTTGCATTAGACAGGAGACGCTGTCCTGGCAGCTCATGTGATCATTTCTTTATTTTACAAAACATCCTGAAACTGCTGAAGTGAAACTTGTGTGTTTTAACGGGCACACAAGTTTGAAAGCAGCTTTGCCTCATCAATAGTTCTTATATCGGCCAAAGGCGTGGAAAATAAAGATGTTTGGGCCATTAAAACCAGGAAGCATAAAGAGCCAGAACCAATAAACCAAACCAGACTCCATGAACATTTAGTTCAACTTCAATAGCGATAGTCACAGCGTCTCTCCCTCCACAGTGTGTATTCGAAAACCGCTGACCTGACTGTGGGACTTTGTGATGGAGGCAGCTCAGACGGATCTTTTCTCATCTTCAGTGGCCAAAAGCAGTTAGAGCCTGTCGCCAGGTCCAGTTTTCCTGTACATTATTTTCTCATCCTTCAACGTGTACAGTCAAACTATTACAGAGAGATTGTATGTAAAGTACATCCAGATGTTGTATTTTTCGTTTTTCTTCCATGTTTTTATTTTCAGAATGGGAGACTGACAGATTTATCAGTAACAACAATAAAGGAATATGTTGTATATTGTGATGTTGACGTGTGAGTTTGTTGTGTTAAAGGTTTCGGGGGAAAAAAGGTCAAATTGTGGTCAAGTTTCAACATTAGTCATTTGGTTTTATCCTCTCTGGTTACAGGATCCCCACTTCAGCCTGTTATTTTGATTTGTCGTTCCATTTATTCGGGGTTGTTGCTTTTGTTCATCACCTACATTTTTCGTAATCCTCCAACCAGAGCAAAGAATTTTACCTGCTACGTCTCGAAATTCATACAGAGAATTTGTTTTAGGCAGGTACTCGCACCGTGTCTCTGTGGTTTTAGTAAAAAATTTGTAAATAAGGATTAAAACTGAATTAACAGGATAATTAGAAACATTAGAAACCCAAAGATATAAAGCCTGATTCCTGCGTTTGTAGGTGTCATGACGATGGGCAGCATCACTCCCAACAAACTGCTGGAGACTGAGCCCTTCCGCAGCTTCCTGTGCATTAACAAAGAAACGTCGGCGGTGCCACAGGCCTGTCGTCACTGTGGCCCCCCAGAGACGGTTCGGGAGGGAAACGGAACCACATCCCACAGGCCTCTGCTTCACCGTCTGGGCCCTGACGTTGCAACACGCGTCCTGGCGGCGGCGCTGCTGCTCCTCCGACGTGTTTTACTGCCGGTTTCAGCGGCGTAGAAGAAGAGTCGCCGCGCTGCTGTTAACACGGTGAACAACGAGCGGAAACTCACGGGAATTACGCCGAAGTGAGTGAAGGAGCCGCGGGAGCAAAGTCCTGGACGGAGCGGCGAAGCTTTAGTTTCCTGGAGAGCTAGCATCGACGTGCTAAAGTGAAGCTAATGAACTTTGTGCCTGTCTCCGCCCGGACCGGGTCTAAACGCGCTCTGTCGAACTGTTCGACGAACCGCTGAGTGCGTTAGCTAACGTTAGCAGAGAGGCAACAGATCAGAACCGGAGTTCGGTCGCTAAACTAGACTCTCTGCTGTGGTCAGACTTCCGCTAGCAGCGGTTCGGTCGGGCTCGGGAGCTGCCATGAGCGGGAGATAATGGCTGCGGAGCTGTTTCCCACGAAGACGCTGGTCCCGTCCATCCAGCAGTACCAGCAGCAGAACCTGACCAACAACAACAACACCGCCGCCGCCTCACACGGCTGCTGCAACTGGCAGGGCCTGTACCCCACCATCCGAGAGAGGTGAGTCTGTGACGTCACGTCACCCACAGGTGGCGTGAGAGCAAGAGGGGTTTAAAAGTGACGTCACGTGTAAGTGTGCGGACAGGTTTGAAGTCCGTTCAGCTGCGGAACCGGGGCTTGAAGCAGGACGTTTTACTGGATCCTGTCATTCAGTTAGTTAGTGTCACACTGTTCGGAGTCTGTGGAGTGGCTGGGCTTTTTAAGAAGATGAGGCTCCAACAAAAACAGCAAATGATCCAGTTTTCTTTTGAAACCTGAATCAAGCTGCAGCATGAGACTGAAGTACCTGAAATTGTGAATGAGTCGCGTTTGTTCTAACATGAGACACTGACAGCAGGTGAATTCTCTGTCGTCGTAGGAATTCAGTCATGTTCAACAATGAGATGATGGCAGATGTCCACTTTGTGGTTGGGCCTCCGGGCGGGACGCAGCGAGTGCCAGGACACAAGGTAAAACCCCCGAACGTCCAACTGCAGGGTCTGTGATGAGAGCGGGACACTGTCAGGAGCAGCCAGGCATTTAAAAGACTTCAAACATCAGTGTTCTCAGGCTCTGAATCCAAAGGCAACTTCTTTATGACTCTATGTATTTTTATAATTTGTGATGTTAGAACATAAAAATATGAGAGTCTAGATTGACCAGCCTGAAAATCATTTGCAAAGAAACAAAGACAGAGCTTTGGAAGACTTTCTGAATGTTGTGAGGGTTTCTTCACACTGCAACACACAAGTTTATATTGTAAAAGTGTAACGGAGTCGGAGGTTGGATCCGTCCTCCCCTTCATGTGTTTTCCCTCTGCTCCGACAGTATGTCCTGGCTGTTGGCAGCTCCGTGTTCCATGCCATGTTCTACGGAGAACTGGCCGAGGATCAGGACGAGATCAGGATTCCTGATGTGGAGCCTCCTTCCTTCTTGGCCATGTTGAAGTATGTCCACCTCTGATTTGTTAACTTTGATTTAAACGTAAAGAGTTTAACTCTCTGTCGAAACATCAGGCCCCCACACCCCCAGGTATTCATCGATCCCCCTCAGTGCTCTACAGTTTTAGATTCAATTTAAAAAGTATGTAATAATTTTTAGTCTCCGTGTGACGTCCACCTCACCAGGTACATCTACTGTGACGAGATCGACCTTTGCGCTGACACAGTGCTCGCCACCCTCTACGCTGCCAAGAAGTACATCGTGCCTCACCTGGCTCGGGCCTGTGTGAACTTCCTGGAGACGAGCCTGAGCGCCAAGAACGCCTGCGTGCTGCTGTCCCAGAGCTGCTTGTTCGAGGAGCCCGACTTGACTCAGCGCTGCTGGGAGGTGATAGACGCTCAGGCTGAGCTCGCTCTGCGCTCTGAAGGCTTCTGCGACATCGACTCCCAGACGCTGGAGAGCATCCTGCGGAGGGAGACGCTCAACGCCAAAGAGATGGTGGTGTTTGAGGCGGCGCTAAACTGGGCAGAGGCCGAGTGCCAAAGACAAGACCTGCCGCCGACCATTGAAAACAAGCGGCTGGTGCTGGGGAAGGCCATCTACCTAATCCGCATCCCCACCATGGCACTGGAAGACTTTGCCAATGGAGCAGCGCAGTCAGGTGTTCTGACGCTCAATGAGACCAACGATATCTTCCTGTGGTACACCGCCGCCAACAAACCTGAACTCTTGTTCTGCACTAAACCTCGTAAAGGTCTGGCGCCTCAGCGCTGCCACCGGTTCCAGTCCTGCGCCTACAGGAGCAACCAGTGGAGGTACCGAGGACGCTGTGACAGCATCCAGTTCGCCGTGGATAAGCGTGTCTTTATCGCTGGCTTTGGTCTGTATGGCTCCAGCTGTGGTTCGGCTGAGTACAGCGCCAAGATCGAGCTGAAGCGTCAGGGTGTGCCGATGGCTCAGAGGATCATCAAATACTTCTCAGACGGATCCAGCAGCACCTTCCCTGTGTGGTTCGATTACCCAGTGCAGATCGAACCTGACACCTTCTACACAGCCAGCGTGGTGCTCGATGGCAACGAGCTCAGCTACTTCGGCCAGGAGGGCATGACTGAGGTGCAGTGCGGGAAAGTGACCTTTCAGTTTCAGTGCTCCTCGGACAGCACCAATGGCACGGGAGTGCAGGGCGGTCAGATCCCAGAACTCATCTTCTATGCCTAAGCCAGAGCCGGAGGAAAGACGCCGTAGAGATTTCAGCTTCACTGCCGTGACTTTACTTGACGCTGTGGGGATGCACAGGAAGCTGCTGCAGGAGTGGGGGGGCACTCCTGGACTTTCTGCTGAGCCTTTGATTGAAACATGAAGAGTCTATATCCTCATATTCCTTCACGACCTCACTTTCTCTGGGTTGCACGTCAGCTGGCAAAGATGCATCGGGAGGAGGGAAGACCTGTGTCACCGACGTGCAGCCGTGAGTGTGTTAATCTGACTGCTGTTGTAAAAGTGCACAATTTAAAATCTGACACTAATCTGTATTTTTATTGTCAACAAATCCAGTGAAAAGACAAAATCAACAAAGTGTTGATTGCAGAACACATGGTAGTTTTTTTTTTTTTTATCAGCACTCACTGTTGGTTTGCGTCTGCACGTGAGATTCATTGACTAACCGTGTCTGTGCAAAAGAAAACAATCGTTGTCTGACAACGGGACAACAGAGACGGTCCTCAGATTGAAAAAATAACCTGCTCTTACAACTGTGGCCTATTAATGTGTTGTTGGTTGACAAATCTCATTAATGTTCCCAGCGAAGCAGCGACTTTTTCTGCCTCAGTGTTTCATTTCGTCATTAAACTGTTTCAACGCTAAATTTAACGACAAACTGCTGCTTCTTATTACAAGCAAACTCAGTGTTTGACATTATACAAACACGTGTTCAATTATGTCTGTACAGCAACAAGTAAAGTGTACAAACCAATATAACCGGTAAAATAGTTTGGGGCGATGGAACTGCAGAAGGCAAACAGCTGATCTCCTCATCGGCTCTTGGTTGAACCAGCCGAAACATTCCAGCAGGCAGTGAAGTAATTACACACTAAAATACAGTTTTGCTGGTGTTTACTGATGATTTACATTAATAACCGGAGTTTGTCACACTCCTTTCTCATAGTTTTGTCCACTACTTCAGGTCGTCAGGTGCATTTCTCTCATAATCTACCTGAACCTTCCCTGTTTAGGCTGCGGTGTAAGAGCTTACAGGGTTTAACTTGAAGCGTCAGACATCACTCCGACTCCTGTGCTTTTGTTTTGAAAAACATCTTCTGTTCCCATTCTAATTTGCTTCATTATCGTTTCACTAATGTCATGTAACTATATTTCTGTAAAGCTCCACTTCCATCTAATCTCTTTGGAAATGGACAACAAACTTTTATATCCGATTCTATATAGCGCAGATGTATTTTTGGATGTTTTTGTTTCCCGTTGTCTCATTCCAGCCAGACTGTGCAGTGAGTCTGTGGCCTTATGAATGTGGTGTTGTGACATAATTTGAAAATAAAACGTTCAATTAATTTGTTTCACTTGTCTGTGAATCCACTGACGTGACATCAGATGTTAAACTACAGCCGCATCGGTGTTTGTCTATTACTGGGGATAAAACTTGGCAAATATTTAATGCGCTTGAACAACTGTTTGACCACAGAATATTCAAAATGCAAGTATTTAAAATAATTAACCTGCTTTTCAGTTTTTGAAAAAGGACCTTGTGGACAATCGAGTGCTGTGAGACCGATGACAAAGCCTCTTCTTGGTGGACATTGAAGTCTTAACAACTTGTCCGGCCTTGTTTGCACTTAAAATTGTCTCTTGACAATTTTTATTTAAAAAATTTGTTTTAATATATTTAATATATTTTTATTATAAAAAAAGTAATCATATTATATTATATTTTATTATAATTTTAAGTTTTTATTTAATTTCTACGTCTCTTCTATATGTTTATTAATTTACATCTGCCTTAGTTAAACTGTTTATTTGTTTATTCGATGTTCTGCCTTTATGTTTGAATAATGTTCCATAACTCATAAAGGAGGAAAGTTGGTGGCGGTAACGCACCATGTTGTTGTTGTTGTTGTACCAACCGAAGAAGAAGAAGAAGAGTAGTGGAGGCGGAAGTGACGCCGTTTCAGCGGGCAGAGTCCAAACTCCTGCTGCAGCTGTGTCACGTCGGACTGAAACCTGCTGTTTTGCCGTCGGAATGCAGAGGTTAAAGATCATTTCCGGCCACTTGTCTCCCAGACGGGAACTGCGGAGGTCCGAGTGCGGGTCGGGACCGAGACCGGTACCGAGCAGCGGCTCCGAGGACGTGCTGGTGGTTCACGGACGGAGGACCGCAATCGGAAAAGCCAAGAGAGGCTCGTTCAAGGTACGTGCGTGTTCCGATCCACGTGCCGGCTGGGCCCAAGTTCGAACACGGACCCGCGAACAGCTGCGTTTGTGTGTCGGACGTTAGCGACGTTACGTCACAAAGTGACACTGGGCTGAAGTTTGAGCGTCGTTTCGTCATTCGTCCACTGACGTGATCAAGATGAGATGGAACTTTATTAATCCCACAGTGTTTTAGCCGTAGACAAACTGAAAAGGCATTTAAATGTTTGGTTTTCGGTTTATTGCACAATAAATAAGAATAAACAAGTAAAATTGCACATTGTGTGTCACTGCAGTGACACATGAAATAGTGTGATGACTGTGGGGAGGAAGGATCACTGTGGGTGAAGGAGCTGCTCAGAGCCTCCACAGTGCGGTGCAGCGGGTGGGAGGGGTCGTTATCCAGG
Organism: Channa striata; assembly: GCA_033026295.1. NCBI lineage: Eukaryota > Metazoa > Chordata > Actinopteri > Anabantiformes > Channidae > Channa > Channa striata. Next base: position 17,898,687 of record CM065188.1, read on the forward strand.
ATGGACGTTAGTTTGTCCGCCACCTCCTCGATGGAGTCCAGTGTGCAGCCCTGGACAGAGCGGCTCTCGTAACCAGCCTCTTCAGTCTCTTCCTGTCTCTGTCCGTGCTGCTCCCAGACCAGCACACAACACCACAGAGGACTGCTGAGGCCACCACACAACCACCAACACGACGCACGTGCAAAGACCAGGAGCCAAATTTATACAGAACCAGCTGTAAGATCCGGCAAGATTCTACTGTACGAGTGTTTGTGTGGCGGGTCTTGTGCCACCGCCGGGGTGTGATGATGATAATGTGTAACAAGGCGGCGGCTGTGGATCTGATCCGAACCCTCTTTCCTGCAGGACACCACACCGGACGAGCTGCTGAGTGCCGTGATGACAGCTGTGCTGACAGATGTTGGACTGGCCCCCGACAAGCTGGGAGACGTGTGTGTGGGTGAGAGGACGTTTTGACGGGACCTCGGTTGAGCAGAGCGCGTCCCCGTCCTTTTGCTCCAGGACTGTCCCCTCTGAATCAAGTCTTGCGGTTGTCCTGCACTCGCACGTGTCACAGCTTCCTTTCTGTCCTCACCTGTGTGCAGGTAACGTGCTGCAGCCAGGCGCCGGAGCTCTGATGGCCCGAGTGGCTCATTTCCTCAGGTCAGACTCATGAGCCACGGTGAGATCTGCTCTCAGTGTGTGTGTGCGTGTTGCTCACTGCTCTGTCGTCCTCTCAGCGGGTTTCCAGACAGCGTTCCCGTCTACGCCGTCAACAGACAGTGCTCCTCGGGGCTGCAGGCTCTGTTCAACGTCGCAGGTAAAAACCGCAGCCAATGTCAGTCGCCGGACGAACCCGCGCACTGCTCATTCACCCGGTGTGTGCTGTGTTCCCGCAGGAGCCATCAGGAGCGGCGCCATCGACCTGGGCCTGGCGTGCGGGTACGTCAGTCCGTACAACTGACCCTACAGCTCACAACATGACGACGCACCTTCACCTCATGCCAATGTTCCTTCATCATCACGAGTAACGGCCGTTTGTGTAAAAGGAAGTTGTAGTAAAATAAAAATGATGTCAAGTTTGAATCCGCCCTGATAAATTGATGAAAAAATTTACTCCAGTCAGTTTGTGATGAGGAACATTTGTGTTAGCTGAATGTGTATTAAATGTTCTTTGTTTCAAAATGAGCAGTTTAGAGTCAGCTGATTTCTTCACGGTCGGGGCATTTCCAGTAGCAGTGGCGGAACGTAACGCGTCTTTGTGTGTGTCCCAGTGTGGAGAGCATGTCGCTGCGATCCGTCGGTAACCCGGGAGACCTGAGCTCCAGGCTGATGGACAATGACAAGGCCAGAGACTGCATCGTTCCTATGGGGTGAGGCCAGATGTGCACGTCACATCCACTAGTCACAAATGACTACACAACTGTCCCAAGTCTTTAGAAAAATGCCTTGTAAATGATTGTAAACTGTCACCGCAGCAGCGAAACAACCCGCACGCTGTTAACGTGCCGCCACCTGTGTGTGTTTACCTGTGCAGCATCACCTCCGAGAACGTGGCAGAGAGGTTCGGAGTGTCCAGAGAAAAGCAGGACGCCTTCGCTCTCAGCTCGCAGCTGAAGTAACGAAACCAGTTTTTGTCCCGTGGAACTGTTGCACTCTGCCATCGTGTGATATGTTTTCATGACCCCGAACAAGATATTTCACCCAGTCAGTGCTTCCAAATAACTGATCAGCTGTTCAGTTACACCCACACAACTCAACACTGGCAGGAAGTTTGTGGATAGATTCTGAGTCAGTTTTTATTTAAGACTAGAAAAAAGTTATGTCTTGATATTTTTAGAAACTTTTTATGTCCTTTTCTCTTTTTTTTTTAAACACTCTTAACATTGTTTCATGATACATTTCTGTAGTTTTCTTTCCAGGAGAGAATGACATGCTGAGAGCGGAGCCTCCATTGTAATTAATAATCCTGCTAGTTTAATAATGAGACCGTGATTTCCAGAAAACGATTAGATTTGGTGGCGAGTATTCGATACGCATTTCCCAGACACGAGTTTATGAAAGAGAAAACACGCTGTGGTCTGTCCTGATGGGCCCACAGATGCTTTAACCACCTGAATCCTCCTTGACCCGCAGAGCGGCTCGAGCTCAGAGCTCCGGACTGTTCGACCGTGAGATCGTTCCCGTTACCACCAGGTTTGTAGACGAGGCAGGCGAGGAGCGACAGGTGACGGTGAGCAAGGACGACGGAATCAGAGCGGGGACGACTCTGGCAGGGCTCGCCAAACTCCAGCCGGCCTTCAAAGCCGACGGCAGCACCACAGCAGGTGAGTGTCCAGCTGGAAGCTCAGCAGGGCGGATGCGTCTCTGTCAGACTGACGCCCACGTTCTGTGTCAGGTAACGCCAGCCAGGTGAGCGACGGAGCAGCGGCCGTTCTGATCGGTCGCAGGTCTGCGGTGGAGGCCCTCGGTCTGCCAGTCCTGGGAATCCTGCGGGCCAGTGCGGTGGTGGGGGTCCCTCCTGACGTGATGGGCATCGGACCAGCATTTGCCATCCCTGCAGCCCTACAACAGGCCGGTACGACGTGCACGTTTTTTAAAACGGTGAAAGTCGTAGCGCTTCAATCTTGTACTTTATTGCTCGTCTGAGTAAAAGAACAAGATTCTTTGTCATATTGAGATGAATATAATTCAGATGAATTATATTCATCTCCTCACGTGAGAGTTTGCTGCAGCTGGTTTAAACGGATCGTAGTTTACTGAGCGTTTGAATGAACTTTGATCCGTTTGATCGGTAGGACTCACTGTGGCTGACGTGGACGTGTTTGAAATCAACGAGGCCTTTGCCAGTCAGGTGAGTCCCTGAAGACGTGTTTGCTCAAACTGGTCGGTACGTGTTGAGTGGCTGTCGTTGGCATTTCTGTGTCTGCTGCGCTCAGGCCGTGTACTGCGTGGAGAAGCTGGGGATCCCGATGGAGAAGGTGAATCCAAACGGGGGGGCCATCGCCCTGGGGCACCCTCTGGGCTGTACCGGAGCTCGACAGGTGGTGACACTGCTCAACGAGCTCAAACGCAGAGGAAGGAGGTTCGCTCGGCCGCACAAACGCTCGCTCTTAATGACGACCCATTTTATTCAATTTCCTAAAGCTACTCGTGTTTTTTTGCCCTGGTTCCTGTCTGCAGGGGCTTTGGCGTCGTTTCCATGTGCATTGGGACGGGGATGGGAGCTGCTGCAGTCTTTGAATACCCCGGACCGTAGGAGCGACACCGTGTCGACCCACAGGCTGATTTACAACCGTCAGACACGACGGCTGACCATCAGCCTCACATTAATCACAGGAACACTTTTCTTACAGGTTTCGTCTGAGAGAGGTTAGCGACAGCTCCTAATCGACCTTAACCCTGAACTAACGCTGATGGACGTGACTAACTTAGTTGCTGTGGAGACACACACCAGTGTCTGATTAGCAGCTTCTGATTCACCAATCAAGAAATGTTTTAAAGTTTTACGGGTTATTCGTTGAAGCCGATTTTCTTCTAACTGTGGTGACGTTCTAGGAAAACCTGGAGCAGCTGGCCACACTTTTAGCATCTTCGGACCAGACGCTGAACTGCCGTGTCCCTCTCCACTGACCAACTGTGGCCTAATCTGATTTACTGTATCAGTGTGAACCTTCTCAATGACCTGCCACGTAGAAGCAGAACAGAAACTTTTTGTGTAGCTGAAAGCAGATTTCAAGTATAAGGCTGCATCATAAACACCAACATAAATTGTATAAACCTATTATTAAATCATTACCCTCTGCCTGTAAACTTGGAATCATTTTGCTTGTTTGATCGTGTGTCACAATGATTGAAACATCTCTGAAAAAGCACTGTGAGGCATTTTCTTTATGTGTAGGTATTAAAAATAAAAATCAACCTGACCTAAGGCAGCAGCATTCAGTTTTTTCTCAACATGTGCACGGTTCCGTGTTTCCCGCTGTGTTCCAGGATTAAACAGAGTTTAATACAACGAGCAGATAAACCGTCGGAACCAGTCTCCACCCGAACCTACACCAGTCTGGGCTTCTTCCGAGCCTGAAACTGCTCTGTTCTGCTTTTAATTGACTTGACAAGCAGAGACAAACTAGGGTCCATCGGCTTCTTGGATGTCGAAGCATCAGAGTCACTTTCCCGCTTCTTCGCAGCTGCTTCCTGTTCATCAGCCGCAGCCTTCTGAGCCCGGAGCACGTCCTCGCTCCTGCGCCGCTCTTCCCGTTGTCGCCTGCGCTGTTTCTCCGCCTGGATACTCTCTGTGGCTTTGGTCTTCCTGTAGCTGGGGTGGGACGGGTCCAGGTTGAACAGGTGGGAGGTGAACATGGCCTGGAAGCGAGGGTCCTGGACATCCACCTGGAAAGTGTCACAGTGACAAGACGTTCAAACGTGGACTGTGTTTTGTCACACTGACCATGGGTGATTGCTCAGCTGTGACGTGTTTAGATAGACAGATCAAACTGTTGGTACCGTCGCACAAAAGAACCCACAGTTTCCCTTAAAGTATTCAAAGTCAAACTGTCTTTACATTTTTTTGGTTAAACAGAATAATTCAGATAATATGACAAAAGGTCAAACTGAACCAAGACATTTGTTCAGTTCAAGCTTGAAGACTCGTGTGATGCTATTTACAGAGAACTACGTGACTATATTACTGATATTCAATAGATGCTTTATCCTTATTAATGTAGGACATCAACATTTTTTAACATTGACCTAAAATGTTTTGGTGATTCACGCAAAAAACAATTTGTCAGTTGTTACTAATACAACTAAAACATCACTTAGCTCAGGACATACAGGCTCCTACTTCACTGAGCTGTTTTTTAATTCAGCATATTCTGAAACTTTCACCAAACCTTTATCTCAGACTTGTAGGAGTCTGATGAACCTAAACCTCTGTGATGTCACTCAACACTTCACCTGGAAGTCGTCGTCCTGCTGCGGCTCCTCGCCCTTCTTCAGCAGCTTCTTCCTCTTCTTCTTGCTCAGGTTCTGTTGCTCCACGATCTTGTCGTAGTTGAAATGTTTGTGTTTGGCATCATCGGCGTCGTCATCCATGAGCAGAGCCATCTCAGCCTGCACACACACACACACACGTACACGTTAGACTAGCAGTTGTTGCAGGTCGTACAATCATTTTCTGACTACTCTGATGATGACCTCTGACCTTCTGCTTCTCCAGCTCCTCCTCCTCCTCGGCCGTCCGCTCCTCTTCCCCTTGCTGATTTTTCTTCCTCCTCTGCTGTTTGTTTCTAAGCTCTGCAGACACATCAAACAGGTGTCACTGAACCTTCCAGACCTGCCTGGTCTGCACGTTACAGCGTCACAGCAGTCCGTCTAACTTTTCCTGAGGTGTTTCAGTCTGACGTGGACGTCCATACGTGAGGGGAACAAATACACAAAACCAGTGGTTTGACTCACTGACAGCAGTAATCACCTGTTGAGCCGAGTTCTTCTGTGAAGAAAGGGTCGCCGAGGTCGACGTCCGGAGGCAGCTCGTCATCGCTTAGCTCCTCACTAGCTCCTGCCTGATGCAAGACGAACAAAACATCACATTAGTGAAACTCACCTGATAAATGTGGTCAACCAAAGTTTGTTCAGCTAACTGTCAGACACATTTCTTAAAGACTCCGTGGGGAGAGATGTTCGATTTATCTGTGTGCCAACAGTGGAGCCGTTGCAGCTGCTTCTATCTCACCTGTTTCCTTTGAGATTTCTTCTGCTTCTTCTTCTCTTTCTTCTTCTGCAGATATTCCTCCCAGGGCGTCAGATTGTCCTTCCCCTCCAACTTCCTCTTCACCAGCTGCTCTGCCGTCTCCTTCAGCCCTGCAGACAGACAGGAAAACACCGTTTGACAAACTACAAAGAAGCAGACAAACCTTCACACCTGAGTGTGAGCTACGTCCCAGCACGGCTTCACTACAAGCTCTGACAAAAGTCACTTTTCTGACCCGGGGCGACACACGGACACCCGTCTCCTCGTACCTGGCACCCAGGTGATCTCCAGCTCCATGTCCTTGTCTTCCTGCAGCTTCTTCTCCTTGTCCTGGATCCCCTTCAGCAGCTCTCTGTACTTTGAAATCTGCTCCGCACTTTTCTTCTTCTTTTCTTCCTTCTGAGGTTTCTTCATCTCTTCCACGTCTTGTTCTTTATCATCTTCACCTACAACAACATATGTACAGATTTATCCATCATTCCATCAAAAGAGAACTTTCACTGGCGAACAGCTGCAGTTTTCTGACATGTCCCAGGGACTCTCACCCTCTGCTTTGCCTCCATCATCCCCATCATCATCATCATCATCCTCTTCATCGTCACTGGAGGAGGCCAGGTAGGCCGTGAAGTCCATTGCCAGTAGCTCATCCTTGTTGAACTTCCTGTTCAAGGCGGTCACCCGTTCGTGGTCCGTCTCATCCCACGTCAGCTGCACCTGTTCAACATAAACCCAGACACGTCAGTCCCAAAGTCCCTGTGTCCATCTTTGACATTGTCTGTCCTATTTCTGTTTGGTCCACGATTCACTCAGTCCCTGTAAATCTAAATATTTAAACTGTGCACAGACTCCGACTACAGAGACACTTTACCATCAACGTCCTCACAGGAATAATTTTGTCTCACGAAAACAATTCTGAAGCTCCACATATATAAATTTAATGTTATCATTAATACGCCTGAACTTTAAGTGAAGCTGTACTGTCATTCTCGATCTGTATTTGGCAGTAACTGAAAAGCAGCTGTGACTCTGACCTTCGAGGTTGCAGTGGCTGATGAGGTGAACACTTTGGGTGTGTAAGCCGCGAGGTTCACGTCTGTCGCCACGTCTTTGGGCTCCTCATCAAACTTGACGTCATCAGGAACAAACCTGTTAAACGCAGTACGACAAAAATAAAGGCTTTAAACGGGACCAGAAAAACCAAACAGTGGCTCAGCAGCTCAGGCTGCTCGTCATTACCGGAGGTCCAGCACAGAACAGCTGCTCTCATACTCGTAGCCGTCACACTCCTCGTAGATCTTGGCGGCCGTGGTGGCCGAGTCACACTCCACCACGGCGTAGAAATACTTGAGGCGCTTGAACTGGTAATCGCGCATCTTCTCCCTGTAAACCCTGAGAGGAGAGACACTTATCAGATGTGCACACAGAGGACAAGGAGCTGGAGAGACGGCAGAAAGCTCAGGAAATCACAGGAAACCATCAAAGACACTCTTGGGATTTGTGTGAACTACATGAAACCCTTCAAAAATGGGCAAGAGTGAGGATTTAATTCAGAGGGACAAGGGCCAAACTGGTGAGGTCAGGAGGCTCTGTGGGAGTCACATCCATCCACCTCCACGCTGAGAGGACTCAAACAAACGGCTGCTGGCGTCTTGTTTTTATATTGGCAGATGTCATCGTTTTACATATTGTAAACGTTCGCCCTGTCACATAATGGGCTTCTACCGACTCCACACAAGACAAAATCAGAGATTTAGGGCTAAGACTGTGTTTTGTGTGAGTAGATGTGTGGTTGCGTTACCTCTCCTCCTCTGTGTCGTCCTCCGAGTCATCAGGCAGCGCCCTCAGCTCCAACGGCCCCTGCATCTCCTCCGTCTGCAGCCTCTCCTTCCCAAACTCTGACAGGAAAATCTGGACCACAGGAAGCAACATGGCTGCTGGTTTTGTCTCGCTCACAGACTGACGCCAACAACTTAGGGCCGACTACTGGCCGCTCCTTACCTTGACTGACAGCACGGCTCCTCCTTTAGGTGTGAAGGAATTGAGCAGAGCCAGCAGGTCTTTAGCTTTCAGACGGTCCCAGTCCACGTTGCAAACAGCGAGTCGTGCGGAAACCTGAAAACACACGCACACGATCCCAGAGTCATTAAAGAACTAAATACTGTCGTTAAAAACTAATTTTTAGGTACTTTTGGTGCAGTTCCATAAATGAAGATTAAAATGCTACTTTCGTATGTCTGACAGCCATAATTACTCAGATGACCTTTTCTTTCTCCAAGTGTGTAAGTGAACCGTCCCTGGGTGATTTTTAATCTGAATCACAGCATTATTCTAAAGGAACTGTACGACCTCACGCTGCCGTGTTTCATTAGACAAAGTATTTCAGCTCTTTCTGAGTTCACTGGAAAATGCACAGATGTGTGTGAGGTACGACAAGTTTCACTACTGCCACACTAGAACCAGCTCATAATCAGAATGACATTACTGTTTGTTTGTCGACCAACAGATCCCAAGTCGTTCAGCTGGGCAACCACACCCCACCCCCCCATCCTGAACACTGGATCCCCCCAGGATCAGTGTTCACACATGACTGTGTATCATCTTCCAACATGATCCTAAAGTTTGCTGATGACACAAATACCTGGGAGTGACCGTTTCTCAAGACCTGTCCTGGACCCGTCACATAAACATCTTGGTGACAAAGTCTCTGAATCGTCTGAGGAGGTACAGACTTTAAGCTCCCCCTCAAAGTGCTCAAGAACTTTTACAGTTGCTCCATTGAGAGCATCTTGTGTGGGAGTTTAACCACTTGGGAAGCTGCACTAAGCAGGACCTCTTAGTCCTTAAAAGAGAGGTCCGTTCAGCTGAGCGGACCATCAGAACCACGCTCCTTAATCTACAGCAAACACTGCAGGTTAAGGTTAGAAGATCCGTAATCACGCCACACACCCTGGTCAGAACTCTGTGATACGTTAGGGTGTATATATGCAGTTATGCATGTGTAGATATATGTAAACAAATGGACACGTGTAGGTGTATGGTATATACTTCTGTATATGTGGACGTATGCGAGTACTCTCGCCGTTGTCAGAGTAACGGTGTGGTGCTGGTGTATTTACTCTTTCATCTTCTTTCAGCCATTGTCTCACCTCGTCACTGCGTGGAGCGTCTTTGCACAGCTCTCCCCAGTCGTGTTCGATTTCCTCTTTCTCTCGCTGAAGAAACGCATCCACGTTGTCGTCCTCGTCCTCGTCCGAGCTGGTCTCTATGTTGCCCTTCCCTCTGGCCAGATCCGGCCCGCTGTCGCTGTCATCGTCCGAATCCAGACCGGACTCGTCCTCCTCATCATCAGATCTGCTTACTGCATCACTTTTCTCCTCCTCATCTCCCTCTTCTTCATCCTCCTCCTCACTGCCGTCTGAGACATTGTCTCCAAAGTCAGTGTCATCGTCTTCCTCCTCCTCAGTCGTCTGGTCCTTGTCATCGTCATCTTTTGAAGACAAAAACATTGTAAACGTTCTGCCCTTCTACACCATGTCTCTGCCTTACTCGACTTTACGATGTTGGATTCATGGATTGTGGCAGTTAGGCTACACAACTTTTGGCTCAGTGTCTTGCCCGAGGACAGAGGACCTGTGAACAGAACTGCCGACCCTGTCGTTGGGGTAAAACCAGATTATTCTGTCTCACACACGGAGAATAGATGAAATTATTTCAAACACCCTTTATATACACGTGGGTGTTGTCAGACTCACGTTCTCAGCCTGTATCTGTGAGGATGAAGAGGACTAAACAAGCTTCTCACCTTCATCTTCCCCAGCTGTGACTCCTTGCTGAGGCTTCCCTCCTTTAGCTTTGCCGCCTCTGCTCTGCACCACTTTCACCAGCTTCTCCTTCACTTTTTTCTTTTTCCGCCCTCTGCCTTCTTCTCTGCGTCCTCCTCGTCTTCATCACCCTCTTCATCGTCCGAGTCAGCAACTTTATAGAAACGCTTCAGGTCCTCTGTGGATGTGTGGTTGATGGGCCGACCTCGCTTGTCCACCGTGTACCTCACCTTGAAGCGCTCGTCGTGAAACATGGACTGGAAGCGTTTGTCGATCTTGATTTTCCGCTCTCTCTCGGGCATTTCCCAGAAGCGCGGGTCTCTCTGCACCCGCAGGAATCGCTCATCTCCGCCCTGGTTCTTTTTGGACGACATGGCGGCAAATGCTCAGCGTCACCTGCCAAATAAGAAAAATATATGTGTAAAAATTGGTCATTTTATTATTAAAAGTCCAATCCAACTGTACAAAAGTAGGTGTAATGGGCATAATTCTTCTTTAAATGCTCATAAAAATTATGCTGGGTTGTTTTTTACTTTGTAACTCGTTACAAAAAAGTGTTTAAACTGTATATTCACATATGTCCTTGATATTCCTCATTCCTGTTATTCTTAAAAAGCCAATAAAGATTTTACTGACAACAGTGAAGAGTTTAAATTGTTTTAGGCGGCGGAGGAAAAAATATTCAGATGTTTCAATAAAGGAAATGACCAACCCAGTGTCAAACACAGAACCAGGCTGAACTTAATTTTACTACCAGTTGTTTTCTGTTTTCTCTCTGATCGTTTCTCTTTTATTTTGAAGGAACAGCTGAACTGAAAACAATCATTTCACAATAAAACCATCGATTTTCACAACGTGCTTATGAGCTTATCGTTAACTCTTATGTAAATCATTTTAATTCTGAACGTTAGTCTGACGACACGATATCAGCCTGGAAAACACAGACAGACCGCTCGAACCGGTCCAGGATCCGGGTCAAAGCTGCCCCGCGCTCACACGCAAACAAAATGTCCGCCCGGCTAAGACGGACACGAACGGTGGGAAACCGGGAGAGTCGGGACGGGACGGGACGGTGGACACGGTCCAGACCCGTCCTGAAACAGGTCAGAACCTCAGAGAGGTGGACACTCACCGTCAGCTCAGAGCTCTTCGGCGGCACGTGTTTTCCCAGCATGCACTGGTGCCGTGACCTCCGCGTTTCCCCGCCCCTTTGTCCTACGGCACGTGAACGGGGACAAACGGAGCAAAGCGCGAAGCTGAAGTAGGACAACGTTCAATTTTTAATTATGAATAAAGGTAGTTACAGTCTCCTAGTAAACCTGCTGACGTGCTTCCGTTTCCAGCCTCTCAAAGATGATGACGTAATGCATATGACATGATATATAATAAGCATTTTTATTACTGTCTGACAATGTATAAATCAGATCTTAATCGGATAATTAGGTAATAACAACCGAGTTATAGTTATTGTACAGACCTGAACAAAACCAATTTTAGAGAGTCAATGAAAACATCTCTGTTACAGAATAAAGAATTTCCTCATCAATCACAAAGAAATTCAGAACTTGTGCTCCTACTTTTATTAGTATTTGTATGACAGGTGTCATACAATAATTCATTTCTCTAAAGTGAAGTTAGAGTCAGTTAAAAATCTTTCAAATACTAAAAAAGTCCCATGACTCAAAAGACACGTTTGATTATGACAAGCGACACTAAATGGCTGAAATGAGACGCCAAAGTGACTCCGTTCCCAGGCTGAGTCCAGGTCCGTAGATTCCAGTAAGTCTCGCAGAGTCCAGTTCCGTGTTTTCCTCCTTCCCCTGACAGAGGTCACTCGGCTGGAGGACAGGAAGTAGACAGGTCCCGGCGGCACCATGAGCAGCACGGTGTGTGGACGGGTCCTGCAGAGGCTGCAGGCAGCCGGCCCCCTTCCCGCGGTCTCCTCAGCCGGCTGGACCCGGATCAGAACCGGGTCCTCCTGCTGGTGCGGACTCCGGCCCGGGCCGAGCTCTGGGCCCTGCAGAGGCCTGTCAGGGTCAGGCAGGGGCAGCATGAACGTGTTCAACAGGGAGATGAAGAAGAGGCAGAAGGACTGGGCTGCTCGTCTCCAGGACGGACACCAGTATGACTACCTGAGGGACGAGGTGAGGCAGGAGACCGGTGCTGAATGAGGGAGGTTCTTGTTCCACCTCGGGGGGGTTTATGTGCAGAGAACATGGATTGAAAGATTTAAAGTCCAAATCTGAGTGAGTGTCCTGCTGATTTCCAGGTGGGCAGCCGTGTGGCGGATCGGGTTTATGACATAGCGAGGTGGGTTCACACACCGAGGGCCGAGCACAACCTGCCTTAGACCGGTGTTAGAAATGGGTCCAACAGCGTGTCCCTCTTCCTGTCTTCACAGGACGTTTCCTCTGGCTTTAGACATCAGCGGCGGGAAAAGTCACATCGCAGATCATCTAAGCAAGGTGGGCCCTGAACCTGCTGGGGGGTCACTGAAATCCAGCACTGCTCGTGAGGCTCAATGATGAAATCAGTGTCTGTGTGTTTCAGGACGTCGTGGAGCGTCTGTACGTGACGGACATCTCCGAGGCGTCTCTGGTGGGTGCGGACAGGTTGACGTGCGGGTTTTGTGTAGGCGGCAGCAGCTGAAAGACTTTTTCAAATCCTGCACGAGCAGTTAAAGCACATTTCTGGCGCAGTTTAGTTCAAGTAAAGACAACGAGTCGTGGTGAGAAGGTTGTGGTCAGTCACATGGCGGGAAAATAAAATCACTGACTGACGGTTTGGTCCTGCAGAAACGGAGCAGACGGAGCGAGATCCCGACCCGGTGTGTCCTGGCTGACGAGGAGTTTCTGCCGTTTAAAGAAAACACCTTCGACCTGGTGATGAGCAGCATGAGGTGAGACGTCTCATCGTTGGTTTCCACGGACGTTCTGCACAGTTTAGAGCGTCACATGACCGTACTCAGAGAACTCACAGAGAGACTGGGGAACGTTTAGAGGAGCAGAGACCTGCTGTGTTGTTGTTCGGACAGTCAGTCCAGGCCCGAACCCCGTTTAAAGTAGGCCCTCACTGTGTTTGTGTTTCAGCCTGCACTGGATCAACGACCTGCCAGGGGCCCTCAGACAGGTGAGACCCGATCGTCACGGCCGATCGAACCCTGCGGACACGTCTTTGCTCTGACTCTGTCTCTGTGCTCAGATCCACCAGGTGCTGAAGCCGGACGGGGTGTTCATCGGCGCCATGGCGGGCGGCGACACCCTCTACGAGCTGCGGTGCTCCCTCCAGCTCGCCGAGACCGAGAGGGAGGGGGGCTTCTCCCCCCACGTCTCCCCCTACACCGCCGTCACTGACCTGGGCAACCTGCTGGGCCAGGTGGGCTTCAGCGTGCTGACTGTGGTGAGCAGCTGGTGGTTCGGTTTTCTGGTTTTTAACCAATGAAAAAAGGAGAAATTCCCCATACGGATGTTAGAGTATAAATATGATTCACACAATAATCACTTGTTCACACTTTTAATTAATTCTGTTCTTTCGGGGGAAAATCATTTGATCGCAGCAGGTCTCAGCATTTGACAAATACGACCTCAGACACACAACATGTCATTAGTTATTCGCCTAACACCATCACATGATTTTTATGATGTTTTTACACAAAGAAAAACAGGAACGATATGAACTTTTGTGACTGTAACTTTCTAAATAATTTCATAGCACAGTCCTCGCTTCTCCACACGTTTACAGACCAGGTTTGACGCGTTGAAAAACGTTTTAATCTGTTCTCTATACGACACGTCATGTCTCTGTGTTTCAGGATGTTGATGACGTTCAGGTTCATTATCCAGGAATCATGGAAGTCATGACGGATTTACAAGGTACCAAGTGGCAGTTTATTAGGGACGTTACAACACAGGAAACCAAACCAAAGAAACTGACATCATGAAACCCCTAAGATTCAGTTTCCGCTTTCGTTGGGGCTGTACCTAAGAAAGTGATACGTCATTCAAACGGTAAAACCGGAGATCTCGCCTCGTTTCCCAAACCGCTCTGAGCTTCTCTTCACCTTCTCTGCAGGAATGGGTGAGAGCAACTGTGCGTGGAACAGGAAGTCGCTGCTGCACAGAGACACGATATTAGCGGCGGCGGCCATTTATAAAGGTGAGTCGTGAGTGACGAGTGATCAGCTGCTGCACGTCCCACTTTAATGATGGGAACCTTTCTTTTAGGGAAACAACCACAAAGTGATTAATTAGACTTTATCTCAGTTATTCCGTGTTTTCTATTACACTCGCTTCCTTTTTTTAACCTGATCTTTATTTAGCCTCATTTCTGCAGTGATAACTTCCTTCCTTTTTCTTGGAAACCAGCTGCAGGAACCCGTGTTTTCCTAGTAGAGACGTCTCTGTTTGTTTGAAACTGTTTCAGAGATGTACGGCCATGACGACGGGTCCGTCCCCGCCACCTTTGAGATCCTCTACATGATTGGCTGGAAGCCTCATGAGTCACAGGTAAAACGCCTGAGCTCCAGAGCCCGTGTTTACCAGGTGTCTCAGACCCACTCAGGGAATGTCATTTTAAAATAAAAAGCAGGTCAGAGCAGGACACGACGTCAGTCAGGCAGCGTCCAACTCCTATTTCAGTGAGGAGGACACACAAAGGACAGATGGGGGGACGGGTTCTACTTTTTCAGAGCAGTCGTGAATCGTTTACACGGGTAACTGAAGATAAGCGGGAAATGACTGTGTGGTGGAATCCACTGTGGGACTAAAATGTCCCCACCAGACCAGTCCTGTACACACCACGCGCAGCAGCATCATGAACAGTGGATTTTTCTGTCAGCCGAGACCCGAATCAGACGCAGCTTCTCGGCATCGTCCACGGTTTCTGTGCTCACAACACGGGTTCTTCAGGTTTCACAGATCGAGGGCAAAATGCAGAAAGATCTGTCAGTTTGTAATGAGCTAGACTGAGTAGAAGAACGAAACTGTTTGGCTTGTAGTTCGAGTTGCTGGACAGTAAAAACCTCATCAGTCCACTGCAGGTGAACAAACCTCGTGAAAACAGAAATATCATGGATAGAACAATCGCACCAAAGTCAGTCACAAATGTTAAAGGTTTCTAAAAAATATATTTTGGTGGCTACAGCAAATTCCTCTGAGAATTTTGGACCAGTGAGGACTGATGTCCTGCTCTGAGACACTTGTAAATTCAGGCCCAGACCATCCAAAGTTGTCCACACTGAGACACTGGTCACACACAATCACGGTCTCATTGTTTCCTTCTCAGGTCAAACCGGCAAAGCGAGGCTCAGCCACTGTGTCGTTTGGGGATTTGTCAAAGATCAAGCAGCCGACCGACACACGCCGCTCGTAGGTGGACCCGAACCTCTGGGCAGCTCCAAGGACACGGTGTTTAAAGTGATGGTTTGTTGTAATTTTCTGGAATAAAGTTGGACAGTCGAAGCAGCATCGTGAGCAGGTTACGATTCCTTTCACAGGACGTGTAGTAAAACCAAAAAAGACTCGTTTAGGATTCAGTACGTGTACAGTGGGAAGCTGAGATGGTGGACGGGGACAGAGCCTGTGGACTGGCAGACCAAGTGCTGGGTCCTTCATTTAAAGAGGAGGAGCTGATGCTGCAGCTATCTTTGCTCAGTCTCCCAGGTGGACAGGAAACCCTGACCGTCCGTCAAGTGGACCAGCTCTTGTCCACTCTTAAGCTCCTGGAGGGTCCACAGCAGTTTGTTTTCCATTCTGTGTCTGATTTCTGGAGTGTGGTGTCCATAATTTTGACAAGAAGTCCAACATGTTCCCAGTCGGTGGGATCCTGGTCATTATCTTCATGGACTGGACGTCTGCTTTGTCCTCACACCTCCAGCTGCAGACTTACACAACATACTGACGTCCTCATCCCTGCGGGCGTCTAGGTCCTGTCAGTGTTAGGACGTGTTTGCCATTTCGATTTGAATACTTTTATTAGTGTGGGTACACAACAGCATTTATTAGAGTACATGTCATTTATTGTCAGGACATTGTTCTGTCTGAATGTAATACTGAGTTTTAACAAAAACAGAACTTTCAAGGTACGAAATAACTCAAATTCTATGTAATAACTTAAGAATACGGACAGGAAACGTGATGAAGTGACCCAGGTTCAGAGGAAAGGAGGAGTTAACAGGTACCAACTCTGAAAACACGCGGTTGTGTTGTGACTAAATCCTCATCGTCAGGAGATGCTTGTTTTTAAGCAGAGCGGTCGTGGACAGGCTGCAGACATGACGTCTCTACTGTGTCTCGTCCTCGCCGGATGCCTGGTAATAAAACGTCAGTTTGGAGTGTGTCAGATTAAGACTCGGGTCAGAGGAATCAAATCAGAGACAGATTCCGCAGTGTCACAGGCTCAACGGGGACGATCAGGTGATAAGGTTTCAGCTGTAGCTCCGTGGATTTGAAAGTGTTTCTGCGTGATGATTCTGATTTAATTTTTCAACAACAGAAACTAGTCACATGGTCCTTTAATGTCACTGGACAGAATATGAACAGCTTTGATCTTGTGCTGTTCTCAGCGGGTCACCAGACAGTACCGATCCTGTCCGTTTGTTTCCCCCACATCCTGCAGAAGTCCGGCTGTAAGCCTGTGACTTCATTGTCCGTCCACCGTCCTGCGTCTTTTCTGTCTCTTAACTATAAATATGTTCTTTTCAACACACGTGTAATTGACTCTGCTCCTGTTTAATGTGTTAAAGTTAATAAAAATACAATTGTGTTCACGTCTGTGTCTTTTGTGAAGATCAGGTCACATTTCAGGTCCAGAAAACCAGGACCCAGCTTCAGCACCCACCCAGAAAACTGATAAGCCGTCGTAGAGAGTTTTGTGTAGAGAACTGGACTCCTGCATGAGTCTTTTCACAAACTGGATCTTAAAAATGAAAAGAGTCCCAGCTCACCTGAGTGAGGGACAGGTATGTTGGAGAAACCCGATTGGTTTGGACCAGTCCTGGACGTGTTGACGTGACCTTAGTTCTTTATGTTCAGACCATTTGAGACTCTGCTGCTCCTGCATCATATAAAAGACAATGAGAATAAAATGTCCAGCTGTAACTGACACTGTGCTGAGCTTCCACTGCTGCTTAAGGACAAAGTTTTGTAAAGGAGAAGAAATATTAATGAAAGTAAAAATTAAGGTTATAGTCATTAATAAATTGGACAAAGCATCTGCAAATGAAAATGAACGAGCCCGTTTTTCCAAGCTACTGGATTAGACCCAGCTGGACTTTACGGCATCGTGACCATCATGTCAGAGAGAAGCTTCATTTACAAACGTGAAAATTCAAACCCAGCTTTTCCTCCCCTAACCCTCGTCAGGTTGATGTGGGGATCCTTTGGAGGAGCCTGAACCCTGGACTGGAATCCACTGACTAGTGACACTGTTCACAGTTTCCTGGTTTCCCGCAGAGATTAGTCATGAAATGTGAACTGATCTTCAGCAAAGTCTCTAACATCTTTTGAGAACGGCTCCCTCAGAGTCATTCCACAGACTCTCTGTTGGGTCGAGGTCTGGTCCACTCCAAATCCTGGACTTTGTGTCTCTGCAGTGATTCTGTAGATTCACTTTCGACGTTATTGTCCTGCAGCATCAGCAGCTGAGTTCACTGACCCAATCCACAGATAAATGAGGTCATCATGTTTGATGGGCGGTTTTTTTATCACGTTGTGGTGGGTGGGGGATCTGCTGCATCCGTGTGAAGACCCAGAGCCGCAGTGTCCTCATTTCCTCTTGACATACAGAGGACACGATCCGTGGTCTGTCTGCAGACATGATGTTTCACGTCTACGTTGTCCTCGCTGGAAGCCTGTTTCTCTGTGTGACTGGTGAGAAAATGGACTTTGTCTCTTTTTGTGTGTTAGTGGCAGCACGGTAAACGTCACCACAGGGACTGAAGGAAATAACTTGAAGCTGATCTGATTAAACAGTGCAGGTGAACATAAACTTTCTGAAATTCTAGTTCAACTATGGGAAATACTTTAAATAGCTGAAAACTGTGTTCACGTACAGTAGCACTTGAGTGTCCACGAGTAGAAGTCCGTCAGTCACGATTCTACCTGTGTATTAATACAGTAGAGTTATGAACCACATGTACTTTCATTGTCCAAAGTTCTTTTCAGCCTGTGTGATGTCTGAACACGGTGGACGTGTCTTTGTTTGGTCACAGGTCAAAATTCAGCTGATCAAGTAGTGACTGCGCTGCCAGACACATCAGCTGTTCTTCCCTGTCCTGATTCCAGGTCAGATGTTAGATGGAGTCGGATCAGAGGTGGTAGTACGGTGAATCTGTTCCCTGAGAAAGACGGTCAGAAAACTGACAAACGCTTTGAGTTACTGCCAGATAATTCGCTGCTGATAACTAATGTTAAAAGTGATGATGAGGTAATGTATTTATGTAGTGGAAAACGAGTTTATCTGGACGTGGTCACACATCCCAGCGGGAGGGAAACTCAGCCTGAAGACACAGTCACAGCAGGTCACAGAGAAGTGGACCGTGGATCAGACCAGAGAGGGACGGGAGCAGCAGGGGACACGGTGGACAGACAGTCCTCACACATGTGCTGCAGCTTCTATCCTGTGAAGGTTGCTGCAGTGGTTTGTGCTGCTCTGATGCTTCTGAGCGTCTCAACGCTGAGATTCTGCTCAAAGACGAAGAGACAGAAGCCCCACGGTGGACAAAGCTGTGACGTAGCAGAGGACACGGCCTGATCTGCATGGTTGTGTCCGTGTGTTTGTGTCCTTCACATCCTGCTGCGGCTTTGTTCATCCATCCACTGATTCCTGCTTCTTTTCTGTGTCAGTAACGTCAGTAAAGAGACGAGGGATAAACTGTGTGATATTTACAGAAATAAAACCACATTATTCAAAGACTCCGTTCTTTCATTTGTTAACTGACAAATTGTGATGAAAGTGAAGGTGAACGATCTCCAAGATAAAAATTGTTTAATGTAAAGTAAAATATATGAAATAAAAGCACAGCTGTTAGTCATCTACAGGAGACTTTCTAATCCAGGAAAGAACATCAAGCAACTGATGGAATAAAATGTGAAACGAGCTTAAACACAAGCACAAAGAAACTGGACTCAAAAAACCACCACAAAGTGTCCACACAGACAGACGAGACAGACTGACCCACTAAACCACCTCGGAGTGACTCAAAACATCCACAACAAGCAGGAGATGACACATAAATCTACAGGGACGAGGACGATGTTGTGTCCTTAATGAGACATCTTCAAACATCTGTGTGTGGTGCGTTTAACAGCTCCCAGGCAGTTTGTTCCCGTTTTACGCTCATTTCCTTTATTTAACCAGCTCTTTCTTCATCGTCCCCCTCACAGATGAAAAGAGTCACGTTGGTGCAGCTTGAACTTCCTCTTTGTACGAAACCGGCCGTTGGTCATTAAACTCGAGACAGACATCTGAGCTTTGAACGAAACGAGCAGAGAAGATGGTGATGAGCGTCTGCTTCTGTTCCCGAAAGTCCAAACCGAGACTTTAAACGCAGGAGCTGAACCTGGACTCGTGGTTCCTGTGTGTCGACACCAACACACACACACACACACACACACAGGGGACGGACTCTAGTTCAGTTACCGACTTTTAGCTCCTGTTGTTGTTGCTCTCAGATTAGGTTGAACAGGAAGTTTACTTTAGGAGTCCTCTCCCTCCTCCCCTGAATTCAGGCCTAAACGCCGCACATGCAGATTTTACTCTGCAGCTCCTGGTCCAACCAACCAGCCCAATGTCTCCTCTCTTTCTGTTCTAGCTGTGAGGAAGACACCGTCCACCCTGAGCCTGGTCCTGTCACAGGTTTGTCTGTCCCCTGTTTGCTGGGTTTACTGGACTTCAGATTATTTGACTGATAATTCAGATCAAACACAAACATGAGGACTATGATCCTGTCACTCTGAGACCACAGTGCTCGGTCCTTCAAACCGGACTGGACGTAACCCAGCAGTTTCAGGTTGGTTGGTTTTCCCAACATGATTTGTCCAAACGGCGTCTGACTGAGGGGGACAGACAGCAGAAATCTCGGCTTTAGCGTCCTGCTCAAGGAGCTGGGGATTGAACCAGTGACACTGTGGCTGGCAGAGAAGCTGACATGAAGTCGCTCACAGAAGTATTTCAGAGAGTTGCAGTGTCTTCATGCAGCAGGCTGGACGTGAGCTCACACCCTCACGTCCTGTGTAAAATAAACTGCAAAGATAAGGACGACAGCTCGACACTAAATTAACACATGACTTCACTGCTCAGAGGAAAACCGCAAGCGTTAAAAAGGACGAGTCACATCAGTGTGAGGACACACACATTTATTCGTCAGAAGTTCCTCTTTGCACGATGTGGGCGAATGTTTGTCCCCCACACAGACGGACTAAAGGCTGCAGACGCCATGTTTCACCTCTGTGTCCTCCTGACTGCAGGTCTCTGCATCTGCCTTTCAGGTAGGAAATACTTCTCGTTAATCTATTAGAGACGAGTCTCTGTTTGTTCAACATTCGGCAGAATCAGCTGGCAAAGCGTTTGGGGAACAAACGGAACGACTGTGGACTGGACGAGGAGAGACGAGGATGTGCCCACTGTGTAAAAGCAGCACTCAGAACATTTTCAGGACTTTTCCCTCCGGTTTGTTTTGTTGCAGGTCAGATCTTAAACTCACCATCAATCTGATCTTTGCTGAGCTGTGAATCCTCAGTGTTTCTGCTGTGAACTCTCCTCATTTCTGTCGTCATTTATCCAGTGATAGTCGATCTTTAAAGTGCACAGAACTCAAGTATTAGCATCCTCCACTGTATTTCAGTGGCACTTGAGTGTCCACGAGTAGAAGTCCGTCAGTCACGATTCTACCTGTGTATTAATACAGTAGAGTTATGAACCACATGTACTTTCATTGTCCAAAGTTCTTTTCAGCCTGTGTGATGTCTGAACACGGTGGACGTGTCTTTGTTTGGTCACAGGTCAAAATTCACCTGATCAAGTAGTGACTGCGCTGCCAGACACATCAGCTGTTCTTCCCTGTCCTGATCCCAGGTCAGATGTTAGATGGAGTCGGATCAGAGGTGGTAGTACGGTGAATCTGTTCCCTGAGAAAGACGGTCAGAAAACTGACAAACGCTTTGAGTTACTGCCAGATAATTCGCTGCTGATAACTAATGTTAAAAGTGATGATGAGGTAATGTATTTATGTAGTGGAAAACGAGTTTATCTGGACGTGGTCACACATCCCAGCGGGAGGGAAACTCAGCCTGAAGACACAGTCACAGCAGGTCACAGAGAAGTGGACCGTGGATCAGACCAGGGAGGGACGGGAGCAGCAGGGGACACAGATCTGTGGAAGGTTCCTGTTGGAATAGTCATCGGCGCCGTTCTGGTGCTCGTGGCCATCACAGCCCTGAGGTTCTGCTCCAAACACCGAGCAAAAGCAAAGTCCAGCAGGGTCAGACCTGCAACTGAAGTGGTCTACGAGGAGATCAAGGACAGCAACGGGGAGCCCGCGAGAGAACCTGATGGTCAGAGTGTGTACTACTGCACAGTCACAGAAACTGCAAACATGCGCATGGCGAACAGGCCGAGCACGAGCAACAAGCAGGAGATCATCTATTCTCTGGTTCAGACTCAGGCACAGACGGGAAACACGAGTCAGTCCTGACTCACTGTCAGCACGGACGTGCAGAGAATTCCGCTGATGGATAAAATCAAAGCTAAAGTGCAGAACTGTACAAGGTTCGTTTCTTTCTGCCTGGATCTAACATACGGCTGCACACAGACAAACGCTTCATAAATTACTGTCACTGCACGTTGATTTTAATTTTACAAAGTAAGAATCGAGTTGGCTTTAACTCTGTGTGTCAGAGTAATAAAGTGTTGGTGTAAAACTCTCATTCATTACATTCTGCTGAAAATTTTTATCCTTCTGACTTTTGCTTATAACAGGTTATTTTCATACTGCAATATTAATACTCCAAGATCCGAGGTAAAAGTGAAATAATACTCAATTACAAGTAAAAGTACCACTTCACACAACGGGCGACATGCTCTGACATGTACTTCAACCACAGGCACTGCACTAAAAATATATTTATCTAATACATTTATTTTGAAGTTATATATACTATATATAAAAGTCTATTTAAACTCTATTTAGCTTGATGCTGTGATAAAAGTGAAGTAACATAAACCATAAATGCTCCGGTAAAGTGGAAGTACCTCAAACTGTTCAGCAAACGTGCTTCAGTCCTTGAACAAAACAGAAGCTTCAGCTGAAATTCAAATAAATGAGGTTTAATTCTGAAAACATTAAACCACGATTGAAGAAAAGCTTCAACCGGGACATCGGAAATATACGGCACTTGTTTCTCAGATGGTTCCAGACGTACAGGTGGGACAGGATATGCATTCACAGAACAGCTGCTTTGCAACGGGTTGAGCAGGTGGACGAGTGGGTGAGTGATGTCATCCCTCAAATCTTTTCATCACCGTGCAGCAGATTGACGTGGGTTCCATGAGACGTCTGAATGTGTGAGAAATCAGGGAAGTTTGTCTTATGGCAAAAACTATAAGAAGCAGCAAGTGGCAGGTTGACTGGGATCATGGGGAACGTGAGGAGAACAGGAAGAGGAAAATGTCCGATGATACATGACACACACGATAATAAGAACCACTGGGTTTGTGGGATTTTTGCCGTGTGGAAGAGTCGGTCCAATATATACATCAACCTAATAAGAAACAGGATTATTGTATGAATTGTATTTGTTTATGTGTGCGTTTATTCATCAACAGTAAATAATTGCTGTGGTTCTGACTTCCTGCGCAGTAGGCGGCGCTAACACACCTGTGGTTGGACGTCACCCGCCATTAAATACCAACGAAGAAGAACGTCGTCGGCTCGCGTCCGGTCGTTGCCATGACGGCGTCTTTTGATTACACGTAGCTGCGACCCGAGGCTGCGGTTCCGCTCAGCTCGCAGCTGTAAAGTTCAGCGTCCGGAACCGCGATGGTGAGTTCACGTGCTGTTAGCGTTAGCAGCTCCCGTTAGCTCGGTGCTAAACGTCGACGTGTTTTATTTCCAGGCACCAAAACCGAAAGGAAAGAAGCCTGCGAAGGGGAAGACGTCCTCAGTGGTGGACGGGGTGTCCACGGACGAGATGTCCAAGGACCAGGTCAGAGGTCCGGCCTCCATCAAGCTGAACCGTGACATGATCGTTTAGATTCGATTCAAGCTAAAAAACAAACCGTTTTTACAATGTTTTCACAAAATAATATGAACAATAATCAAACGTGTGACACCAGAATTATGGAGGTAAGACGACAAGTCTCTGAACTAAATCCTCTCAGCTCGGCTGATTTCATCTTCCAGGATGTAAAAGAAAGAACATGTAAAAAGTTTCCCTGCTTTAAGTCAGCGGCTGTCACGTGTTGTTCGCGCCGCACACTGACGTGGACGTGTTCACCCTGCAGCTGGAGGAGCACATCATTCGCCTCCGGGAGGAGCTGGACCGAGAGCGGGAGGAGAGGAGCTACTTCCAGCTGGAGAGGGACAAGATTATGACCTTCTGGGAAATCTCCAAGAGGGACCTGGAGGAGACGAAGGCCGAGCTGAGGAACCGACAACGGGAGCGAGAGGAGGCTGAGGAGCGCCACAGGGTGGAGATCAATGTGAGCCGCACTTTCAACATTATCTGGAACAACATTAAATTGCATAGATGTTCGTACACACTAAATCAGCAGCGTTTAGCTGTGACCGCAGCACAGAACACAAGTGACACGCGTCTTCAATGACTCCAGGGAATCATCTCTGCTCATTCTCTTCCGTGCAGGTTTACAAGCAGAAGTTGAAGCACGTCCTGTCTGAGCACCACAACAGTGTCTCTGAGCTGAAGCTGGACGGCGTCGCCGCGTCCTCGCTGATGCAGGACCAGCACACGGAGTCCGAGCTCAGGCTGCAGAACATCACGCACGGTCTGCAGGCGGACCTCAGGGAGAAGCAGCTCCAGAACCAAAACTGCATCAAAGAGCTCAAACTGGTGGGAACACACCGAGTGAAACTGGTTGGTGTGGTTCCAGTCTGGAGATGACGCGTAAATGGAAAATTGTAAACACGAGATGGAGCTTTTTGACAAATATGAAGAAAGCAAAGTTCTACCTTTCATATTCATGTCATCCCCAGACTAGAAACATACAACTTTATTTTCACACTCTGCCTTTTTTTCTATTCACAACTGAGCGTGACGGATGTGCTGTGGTTGTCAACAGAAACACCAGGTGGAGCTAATGGAGCTGACCAACGACTACGACAAGAAGATCCGGGGTGAGGCGGACTTGAGTTTCCTCTATTTCTGCATGAATACATAAACGGTTTTAATAGTTACCAGACAAAAACAGCCTGGTTCAGGTTTTACTTTTAAGCTTTGCATAAAACTTGTCTTTTAGTCCAAAGTTGTCCTTTCAGCAATCTGTGGTTCCTTGTTGAATTGTCCTCAAACACTCAGAAATTCAGGTGAAATATCATGAGAAGATGCAGTTGATGGTGGAGGAGGAGGGAAAGAGACGCAGGGCGGAGGTCAACGAGCTGGAGGACAGGATGAAGAGTCGCATCGTGACAATGATGGAGGAGCACGATCGAGCTCTGAGGGGCGCGGAGGAGTATTACTCCACAGTTCAGAGCAAACTGTTGGCCGATCAGAAGGTGCTGAAGGTACGAGACACACTCACAGTGAACACAAATATACACGACCAGAGGACGGACACAAGTACAGGAAACGGTGGTATATCGAGTTTACCCCGACAGCGTAATCAGCGTGTAATGTTAAATGTGTTCTGTCGATCAGCTGCTTTTTTGCATCTTATATCTCAAAACACCTTCAGCATCTTAGGTTTATCAGCCTAAAATAGTGATGTAAAAAAAAGACTAACGAGAAAGGAACAAACGTGACGAATCCTGGAGAGTAAGTCTGAATTTTCCACCGGGATGAATAAAGTATCCACCTGTCTAAAGACACAAACCTGTGTTGGGTTCTCTGGAATTACAACGCCAGCGATGCGACAGAGTGAAGCGTCGTCACCGGTAACAATCTTTGTCTGGATACAGACGCCGGAGACGCTTTAACCGTCACGCTCCTCACAGAACTCGTCTTCGTCTGTTCTGGGTGAAGCTGCTGCTCAAAGTTCCCACACTGACGTTTGATCCAGCCTCAGTGTTGTTCCGTCTGTGTGCCGTTGTCTTTGCAGGACGACTTTTCGGAGGTGCAGAAGCAGCACGCGCAGGCAGACAAGGAGCTTTCAGCTGCTCAGCAGGAGAACAGGCGTCTGCGCGAGGCTCTGCAGGAAGCCGAACAGAAGCTGCCGGAGCTCCACAGGCAGCTGCAAGAGTACAACCAGGCCAAGGCCAAGATGGCGGTGCGTTCGCTGCACGCAGCTCAGGCAGATTGACAAGCTGCACGTCACTTTCTGACCACTTCACTGACGTCAGGGTTTCACTGTTTGGAGTTGAAGAGCTCCTCACACATGTTTTAGGGATTACATGCAGACGATTCTTTGTGCCTTAGGTAAACTTTCCCTTTACATTTAGAAGTCAGACCGAGACACCGAAATGATTCACGTGATGCTGTTTTGGAAAGCCGAGGGCTACTGACCCCGGTTGCCTCAGTCTAAGTTACACTGAATGACTTTAATAGAGGGGGGCATACGTGAAGACGGAGCCTAGTAGAGGTTTCCCTTCTAACTGCTGATGCTGTTGTGTGACAGGCGTCCAGAGCTCGTTTGAAGGTGAAAGAGAAGGAGACCAGGGACCTGACGGTGGAGTACGAGCTGCTGCTGCAGGCGTTTGAAAAGGTCAAAATCCTTCTGTCCTGTTTGACCTTCGCTCACCGTGGACAGCATTGACACATTTCACCCCTGCAGGTTCAGCAGGAGCGCGATGAGCTGCTGAGGCGGCAGACGGAGACCATCCTGGACATGCAGCAGAAGAGCGGCCTGAAGGAGCTGCTGCTGGAGAGGAAGCTGGCGGCTCTGACCGAGACTCTGGAGAAGAAGGAGGCCCAGCTCTGCGCCGCGCTCTCCTCCACCAACCTGGACCCGACCGCAGGAAACAGCTCCGCTAACAGACTCCAGGTACGACTGAATGCAACCGGACTTCCTTTAAAATCTTCCATAAGGCGTCCAGGGCCAGTTGCCCAGTGATGGTCGAGGACAAACTTCTAATTGAGTTTTTCCTGCTTGTAGGAAATCCTGGAGTCCAAACACATCACCATCAGTGCCTTGCGTGAGGACTTGGCTCGACAGTGTAAGGTGAGTCGCGTGTTGGCTCGTGCATCTGAGAAGACTATGTGCTGCTGCTGCAGTTTTACTGTCCGCTCACTTCAAACGGGTTCATCCACAGGACTACGACGAACTGCTGGGCACCTGTCAGGGGCGGCTGAAGGCTCTGGGCGTCCCCCTCTACGAATTTCCCTTCAGGCCCTCAGAGCAGATCCTGACTGGCTCGACCTCCAAACAATGATCTCCTGAAGGTGTCAGCTGTACATCCACCCTCCAGCCGTGTCTCCTCCACCTGGAGACGTGACAGTGACCCAGGCTTCTCCAGCTCGCTCTCGTTTGATCGTTTTATAAAGAAAAAATGCATCAGAATTTGGTTTTGTGTGTGTGTTTTGGTCGACCACCTGGCCTCAGTCCCCTCACAGGTGAAGACCCTCTCAGCAACCGATGCAGTGTCCTCTCTGCCGTAGATTCTGTCAAAGGACCTGTGCTTGGACAAAGTGGATGAGCAGACTAAGACATGGGTTTAAAGGGCTGATGAAATCATTCCATGCTCCGTCCCGATTTGAAATAAAACTCTTGTAATTTTGTCCATAATCCTCAACAGACCATCCTCTGCTCCTCAGCTAAATAAACTGTAAATTCATTAATGTCCAGAAACCAGTTTGACACGATTTGAACTTTGTGACACGGTGCGTTGTCCTGCTGGAAGCAGCAGCAGAAAAGTGTCCACTGTAGGATCTGTCTGTAAATCATCATCTAACGTGGGTTTAGTCCAATGATTTCCTGAATCTGGTTAAATGCTGAACTGAAACTAGTCACACTAGTTAACGGGAGATTCATTCTCCTAGTAACAGCTCTTATAGTTTAAGCTGCAAGAATCCAGGAATTTTACCTGTCAGCAGATATTAATTTCAGGGTCTAGACTAAACCGATCCGAGCCTTTATCCAATGAACCTGGATTAGTCACACATAATTTTTTTCAACACAAAAAGGAAATTAAAGCAAGGAAGCTCTTACTTAAACTGTGTCAACAATACAAGAATCAGGCCGGACACGTCCATTCTTTCCCTTTCTTGGCTCTCGTTCTACTCGCAGCCTCCTCGATGCCGGAAGAGTTTAAAAATCAAAAATTGGCTGTTGAAAGTCTCTGGCTGACGTTTGATTCCACCATCAGTTTCTCTTCTCCTCCGTGTTGGACACTCGTCCTCAGGCCTATGGCAGTCTCGCCTAGTTAGGCTCAGATCCTGGAGGGCTCCTGTTCCTCTCGGTCAATCCTGGTTGTAGCAAAACTCTTGATGCTGACTGACACTTTCCCGTGTGCAGTCGACAGGACGTACATCTGCCTAGCAAACGTTTTTTATACTCTTCTCCCTACGTTGGGTAATTCTTTCTTGACACTTCAGTGAACAGAAGCTTCTACATTAGCTTTGGAGAATGAGACGGTGTCATGAGGAGTCGGGTTCCCACTGTCCCACAGCGTTACCATTAATGGAGTTGATTGCATTTCATGTGTCTGTGGAACAAGGAATTGGTCATTTGGACTTTTAAACACGATTATAAAATAAATCGCACATTTGGAATCAAAAAGACTGAAGTATTAGGGCACTGATGACTTAATCTTTAATCTTTATGGCTTTGAGTCCAATAAATCGAAAAAAGAAGAGTCCAGCCAGTCTGGAGGTTCGGGTTTGTTTCTGATGTTTATTGTCACCGGTTTACTTTGCTTACAAGTGTGAAAAAAAACTGCACACGCTCGTATTTACATGTAGACACAGTTTGGCTTATGAAAGGAGCAGCCAGTGGAGAGGAAGACTTGAATATCTGCCGGCTGCATCCAACAGGACGGAGTCTGTGTCAACAAACAGCAGCTTTAATCTGAAATCAACAGGTTTGAGAAAAGTGGACCAGATTCCGAAAGACCGTTTGGTGAAAACCGCGAAATTATGCTGCTACACAAACAGATGAGCAACAAATAACCTGGTGTTGTCCAACATCCGCGTAGTCTGACTGTCCCACGTAACGTCTGCTGAATTTGAATCATCCGGCTGTTAAAAAACAAATTCACACTGAGCAAACGTGTCAGAAAACATGGAGCAAAGAGCGAAGCTGAACGTTCTCCGTCAAAACTGGAGTTTGCATTAGAGCAACGCGAGCTCGAGCATCACCAGGTTTTAAATTCACTGTGAAACCTTGTAGGTTCAGGTGAAGGTCAAAACGACCTGCGCGTTAGTTCCGAGCAGAAAGACGCTTTCTTTGGTTTTACTGGGAGACAACACGCCGTCACTGGGTTTATTCTCAGCTAACGTCGCCTTTCTGACTTTCTGATCGCTTAAAACTTCTTTTATTCACTTTGTGTAGTTTGAATAACGTCACACGTCAGTCAGCGGGTTTTTAGGTTTGGACTGAACGTAATGATGTTACCAACTCTTCACAGCCCGTCACATTTGTGACATTTGTCCATCGTTTGTCGACAGGAAATCCGTCTTTAAAACGTCTGATTTATTGCAGCATCATTTCACAGTGTAGTTACTATGTCACATCAGCTGAAGCCTACAGTCACACACTTGCATGGATATGAAATGTAAACAGTAAATCTAGATTTTTAAGGAGACCTTTAGCGTTTTTCTTTAAAAGGTTTTAATGCAGCAGATCCGACTGGGTGCGTAGCTCAATGTGTTTTGTGGTTCACTTTGCTCAGGCTAATAACGTGGAAGTCTCTGTAAACAGAGCGTTGAAGGTCTTTAACATTCAGGACGAGACGATCAGCAGCGGCACAGGTTCCACATCTTTGTCTTGCATGGTGACAGGCGGCCTGAGAGGAAACTGACCTGCATGTTTTCCGTCCTTGACCTTCTGAGGCGAATCTCCCAGACCACAGCCCGGGGAAAAGGCACCAACAGATTGTAAAGAGTTCGACGGCTCGGGCGGCTCAGCCGGTGCCGTGGCTGCTGTGCTCGAAGACGCCCTTCTTGAAGAACGAGGAGAACTCGCAGACGGCGTGTTTGGACAGGTGGAGGCCTCCGTCGGTGTCGGCTCTGAGAGGAGAGCTGGAGGACGACAGCATGACCCGGAACAGGCTCCTCAGGTAACGCTACAGAAACAGAGGCACAAAGTGAGCTACACGCTTTCACACTATCCGTCATTTTTATGTGCAAATTAAAATGTATTCAAATATCCTGCCTCCAGGTGATTCCGGCGCTCGGCAACCATCCGCTCATCCCGGTTTCCAAACAGCTTCTTCGGAGGGAACTCGAGAGCTGCAAGCTGCAACAGCGACACACAGCAGCTGTGATTCCAAAATCTGGGCTGTTACTGAACCAACAATTCATCATCAGAAGTAATTCGGGTGATAAGAACTCATTCATTTCTGTTGCCTGTTTCACAACAGCATGAATTTGCTGTTGTGATGGTAAAAATCTTGGGATTTTCCATGTGGCTTTGCCCAGTTTTTCACTGTACGTTCCGGTTACTACGTCACATCCACCTTAGGAGATTTAGGTTGGAATATTTCCACAGTGGGGCGGTGGTGGTGGGGGTACGTGAGAGCCACACACCACCAACCAGCTACAAAGAAACGGGCCGTCAGCTTCCCAAACCCATCACAACTTTGGAGACATCAGAAGGTTTGGCTGAACAAAACTCGACATACAAAGGACCTTAATAAAACACACGCCCCAGACATCACAAACAACAAAATGTGCCCCGGGACATTTTTGAACTAATTAAATTTGGTCTCCAGTGCTGTAACCTGTAACCTGCAGCCCTTAAATTTATTCTGTCACATTCTTCTCATTTTCAGAAACTGGCTGAAGACTTTAAAATAGGAAAAAAAAGTATCGCTCAACTTTACCACGTTTTACCAAATCCACTCGTTCTGAGCACGTTAGACGCCCTGAAACATCTCGCACAGACTTTCTCCAACCGACTGCAGCAGAACCTTTCCAGTGTTGCTAAAACAGAAAAGAGGGAATCTCCACCCCAGCTCCTATCCAGGGTTTAAGATGCAGAGCAATATTCTGTTATGATTGGCATCTGCCGCACAAACGCTGTTGATTGACAGGCCCGTCCTTCAGCCTCCATTTCCTTTGGAAACCACCTCTTAATTCTGTTGTCTTTATTTTTACCTTTATTCTAATTAATCGTCCTGGATAAAACCACTCCCATCCTCTATATGTGGAAATTCTCACCTGAAACTCCGTCTGAGCTGCCTGAAAATCATTTTACTGACATTTTTATTTCCCTGAATAACTGCGGCAGCTGTTTTATCTCTGCTCATATTCCCGTGCTGGATCATGGAATATGGCACATTAGCAGATTCCTCAGCACTTCAGTTGATGTTTTTGAGTGTTTAACTTTTAATAAGCAATATTTATTAAACTAGCAGGGCTACACATTTTTCATAGGTGGCATGATTGTTTTGTTGCATGTGCAGGAAAGGCCTCAGGAACGCCCCTGTCGGTTAGGCCGTCGTCAGAGGACCACAGGGTCAGCGGTTCGATCGCACCTCGGGGCAAGACACCGAACCCCAAATTAATGTGCAAGTCATTTTGGATAAAAGCGTCTACCAAATGTAAACACGTCTTTATGGCAGATCTCACTTAAGAAACATTCGGTCATTGTTTATGATTTCAGGAGGTCACATTTATTATACTGCCTAGTGACAGGGCTGCTAATCTGAGCACGAGCCACTTTTACTGTCTTTAGTCCACAGCAGGACTCTGGACTTTGGAAATTGTGAATATCAAACTCTCACCTCTGGGTATTTAAGTTTGAGGCTCCTGTGCATCTCCCTGAAGCGACTGTAACGCCTGAACACAGTCCACGTCTCATCCATCACAGTGATCTGATGAAGGACAGAGAATCGTTTTATTTACTCTGTACTTGAATTAGTCTCCAGTGCGATGAGGCAACCTCATCAAAAAAGGTGCAAGTCTTCACCATTGCAGACTGTATATAATGAGAGGATTTAGAAAATGTTAATCAAGTAACAAAACTGCATTTTAAAATCCCAAACTACAAGCACGTGAACGGCTCTGGAAGTTACCATTTTCCGTTTCAACCCCAAGTGACTGACAGACTTTTACAAATCACAGCCACACACAGAGTGAAAAGTGTGACTAGATGAGAAGGGTGCAGTCGGTAAAACTTAACTTTAAAAATTAAAAAGTGCAAATGAAGCGAAGGTTTGTAGTTTAATCCTGGTTTGCTGCTAAAACTAGTCTGACTAGGAGTCGTTTTACCGCGAACAGGTTGTAGAGCACAGAAAGAAGACGAGGACATGTTGAATAAACCCACCTTCACCTCGAACTCAAAGTGCTCGTCCTTCCCTTGCCCCCGGAGAACGTAACGAGGAATGCTAATTTTAACAGGCTCCTGAAGGACGTCAGAGCTGGTCCGAAGAGGACGAGATGCCAGGAGCTGCACAGGAAGTTGAGAGAACACAAAAAGGAGAAAAAACAAACACAGAAGGTGGAGAGTAAAAGATTGACTCAGGAAATCTAATTATTTATGAGAACGAACATCATTTTTAGTAGGAAGTTACATAACAAAACAACATGATTGATACAAACATTCAATCTTTATTTTTCTGTTTACACAATTGAAAATGTTCTGTGGGAAAGTATAACTTTGTTCTACCGTTGGATTGTTCAAACAGATATTGATTATATTTCCTTTACAATTTTACATCGTGACAAATTCTGAGGCTTAAACAAATCATCATCTTTGTCATCAAAGTGCAGGCGCAAAATTTAAACCGATTGACATTTTTCTCCCTTTGATGAAGTTACCAAAAATGAATGAAAATGAACACATTGAACTACAGCAATAAAGAGACAAATCCACAACATTTTATTTCCATCATACAGAGTTTTGTTCATTCATCACATGAACAACAGACTAACGTTACAGCAAACAGACAACGTGGCTCAGAATTACTTTTCTCAAAGTGTTTTGAACTTTAGAGCCAACTGGCCAAATCAGACTGCAACTTAAAAATGTTTAAAAATTATTTTAAAACTTATGAATTCCTTATCATTTATTTTATGTAAAAATGAATAAAGTGTCTGATCATTTTTGTAAGTAAATGATCAGTCAGTACAGTGCACGTATACATTTAGGTTCGTCACTCAGGTACACAAATGTTTCATCAGCATCACGGCGTCGGAGGTGCAGCCAAAGCACAACTTCCACGAATCACACTGCCGACTGTCGTCCGGACCCGAGGGGACTTCAGCCGAGCCTCGTCTGAGTTCCACCTTTTGAGTTTGTGCCCTCTGAGTTGTAAACAGAATCTCTACCAGAAGGCAGTTGCCGCTCTGCCTTACAAGCAGACACCTGATGTTTGAACGCTTGCGGAGTCTGATTCCCTGAAACTGGGGCTGGACTGGTACCAGACTGGAGCCCCGTGGGACTGGGTGAAAGACGCCATCCTCCCGAAGAAGAGCTACGTGAGTGTCTGTCAGGAGGAACTGGAAGATGGAGTCCTCGTGCACATTGGTAGAGTTCTTGACCGTGACACTGGTGTAGAGCAGAGGACAAACATCAGCCAGACAAGGTTTACCCAGACTGTCCATGTTCCCGTGAACAATATAGAGCAGGTCTGCCAGCACCCGCTTGAATCTGCAGGTGACTCGAAGCCCGCTGGCCAGGACAATGTCAGGAACAGAGGATGTCCAACTGAGAGAGAGGACCATGAGGTCGTCCCAGAGTAACGGATGACGAGTCCCTTCAGAGAACTGCACAGGAGCTACAGCCTTTACTAAAGCCCTGCAGAGCTCCTGGGTGAGCTCTTTGCTGTAGGCAAACACGCCCAACACCGTGTCTTCGCTGCAGCCGATTAGGCGGACATGCTGCCCTGCCAAACTAATCTGGACCTCCTTGATTTCCAGGAGATTAAAATGGTGAAAAACTGCCAAGGTACCCTCAGAATCCATGCCAGTTGAGACAACGGTTATGTCCTCTTCTGACAAAAGCAGACACCCAGGTTTTGGGGTAGGTTGCCTACGGTTTGCAGTTTTGACCCAGAAGATATTAAGGAGCTTGCAAAGTTCCATCGGAGGAGCCAAAGATTCCAACTTGTCAAGAATCTTCTGGGATGAAAGTGACTGCAGTTGAGACAAGGCAGGAGGGAGCTCAACCAGCTTCTGGTAAAACACTTCAGGGCCTTCGTGTTTGACAGAGGACACAGACCCCCTGGGCCACTCCGGGTTATCTTGGATTGCGGACATGCCAAAATTCTGAGGAAGACCCAGGGCGCGATTCTTGGTCAGATCAAACAAGGTGACTTTGTTTTTCACAGCACTGCAGGGTTCTGATGCCGGCCTAAGCCGAACTCTGCGAATCAGTGGCAGATCTTTGGACATGACAGTCACATACTTGGAGAGCACAACTTTAATCTCATTCACTCGCACATTTTGAATGATGTCCCGCGTTCCCTGCAGCCTTTTACCAGCATCTTTGTACACTTCAGACAGTTTACCAGTCAAATAGCCCAAAGTGTAGCTCATATTCACCGAGAGTCTGTCACTTTCTGCATCCTGCTCTTGTTTTATTTTACCGTTACCGGGTTCGTTCGGCTTCTGCTCAGAACTGCTGTGACCACTGACACAGCTCTGCGACTTCGGTGATTCACACCTGGAAGGTTCTGCAACTTCTAGATGACGTGTTTGAGATGTGAGTTTTTCCACCGAGTAGGAACAAGACTGTTCATTTACCAGCAACTCTTTCATTTGACCTTTGTCCGTTTTATCCTGGTCATCAGGACAGGAGCGAGCAGAACTGTTTCTCCTTTCAGTGATATTCTCATTTTCATCGTATCGGTAGGTATTCCTGTTTGTTGAGGCAACACAAAACTTGTTTTGTTCGGAGCTACAACAATCAAGTTCTCGAACAATTTGTGCCACTCTTCCACGAGGGATAGTCACTTCTTCCTGCCGCACTTTGTTGTGGTCACCATCTTTGTAAGGCTTTTCCTCATTTTCTTTCTCAACGGTCGATACAGTTTTTTGTCCTCTGCGAAGCCCTTCGGCCACATCCTCTGCTTCTGCCAACAGGTTTCCCTGGATTTTAGCAGTAGAGTTTGCCTTGAGCTTCACAACAGGCAGGCTAGACCACAACTCGCAGGCGCTCTGTGTGCACAAGGGGGAAGCCCGTGACTACAAACACGACGTGAAGGCTCTTTGAAAATCCACCCCAATGACAATTACAGTTCCTCGATCACCAGGTGCACAGGTGAGTGATTGAAAAAAGCGTGAGGAGGTCTGACATGCAAATTATGACGACAACTGTACAATAAAATATTCAAAAACAAGTCAAACCAAATGAGTGAATCGAATGAGTGACTGGAATTACAGAGAAAAAAACACGTATCCAAGTGGCAAAGATTTGAAACAGAAACCACTTTCCCACTTATTGTGTCATTTAAAAATTAAGTTAAATTACACACAGAATTATTAACCATGCCATTAGAAGGGCGATTATTAAATAAAAAGTATAAATCCAGGGTCAAACTAATAAAAAAAGAAAACCAAACCTAAATATAGCAAAATTACAGATTTTTATTGACTGATTAGAATTAGATCTGGGTCTTACCTCATACTTAAGCCTTCTTGGATTTAGGTTTTGCGGCTTGTCGTCATCCTGAAAACAACAAAACTAAAAATTAACTGGTGAACTTAAATTAATTTGTAATTAAATGCAAACAATATTCTTAAATCAGAAATTTAACAAGCAGCAACTTTCCTTATTAGACGTTACAAACTACTTCATGAAGACAGGAAAAAGGAATTAGGCAAAACCAGACAAAATAAAAACCAGGTGGGGGGAAAAACCCAAGTAAGCCAACGGATTGATAGGAGGGATTCATGCAGAGGCTCATCGTGATCCTGGTCTTACCTCATCTGTCAATCTAACAGAGCTACAGTCGCTAACTTCCTCCTCCTCCTGCAGGGTTAAAGAGCTAAAGATCAGTTGTACACAGGAGGACACAGTCTGCCACTGAAGCTGGTCTTTATGATTTCTAGTTTTATATGTCGGAGAAACATGTACAGAGTTAAAACAAAAAGCCAGACCCAGCTGAGCACTGTTACACTGAACGACGCTCAACAGAGAAGCTAGTTGTTGAACAAAATATACTCGAGATTTGAGAACTAATAATTAATATTTTCTTTATGGACTGATTAAAAAAAACACGACATTCCCCATAGCTTTGTTTTGTTCAGTTTACTTTCTCATGTGACAAAGACATGAGCCTGTGGGATGGGAATCTTTATTTCACTTTAACATTAACTGACCGTGTTAACTGTTACTCTACTGACCACAATTATTGTTTGAAAAAAATCCATTTTATTAAATCTAAATAATCCTTCGGTCCAGTAAATGTCAGGAAACTATGAACGGACACAATACGCGCCGCCATACAAGAATCAAGACTTACCCTGAGCGACTCCCAGGACAGAGACAGATCCATGCTGTTGCTGCCATTCAGAAGATTCATCCTGCGTAACCGTCGCTGGACCTCCTCTTCAATGTACGCATTGATCCTGTCACACATGCAGAGACACCTCAGAAACACAACGCGTGATTATGACACCAAACCCTCAACGGTCACACCAACAATTATCAAAGTTAAGTGTGAGAATAGATTTGTGAAGAAAAACTACAGCAACAGAGTTTCCTCCAAATGTCCCCTCGCTTCCTAAAAACATCTACTCGTTAATAACTTGGACATTTCAAAACACCCTATTAGAACGTTTTATTTGTCACAGTTATGAAGTACCTGCTTATGATATTCAACATTTTAAGAAAAAGAAATAAAACCACACAGCTTTGTTCCGTTACGTCTGATTGGGACGTTTTGCATGTGGGAACATCATAAGAAAACTTTCTCCCTCATAATAATAATAATGATAATGTTTAGGGGAGTTAGGAGGAAAGTTTTACTGGGTTCGGCTGAAGACATTCTGCGGTGATGCATTTTAGAATGAAACGCTCCTGACATCGTCTAGATTTTACCCTGCGCGTCCGGATTCTACACGCTGCTCTGTCCCCAGCCGTTAGAGGACTAAACGTGAGCGAATGTACCCGGTTTACCCACAGTTTTCTACCCTGCGCCTCGCGGCGGGTTCTGCTGTGTGTCACAGGTTTCGAACGCAGCTCAATGTGTGGGGCGTCACATGTGAAAGGGGCTGGACTCGAAGACGGTGATGGGGTCTGTGGCAAACCTGTCGTCGGACAGCGGCAGCAGCGTGTTCAGACTCTGGATGTGTCCGACCGGGGAGCTCGTCTTCTCATCGTTAGCGATGGAATGAGTCCTGTTGTTCTCCTCCCCTTCACTGATTCTCTGCCTCAACTTCTGGATCTCCCGCTCCACTCTGGACAAACATGAGACAAGCGCCATTGTAATGCAGAGTAACGACGGTCATCCCGAGTGCAGCGTCGGTGGAAACAGGAGGGAACCAGCTTAAACGTGACAATGTGAAGACATGACGTGTTAAAGACAAACCAAGATCTGATGTTCGTTTCTGTTTAATTAGATGAACAAATGAATGAGGTGAGCAGGTCTGTGCTTGTTCAAAGTGATGACAAACTAAGGAACTAACGTTTATCTCCCAGTTTCACCTTTTGTGATGAGAGAGTCGAATCACCTCTGTGTGTTTAAGTAGGACTGAATTTTAAACTGAACAGATTTCCAAAACTTTCTCAACGGCTACTCAGGCAAGAGAACGTCTGTATTTAGCATCTAACATCTCAGGAGTCTCTCACCTGTGCTGGTCCAGGTTTGCCCCCGGCCTCAGGTTTCTCTGGGCTGACTTCTTGCATCTCTGCTCCTCGGCATCAGGCTCCGAGATGCTGCGTCTCAGGGCCGAGTGCCTCCGCTCCAGCCGGGCCACAGCTTGCTCCATCGCCTCCCTCTGCTGCTTCTCCTTTGACTCGAGGATCTCCTGCTCCTTCCTCCTCACCTTCTCCTCCTGCCGGGCCACATTGGCGGTAAACTCATAGGTCTCCTGGAGCTGCTGGAGCTGCTGAGCGTTGTGCCAGTGAACGCTGAGTTTCTCTTCCTTTTCTTCCAGCTCCTTCTCCACCTGGTACAGCGTGTTGTCCAGTCCTGGTGGGCTGTCGCAGTTTCCATTGCCACCTCCTCTGCTACGCTCCAGCATCTCCGCAGCTCTCTGCTTCTCCTCGGTCAGCGCGGGGAGGAGGCTGTCGGCCAGGCGGGCCAGCTGCTGCTCCTTGAACTGCAGTCGGTGCTCTGCCTGTTTAACCAGTTGCTCCTCCTGACCGGCGGCTGTAGCGTCCTGCGCCTCCTTCTCCTGCGTCTCTTTCAGCTGCTGCTGCCGTTCCTTAAAGCTGTGTGCAAGGAGCAGCAGCGTGTTGCGTTCAGCAGCCACCTCCCTCTCCAAGCGCTCCCTCTGCTGCCGGAGCCCCTCCTCGAGCTGACCCAGCTCCTTCACCTGAGTCGCCTTGAAGTCCATATATCGAGCGTGGGCAGACATCGCCTCCCTGCCGGCATCCTCCACATCTGGCCGCTCTCCAGCCTCTTTTGCACGGAGGAGCGCTTCTCTGATCTCAGCCAGTGCCCTGCGCTCCTCCTCCAGGCGGTGACCGTCCTCCCGGGCCAGCAGGGTGGTGGCCACCTCGTGTTTCTCTCTGAGCTGCTCCTCCAGCCTCCCCACCAGACTCAGCTGTTCGCGCTCCTGCTCCTCCAGCCGCCGCCGCTCGGCCTCCAGACGAACCTGCTGCTCTTCACGTTCTCTCTTCAGCCTCTCAAGCTCGCGATAGATCTCAGCCTGTGCTGTGGCCTCCAGCTGCCGTCGCTGCTCCTCATCCTCCTCTGCTTCATCCTCCTGCTGCTGTCTCGGCTGCTGGTGCCTCTGGAGGTCCACCCCCTGGATCTCTGAGCGTCTCTCCTCCTCAAAGCGCTCCTTCTCTGCCAGGAAGTCCCGTAGGCGGCTCTCAATGTCCTGGCTGCGGCGGCGGAGGCTCTCCTCCTGACGGAGGATTCGTTGCTGCACCTCTTCAGACTCCTTGCGCTGACTCTCCACCTCCTGCTGCAGGCGCTCTAGCTCTACCTTCTCACTCTGCTGCTTGGCCTCCATCTCCTTGATCAGCCTCCTACAGCAGCAACACACAAAAACAAAATGCTGCAACTACTACGGTAAGGCCACAAGATAAAATCCACATCAGCAGGCTCTTTAACCCCGACTGTCAGCTAGTGGTTACTCCCAGTCTGCGCACCACCCTACAAAGCATTATAAAAAATATGCATCCGTGTCGGCAGGCTGAGACGGAGGGCTTTCTCAACGGTTTTAACTTCTGATAAGAAGTAGCAAACAAGTAGCTCTGTTGATAAGGCAGTTGTCTGTCCACCACAGGGTCACTGGTTTGATCCCCTGCTGCATGTTGAAGTGTCCTTGGGCAAGACACTGAACCTCTTGTTGGGCCACCAACATCCTGTGTGTGTGTGTAGCAAATTACTCTAAGTCGCTTTGGATAAAAACGTCTGACAAACGACTAAATGTAGATGTAAATTTGCTGGCCACTCTGCTTTCAGGCTTTACGGTCTTTCTTTTAGCTTGGACTCACTTTTTGGGTCATGATGTTGCTGTGGGATGAAGCCCTGACCAACTAGGCGCATACCGGAGGGTACGGCATGGCGCTGCAGAGTTGAGGTGTTCTAAAACATTGGACTGGTTTTGTATATTGAGAACTGTCTTACGATACTTGGGAACTCTAATACTTTCTCTTTTTTTGCACAAACTCCACACAAGTACTAAAACAGGGGAAAAAACTGTGCATCCCTCACTCACACCTGATTTTCATGACTAAAACCCCAGACTGATGATCCTCGAGGTTCACATTCAAGCTCCAGCACCACACCTGCTATTAAACTATTAGGTTTCTAGTTTTAGGACTTGGTCATATTTATTCAGAGTAAAGTAATATAATGTAAGGCTTCACAAATTTTCGTCAACACAGGTTTAAATTTATTCTGCGTAACAAACTGAACCCGTATATATTTGTGCCCATAATTCCTTCTAGATTTGGAGTCGATTCCCGTTTTTTCTTTCCTTCTTTGTAACGTTCCACATTAAACCCAGTGAAGAAAGCACCATCGTAGGGCTCACGACTCAACTACAAGACGCTACAAAGTAAAACAATCTACACTTAAAAATTGAAATCTCTCAGTCTCCATGGAGAATTTTTCAGCTTTGTACCTTTTCATCTCTAGTTTTTCCAGCTCTTCTCGCTGCTGTCTCTCAAACTCCAACCTGAGGAAATAGAAGCATCCATCAGTTTCTTTTAATCTCAGCAGAGCACGCACACGTACACATCCGCACAGGACGCCACAAATGTCAGTAAAGCAGCAGATGATTTTAAACGAAAAGCTTCAAATGAAATGCAAAGCAGTGTGTGTGCGTGCGTGTGTGTGGGGGGGGGGGCAGTGACACATTTTTGGACTGTTAGATGTTGACTAGACACAGAAGCAGCAGGGTGACATGCAAACATAAAAAAAGAAGCCAGGGCTCAGACTGAACCAGTCAAGACATGTCTGTGTGTCAACAGCAGGACAGTTAGAAACAGGACAGCCGAGTCTACCTGAGGAAGACGGGGCCCTTCTCAGTGAAGAGACTGTCAACAGGACACGGTGGACACAGTTAATACAGTGTGTTCACTACACAGGAAACCGTGTTTATTATCAGACAAGCTCTGTTCTGGTTACGATGAAAACAACCAAACCAGTCTTCCGTCTGTCGCCTTGATGTGAATAAGGACAGCTGTATTAAAATACTTAACCAAACAATAGATTTTGCAGCAACGCAACAATTACATCTCAGAGAGGTGACTGACAGAGAGCTGGTTCTGTGGAAAGACTCCGGCCACCTGATTTGGTTTAAATAGGATCAGTGATCAGGCATTTTGTTCTGAGCAGACCAAAGATCACAGCAGCGGCCAAAATCCTCAGCATTGTTTCCTCATTATCCTCATCAGTTATACAAGATCTGACACTGGACATCAGCTCCAGGAAATGTGGACGCTGGGGGAGCGGGCGGGGTCGGATGCACTGCAGGGTCTGAGCTGATCGTCACATGCAAACAGTGTTCTCGCAGTCGCTTACCCGGGATTGTAGAGCATCACAGTGGAGAGGTTTTCACAGGACTTGGACAGATCCGTCATAGACAGGCTGAAGGTGGAGAGCAGGCCACTCTGAGGAGGAGAAGATCAGCTTCATTTCAGGAGTGGAAGAGTGAGCTCCTGCAGCTCAGGTCAAATCAGTGTGTCTGACCTTCCTGTTGTGTATGAAACCTTTTACCACCTTGAAACAGCTGCAGTCTCACCTTTCGTTTCTCCCTCAGCTTGGCTGCTTCCTTTGGATGGTTAAAGCGAAACATGTTCGTCCTGCCGAGCAGAATAACGGCGCCTGGACCGCAGCACAGAAAAAACAAAACAATGAATTCAGGACGCCTTTTCTACGCTTCTGCAGATCAGAAAGGTCCAAAGGTCCAAAGACAAGGTGGTCATTTTCATTTTTCTGTCTCACTAAACTTTTCAGTCATCTGAAAATGTACCTGTGCACTGACAATGGGATTTTTCTAGTGGAGCTCTATGGAACACACGACAAACCAGGTACAGGGTTAACATACGTCAGGTGAGCAAACCTTTTATTTTTTTACTAGTTAACCTGGCAAACAACGAGAAGCTGGTTGTTTGTGATTTCCTCACCTTGATTGAGCTGCGACGGTTCCATCACCTGGACACCATTCACGGAACACTGGGCCCCGCCAAGCGGCACCAGAATCACCGTCCCATTCTGGTTCTCAAACATACAGTGCTCACTCTCCAGGTCCAGACCGTGCAGGACTGCAGGGGGGGGTAGGACAGGAGACAGGGGAGTAGACGTCAAGAATAGTAAATCATCTATAGATCGACTGTTTAAAAGAAGATCTGAGAAAATAGGTCAGACAGAGTTCATAAAGAAAGTGAAGCGGTTTCATATAAAAAATAAAATAAAATCAAACAAATACTGCGTTTTAATTTACGTATGTGCTTGTTTGGCATTAACCAACGTGTACAGTGTGATATAAGAATTCTCCAAACTCTGGGACATGGTCACACAGTGAGTTTTGTCTGTGACAGTCAGTAGGCGTCTGCTCCGCCAGGCTTCCTGGATCGTGATACATGTTACTTGGATGTTGACTTGTACACAGTTTAAAAATGGGAAAGTATTATTAACTCTGATCTGACATGACTGTAGAGCAGCGACACGCTTTGCACTGCACAACACTGGGTTGTGTGTATAAAGTTGCTGTCGCTGGTTGGTGCGGATAGACTCTGATGGAGCGACTCACTGATGTCTTGCTCTGTGGATGCGTCCTCTCGGCCCACGTACGTCCGGCCTTCCTGAGGTGGAAGAAAACCCGAGACATTAGGAAAGAAACCTCAGCATGCGACACAGTTAAACACAACACTAGATGTGGGCTGTTACATGTGGGTGTTTTATGGATCAATTCTTTTCTTTTTTTTGCATCTGGCATTTTTCAATCAATAAGCCAAAACACTACCACCACCACAACACAGTTAAAGACTAACATGTAGCCACAGCAGGTGATTTCTGACCTTCAGGTGATAAAGGATGATGCCGGTGCTGAGGAGGTCGTCGTCAATGCCGATGAGGTGGGGCAGCTCAGAGTCTAACACCACACCAATGCCCTCTTTCCTCAGAGCCAGAGTCTCCTCCTAAACACACGTTCAATCAAACTCGTGCAAAATGATACGCCAAACATTTTAAAGGAGGGCAAATTAGAGGCCAACCTCTAACACAGCTGATTAAATGAGCTCTGATGTGCACACCATCTCTAGAGACAAACGTGCACTGTTACCTTGAGGATGTTTTGTGTCTCGTTCCACTTGTTGGTCCATTCTTTGGTCAATTCTCGAACCTGCAGAGACAAGAGAGACATGAGGAATTGTTCAAAACTTAATGGAAAGAAGAAGCGTTGAAGGACTGAAAACACTGATGAAACAGACTCACTCTGGCTTCGTTCTGATGCAGTTTCTCCTCCATGCTCAGAGCAGTGGGTGAATCCAGGAGAGCGATCTGACAAACAGTGATATAAAATTCATGCTGGTTTTCTTGACTTCCTTATGTTCCAAACAAAAGGTGAGAGAGTCTGTGCTGCACCTCTTTGTACAGTCAGCATTATCTCGTACCTGGTTGCCCTGAACCAGCAGAGCTTTCAGTCGAGCTATTTCAGCCCGCAGTTCTCTGATCAGCCGGACGTTGGAGTCCTCATTGATGGTGGGCTTGTTGATGATGTTCTTGGCTCGGTTGGCGTATCGCAGAGTGCTGAGGGTCTCACCGTAGTTTATGTCCGCAGGGGAAATGGCTGCAAGAGAAGAGATTTTTAATAGGATTAAATTAAAGCCGCTTTAAATCTGCCTGTGTAACTCTGAACGTTTGCTTCTCCTCTCACTGGCAATCATGATGGTCTTGGAGTTGCCGCCCAGACTGTCCTTCAGCAGCCACGTTAGCACTGAGTCTCTGTAGGGAACAAACACCGACTTCTTCTTCAGGTTGGTGTTGACTCCATCCTGTGTCATGTCGGCTGGGTGGAAATAGGAGACACATCCTTTATTCAGCAGCAGAAAATACGAGTGAATTCAGCTCCTATATTCTCAATTTTACTCCTAACTCGGAAACTTATATGACAAGTTTCCAGAGATTCACTCACAGACCTGCGACTCCACAGGAGCCTGTGTCTCTCTTAAAGTCTTCTATGTGTGTCTCACCTAGAGAAGAGATGACATTGCCCAAGGTGACCAGCGACTTGTTGATGTTTCCTCCTTCTTTCAGTCGGACACCAGTGGCACCGGTGGCATCGGCTCGCTCGCTCCCGGCCAGATCGACCAGATGGATCTTACTGACCGTCTCACTGGGCATCTCTGCATCGAACTTTGCCTGAGAAGGAGAGATTAAAATATGTGTACGCAGTTTCTTTTTGTGGTGATGCAAAGATAAGAAGAATGGTAAAAAATGTCCTGTTTGTTGTGGTTTTATTGTTCAGCTCCTGTTGTATTTGGTGCTATATAAATAAAGTTTCATTGATTGATTATAGTAAGTTTCCTGTCCCCTGTAGATTTGCCCATTCGGGGAAACCGTCACAGGATGAGAAGGAGCTCGGTCAGGGTGGGGACAGAACATGGTCACTGACCTGTGTGAAGTTGATGGTGAAGATGGCGTGTGAGCGGCTGCTGACGTCATTCATGCCGGTGCTGGCAGTGGTGCGGTTGATGTTTCCGGCCTCCATCAGCTCCTCCACGTCGCTGTAGTTCTGCACCAGGTGTTTGGACAGATCTAAAGTGACATAATGTGTTAACTTGTACTTAAGAACAAACCTATTCACTTCTTTAGCTCAGTGAAAGTCCTAAAGATTTAATGCACCACACTGTAACTGTAAAAAAGGGAAATAAGACAACAACACAAAAACAATTACATCACCCCCTGCGCTAAATAACATTCGTATTCACATGGGAAAAACTAAAGGGAAACCCGAGCAGCGTTTCAACGTGGGCCGTCTCACCTTCCACGTACGGCCCATCCTTCGGGTGCTCTCTGACTCTCAGGTTGTAGGTCTGAGTGGACTTCCTCCTCAGCAGGTCCCTCACCCTCTCATTGTAGATCTCCAGGTAGCTGCAGAAACAGAACGCTGCTCTTTTCTAGTTTGTTGTGTTTTAAATTCTAACAGCTTTTTGCAATATCATACAAAACCATTTGTAAAATGTTAGCTTGGGGCAGGCCTGTAATAATTCAGTCCTCAGGCGAAGGTGGAACTTGACTCACCTGACTTCTGTACGAAATGAAGCTTCGTCCCATCGTGTGGCCTCAGAGATCCGGCTGAACAGACCTTCACAGATCCTTGGGATCAGACCTGCATCGCCCTGAAACCACAAACAAACCAAAGACTTCAGCGGGAGCCGCTTAAGAAACACAATGTCACAATAACACAGAGAGACAAACGGTGTCACTGCCGAGAGTGGACAGTACACACGTATCAGTGCACATGTGGGGCACCGGGACTTCTGCTGTCTCGAATACTGTGCCTGTGTCTTATAAGGAGTCACCTTCTCTTAGAGTAAGGTAAATCTGGTTGGCGGTTTGTTTGAGGGAACAAAAGGTCTGCTGCTCCTCTACCACGAAGCAAATGAAGATACAAGCATCAATAAACAGAAAACGAGCATCTGGTGCAGCTCTGCAGTGTACAGTACATCTGGGTTTCATCAGCGTATAACCCTAAAAGTCATGAGTGTAAATGAAGTCAAGGATCTTATGATGCAGTCCACAGTGGGGCAGATTAAACCCTCATCCTCCATTCCAACCCTGCACCCTGCTTCCAAGTGTTTTCCACTAGTCTACAGATCACAGAAGGGAAAACTTCTCCTGAGGACTTTAGAATAGGTTTGTGTTGATGTTTGGATGGATCATCCTTTGCCTTCTTGTATTGTATCAGCATTGCTCGGTGGGGTTAGTGTATTTACCCTCCTGAGCAGCTGGTCAGCTCACACAGGCAGGGACGTCTGCCTTTCCAGATTCAATAGAGGACTCAAAATGGCCTTCAAGCGAGTGACCTTCAACAATTCTTCGTTTGTTGTGTTTCGATGAGAAATGTGGAAAGGTTGGGGTTACCATTGTCACTTAGGAACTTA
Source organism: Channa striata (assembly GCA_033026295.1). NCBI lineage: Eukaryota > Metazoa > Chordata > Actinopteri > Anabantiformes > Channidae > Channa > Channa striata. The sequence continues at coordinate 17,943,246 of CM065188.1, forward strand.
GACATGATCTTTTATAAAGTGATTCTACCATTTTAGACAGAAAAGATGTAATCAATGCTCACAAAGACATCCACTGTCACACAAACTGTGAACTGCAGTCCTCGGTTACTGCTCAACTTAGGAATGAGTAACTACAAGAAACAACTACATCTTTACAGGGACAAACGTTGTAGATCAAATCTTATTGTTTATTTTAAATTATTCTAAGTTTTTCCAAATTATTCGACATTTTGTGCTGTAGCACACACTAAACGCTTTATTTATGTAGCATCGTCCTGTGCAAGTGGACGTGGACACACAGGAGAATGTGGGAAGTTTTGTGAAAGCCAGCAGCAGTCAGGCTCATCAGAAACCCGGTGAGTGAAATAGGGCAGGGCGCCATGCTGAGACAAAGCAAAAGCGTCCATATTGATTTAAAGAAAGCTTCAACTGACTGGTAAACACGACCTGGTTCCAGGGCTGATGATAACGCCTCAATTCTGTGCAAGTCTTTTCCTTTATACCCCATGAACATATGGATGTAAGTTCAGATTCACACTTTCCAAACTAGAAATGGACCCACAGGCTTGGATTAAAGTTTTGTTAATATTTATACACTGGATAAACTGTCAGAAAAGAGGAATAGAACTACACTGCAGACAGAGACACGAAAAAACTGATTTAACTACGAGAATCACTGGAGAATTTGGTTCCTTAAATGTACTTTCTGGGGGGAAAAATTGGGTCTATAACTACGAATCTTTGATAGAACCTCTCGAGGAAACGCTGTCCACACTGGAGACAGTCAAACTCAGTCTTCAGTGATGAATTCCTTTCTGCTGCTGCCGAGCAAACATGTACAGTACTTCTAGATGGGAACACCTGGAAAGTGAGGGTGTTTTGTCTCACCGGAGAGCCCATCATGGTGTAGGACTTCCCTGAGCCGGTCTGTCCGTAGGCGAAGACGCAGGCGTTGTAGCCTTCAAATGCTGCTCTCAGCACGTCGGAGCCCAAATCTTTAAAAACCTGAAAATAAAAAGAAATACTAGTGCTTTTATTTCTTACTTTCCACACAAAGCTGAATTTGAACCTGTTTCAGCGTCATGTGATATGACGTTGTATAGAGTCACAGACACATACAGACCGAGGAGACTCTTCATTACAACAGTTAAAGCAACCTGGACCTGACGAAGCAGCGTCGTGGAGGGAAAGATTATCCAGTTTAAAACTAATTAATCAATTAGTCAACTTGAAAACAGAAACCACTCTGGTAAACGTGTAATCTTTTCAGCCATGCTTTAAGCAAAATCGAGCTGCTTTCTGCTACAACATGTAAAGATTTGGTCATATAAATTAAATATTTCAGTGTTTGACAGAAAAAAAAAGTTTTTTAAAAATTCTCTTCTCTTTGGTCCAAAAATCCAAATCTCTAACTGTTATTCCTCCAAAATAAAAATTAAAAAGGAGGGAAACTGCTGAATTAATCAGTCACCATTAAAGCCTATAGTCATACGCTAGAGTCAACGCGTCATCGGTTTTCTTATGGTCTGTTCACATTACATCCACTCAAAGCTAAAAACTAAAGTGTCTCCTTCATACCCAAACAAATATGGTTTTCCCGTCCTAACAACGAAACAAAATACTTCTGGACTCTTCGAAAACTACATTTGTCTCCTCGCTGTGACGAGCAGCCACAAACTGAGCATCGCTCCCTACATGTGGATGGAAGAGGCCCAGCGGAAACCTACTCATCAAACTGCTTCCTTTTGAGCTGTTAAATTTGGTTTGGACACTTGTTAGTGAGCTTGGCCACTGCCCCGGCCGTTAGGAAATAACACCTCTGTAAAATAAAGAGGTAACTGTGTGTTGTTCCTAGAAAAGGTGGAGGAGATTTTACCGCAGACATTACCAGCTTTACAAGTGTTCAACTTTTCAAACATCACCTCTGATTTGTGACTTTCCTGCGTTCTGATGTTGTGTGACACTGGACTGTGTCACCAACAAGGAAAAGTTGAAGTACAACTCAGTTTTTAAGTGGCTTTATTGCTCAGTCCTAGTTATAGGAAAAAACTCCAAGCAAACTTTGTTCACTTTTAAAAAACCCTATCACTGGAAAAGCAAAGATACGGCAGAGGTATGTGTCTGACTTTAGGTGTGGAAAGACACGACACTAAATGACCTATTTTTAGAAATCGTCATTACGGTGTGTTAGACATCTACTGTAGGCTACACTCCTGGGTGTAAGAATCACAGCCGCATCACGGTGGATAAAACCACGTCTTTAATTGTGACAAAGGTGAAGAGAATGAGAAACCGTTATTTACCTTTTCCTGAGAGACAAACGTGGAGCTCTTACAGTCCATGGAGTCGTACGAGAAGTCGTAAGTGAAGGTTTTGGTTCGTTCCCTCATCGAATCGCCAACGACTCCATCGGGAATCTTAATGAAGCCCAACACAACACATAAAGATGTTAAGATCATTTTTACAGCTTGTGTGAACGGGAACAGTCTCTTTTTTTTAAAAGCTACCTTTAAGTTGGTGATTGAGGTTTTGGTTCCTTCCATCCTGATGATGCACTTTGCAGCGAGGTCCTTCTCTCTGTAACAGATCAATAGCGATCATGTACACAGCTGGATGGAGAACAATTCGTCTGTTCTTAGGGATTCTGACAACGCGGCTCTGTGTTGGATACTAAGCGAGAAATTCAATAATCACCATCTGGAACAAGGCTGAACAATTACTCATTTTCAAATCAATTACCACTATTTGTATGAAGACATTTTTCAGACGTTTTTCTTTTATTGCTACGTGCTTTAAACACTCAGACACCTACCCACAAATGAAACCTGCAGGTGTGAGCAGGGAGCGAAAAACAAGCCACTAAATACAAAGTGCAATTCCCTTCGGGGCCGTACGCCGAACCGAAAATAGCCTCCGCCGAAACAAAGTTTGCTGGTCGTCTGGAAACTACTTTGATCCACAGCAACAGCAGGTCCAGCAGGAACTGGTGCTGTGGCACAGCAGCCATTCAGTTTTTAACAATAAATAAGCTTGAAAGCTTTGCAAATCCTTTCCAGCTGGTGCACAATTGTATTTAATAGTTAATTTGATTAAAAGAGGGAGCATTATGAGGCTGCAGATTATAACAACCAGTATGAGTAATTTTAATAAGACCCAGAAAAGAAATGTGAGAAATAAGTAATAACTAAAATCATGATAATGTATGAAGTCGAATACTAAAAGAGACGACTACTCGAGTAATGAATAAAACTGCTAATGGAAATAAAATCATATTTCACATAAAAGCACACAAGCACTACGGGTAGAGAATAATATTCAAATAAGGTTTTTGGACATTTGCTTTGATTTACGTCATTCACTTTGATCATCTTCCTGTCCCCAAATCATGTTTGAAGATTTATCATTACCCTCCCTCTAAAACCACCTAACGAATAATCTAATGAATATTCCACAAATCAGTATCACTATTTTATCTATTTTAACAATAGATAACATAAGGAGAGAAACCCATTATTAAAGAGCCATTTACAATCACCTATAGGTTCGTCTCTTTACTGATGTTATGTACATTTCATATTCAATGGTCTTTATGGAAGAGACACACCTGGCCGTCATGAGTAAAACTCACATGACTAAACCCGACTTTTATAAGCAGGACATGTTTGCTTAATCTTTAATAAACATCTGTCTCCAAACCAGTTTCTTCTCTGGCTCCACAATATCCCATAATGATTCTGTTCAAAGTTATAATAACTGAAGATGTTTACAAGCTGCGATTGTAATGGCACCTGAAGGTGGGCGTTACCTTAGATCAACACAATAACCTCCAAAGTGTTATGCAACGCTGCGTGATCTTTTATGAGCCCGTCATATAACCGGATTAACAGAGACACACGAGAGCGAAAAATGTTCAGACAAGATGCAGCAAACAAAAACATGTAAGAAGCTGAAACATTTGTGACATTTGTCCTACACAAATAACAGAACTCTGTCTTTTACTGTAACTATTTTACTAATCACTACTAAACATTTCTGCTAATATTTATTAATGGAACCATTAAAAAAAAAAAAGCACATGAGAAACACTGATCAATGCTACACAATAGGGCCGATAATTTAATTACGTCACATATATGACAAAGTTCTTTTGTCTGAATAGCAACCAACATATGTGTATAGTATTAAAAATTGTATAAAAGTTATAAGACTAGTATCAAGCAGTATCAGTACTGCTTGTGACGGCAAGGGCTTGATCAAATGATAAGTACAGCAACTATCAACCGGGTTCATTACTGATTATTCAGCAACTCTGATATTGTTTGATCTGAGCAACAGTCCAAACCCCAAAGCTACTGAGTTTACTGTCATTTATGATCAGAGGCAGGCAGCACGTCCTCACTTGACATGAATTCAAAAATGCTGAACCATCCTGCATCACCAACCAGTTCCCACAGCAGTTTGAGCACCGTGCTTCACAGTTTTGTGTTCACTATAATCTTTAACAGGTGACAGTATATTGTTTGTCTCTATTCAATGACTAAATACACAGGTCACAAAGGGCGTGGGCGGATTACCAAACATGCCTAATGGGAACAGGTTAATATTCCAATAAAATGAAACTGCGGAGAAAGTATTTGGCACAATTTTAAGCCAAATTAAAAACTATAGAAAAATGACTAAATAGACACAACAAGACAAAATAACGGGCACGATTCCCAACCACAGACACAAAATAATCAAAAAACAAAACAAAAACAAAGAGACAGTCGTATGACAAAGAATATGACAGTTACATTTGTAGTGGTCTCGTGGCTGACCCCCCCACCACACACACACACACACACACTTACATATACCCAAAAAAGACATGTCACAGTAGAGGCGATGCAGGACACTAAGAAAAGGCAGTTTCACAATTGGAAAAGAAGCTAAATACAAAGACGGGACGGAAAAAACAGACAGGAAGTGGAACTTTAAAGGGTAAATCTGCCCCACGTGCCTCGTCTGTGGTCAGTTTCAGTCTGGGGGTAAAAACCACAAAACCAGCCGCGTTCACAGCTGTCTGACTGACCCCAAACTTCACGACCCTCCACTGTCGGTCCAACAGTTCGGGAGTTGGACGACCAGTGTGAACTCCGCGGCAGCAGTTAACGTGTGTCCGAGCCCGTCCCGTTACACCAGTTAGCATCACAGCACGGTGCTACTCTGACGCGAAAACGGCACTAACTCCGCTGCAGCCGCCAGACAACACTTCCGTTGGCCTTCACTCACCTTCTGTTCGCGGGCCTGACCCGGACTGCCACCCGAACCGATGCCATCGCACATGCCGCTGCTGTCGTCCGCTCGGTACGTTCGTTAGCCTCCGAGTGCGCGGGGCTGCTTTATAACCGCCGCTTGGCTAGAAGGCTAACCAGCTGCTAGCACGAGCCGCAGCGGGACAAAGAGGGCAAAAGTCGCCGAGATAACCGTCCCACTGCAGACTGATACGGTCAGTTTAAACAAAGAGTGACGCCAGACAGAGTGGACTGCGTTAGACACGCTGTTATCGGGGTCCGGTGAGACCGCGTCGCCGTCCCGGTGTGAACCGGCTCACATTCACGGCCACTGTTTGGTAGCCGTTAGCCTGTTAGCTTCACATGACAACAGAGGAGCATCAGCTGATACAAGCATCACGCCTGCGGGGAGGTAACGAGGTGGCATCAAGTAACGAAGTACTTTTACTCAATTACACTTACTCTCCTTTGCTCCACTACATCTGTTGCAGCTTCAGTTCCTTTGTTAAAATCTACCAAATGCTGCGTTGTTATGAAGGAAGATAATCTCGTTACTTTGGCTCCACTAAAGCTGCCAGTGCAGGAGTTTCACTCTTTTCCACACTGTGGTGAAAACACCTTCACTGAAAAGGCAACTAAAGGTCAGATCCTCCACAGCAGCTCAGGTGTAGCTTGGAGAGGTGGGAGCAGCCACTGGATCTGACACTGTAACCTGAGTGTAATCCGGAAAACGTGGTGGGAGAGGCACACAAGCTCAGAACCAAAGTAAAACTGCAAGTACGTGCCTCCTAAAGAGCCCCATTCTCTGATTGATTTAAATGTACAATACCAAAGACCAGTTCTACATTACATAGCAGCATATAAGATAATATAGGAACAGGCAAACTATTCAGTCAGCGTCTCCCAGTCAATTGTCTACAAAACCAGATCACATGAGGACAAAAGTGGTCCACAGCTGAGTCGTCATCCGGAGAAGTTCACAGCGTGATAAACACGAGATATAAAAGCAGCTTGGACTTTGTTTTCATCATTCTCTGTCCAGACGGGATGGGGCCAAATTCTCCACGAGAAGGACAAACTGGGCCGAACATGTGAATTTCACTACAAGGACCAGTGAATAATTGTTATTATAGCCTTCTATAGTTTGATAATTGATGTGATCATGCGAAGTAAAGTAAGAATACATTAATGCTGCTCCAACAAATTTTAAATTTAATTCATCAGTCATTTATATTTAGATATTTTATTCAATGACTGCACTGCAGGACTTAATTCCCCAAACAAAAACTAGTCCAGTTTTAACTGGTGATCTGTGTTTTATAGTAATATACTAATATAAAGTCTGTCCATATTAAAAGTAAAGCAAGAGCTTTTTTCATTTAAATTAAAGGATCGTGGACAGGAGAGGTGATTTGAAGGGACGTTGAATGTGCCGTGGTTGTTAGAGCTAGACAGGTTGGTCCGAGGATTTCAGAAACTGTTGATTCAGGGAGATTTTCACATTTTCCCCCACAGAGAGTGGAGCAAAAAAGAGAACGTATCCAGTGAGCAGCAGGTCTCTGTTTGACAATGTCCTGTTGATGTCAGAGGACAGTGGACGGACTGATTCAGGATGATAGAAAGACAACAGGAAGTCAAAGAACAACATCTCTGACACACATGTCCAACCTTGAAGCAGATGGTCTTACAGCAGCAGAAGACCGCACCGTGTGTCCCCCCTATCAGCTAAGAACAGGAAACTGAGGCCACAGTTCACCAGGACTCAGCACAGCTGGACAATAGCAGACCGAGAAAACGTCCTGATTTCATTTGGTTGGTCACAGTTTGGCAGGAACAACATACATAACAATACAACAATTACCTCTGAAATGTAGTAAAGTCAAAGTACATAGGAATGTAGGGCGAAACATGGTATTTATATAACAAATATTGTATATTACGCACTTAAATAGAAATACTGGAGCAGTGGGGGCGTGTAGTTCCCCTCCTGGCCTCCAGGGGGCGGTACCGGTTAAAACAGCAGCCGGTGTCGCGGTGCCAGCGCCAGGAAGTGTTTGTTTCCACTTGTACACGAGCGGTGTGTTTGGACAAGACGTGAGTTCATTCATGAATATTCTTCTGATACTCGAATATGTGTAGATATGTGTAGACGGATGACCGTGGAACGCATAAACGTGTGAGACCACAGCTGTGAGAGGCGCCACTAATGTTTAGCTTCAATGCTAACTGCTGCTAAGCTAACGTTATGAATGAACGTAGCCGACGTAAAGACAACGCATGCTAACATTAGCTTCAGCTGAGCAACGTACTTATCGAATTTAAGCCACCGTCGGGTTTGCGTTCATTCCCCAAACGTGGACTGTGTTTTATAATCGAACGACTTCTGGTGTGGATAACTGTAAGTCTGCCTCTACAGGGAGAGTGGAGTCAGGATATTGTTAGCGTGTCTCCATCACAAGCACAAGCAAACAGGTTAAAACAACCCGACCTAAAAAGTCTGTTACAACTACAGCACAAAGGAAAAACCGGCAGTGTGGTTTTACTGTCAGTGTCGAGTTATCGTCGAAGAACTCATTTTAACGGATGGAAGCGCTACAATTGATCTTGTGTTGTTTCCACAGACTCCAACATGGATATCCGACCAAACCACACAATTTACATCAACAACATAAATGACAAAATAAAGAAAGAAGGTGAGTGTATTCATCTTGTCTTTGTTAGTTGGCTGATGCTTTCGTTTGTCGTGGTGGTCATCTCAGCAGTGAACAGCTGGACCGCTGCTGTTGGATGTTGTGTTGATGTGTCTGCTTCATCTTCGCCCTGCAGAGCTAAAGCGCTCGCTGTACGCGCTCTTCTCTCAGTTTGGTCAGATCGTCGACATTGTGGCCATGAAGACCATCAAGATGCGGGGACAGGCCTTCGTTGTCTTCAAAGAGCTCGCTGCGGCCACCAACGCCCTTAGGCAGCTGCAGGGCTTCCCCTTCTACAACAAGCCCATGGTAGGCTGAGAATAATGACCCCCCACTGGCCTTCACCAGCTGCTGTTTGCCATGTTCTGGCTGTTTGTAGGAAGTCTCCTGTTCGCTGACATGAGTCCTGCTGTTTTGCAGAGGATACAGTATGCAAAGACAGACTCCGAGGTCATCACCAAGATGAAGGGCGTCCATGGTGACAAGGAGAAGAAGAAGGAGAAGAAAAAGAAGCCCCAGGAGCTGGCGGCTAACCTTGCAAAGAAACCAGCAGCGGTGAGTGAACTTCTTTCTGCTGCGCTAACAGGTTGAAAACCTGAACGTAAGAGAGGCAGTGATTAATCTGTCAATTTTTGAAACTCACACACATTAGAGTTTGTTTACATTGAAATGACAAAAAGATTCTTCCACCAGCATTACATGGAATGCACATTCAGCTAGAATAAATGTTCATCAGCAGTAACAAAATGGACTGGGTAATCAGTTATAGTAAAATAATATTAGTGCAAATGTTGCATGCCCTTGATAAATCTTTAATCCTTAATTTTAATATGTAACCAGGGCTTGCACTTTGAAATTACAAGTGGGCAGCTCTTTAGGGGCAGTTTTCTGAGAGCAACAAAGACAGGAAGATCAGGAAAACTGCTTTTAAAAGACCGTATATTTAAAAAAAAAAAGGGGGGGGGGATATTTGTGGTTGCTTCCCTGCTGCATGTGGAAATAAATACATGTCAGTGTTGTTCACAGCTTGTTACTGATGCCCACAAGTGGGGAAAAAATTTACTGCAGCTTTAAGGCTTCAGAAAGTGGCTCAGTCGAAGCTGCTTGGAGGATCTGCTTGAGGATCTGTCTGCCACTGCTGAGCATTTTCATTATCACATAATCTCACGATAATCTCAAAGTGAAGATTGAACAAGTCAATAATTATATGTTGTATGTTCTGGCTTGTTTTAACTTATTACTTCACGATGCGTGAATTATAGGGATAACCTCTGGTTATTGATTTCAGGAGTCTGTGAAAGACGGAGCCACATGCAAACTCTTTTTTGGTAAATAAAACGTGGGGGTCCAGTCAGTTCCAGTTCACATGGGACAAAGAATCCATACTGCTGCTCTGTACGAACCCTCTAAGTGCTACAGACAGTGATGATCACTCTGAAGCCAGAACTTCCACAGTAATACATTTAGGACTGAGACGGAACGAAAAAACGTATTATTACTTCACAGCTGTCCCGCAAAGTATAGCAAGAGCTGTCTTTGAACTCGTTTTTGGACGGACACTAGAATGTCGTAATCTTGCCAGTTCTAAATTCGAGCTTGGTGTCTTTGTGGAGCTGTTTTCAGCCAAAATCAGTTTGGATTTGAACGTTGTGCTTGATTTTGGAGACTGTTAGGAGACTAACCCCTGGGGTTAACTGGGCTGCAGCCCTTCAAAATGAAATGTCCACATGTCAAACAGCCAGAGCACATAAATGGACCGTCCTACAGTCAAAGTGTTGAGGATGCGTCCAGGTCCATGTGTTTTTGTTTTTCATGAGAGTTTCAGCTGTGTTGAGTTTTTTATTACAATAAGGTTTCAGATTTGCTGCTTGAATGCATTATTACTGCAGGTGTGACATGATCTATTGTCTAAAGTAGCTAGAATATAAAGCAGCTGATATATAGAGTGTTTACTGTATGCAAATAAGTGTATGTAGAGTCTCAGTGGAAAGGTTGTACTGAAGTAACAGTAATAATAGTAATAATAATCCTTTTTCTGATTATAATTTTTTTCTATTTGCCCCACTAATTTTATCTTTATTTACTTTGCAGATTCTCAGTGGAGAAATTTGTAATAGTAACACATATATAATCTTGCTTTGAAGCCCTGTGTATTTGGCTGATGGTAGGACGCACTGCATCTAGAGATAATGTGACTTTTGTAAATTATTGTTATGACTGAAAATGTTGAGAGAGTGTGAACCTTTTTAATTTTACCGGATGTTTTCACACATCATTTCACTTCCTTGGGCAAGACACTGAACCCCAAGTTGCTCCGGTGGGTCAGGTGGGCGCCAACATGGCAGCCAAGGTGTGTGAATGTGTATGTGCTTTACAATGTTAAGAAGAAGAACCTTTATTTTAGTCACATGTACATTTGCACATACGTGTTACAGTGAAATTTACTCCTGCATATTTAACCCATCCCTCTTGAGGGAGCAGAGGGCTGCCACGGTTTGGCGCCCGGGGAGCTGCCGCTGGGTTTCTTGCTCAGGGACACGCCTGGTGGGGAGGCTGGGAGTTTACATTATTTACCACTATGATTTAAAAAAAAAAAAAAAAACTAATTTAAGGGGCGAGTTTCCTTTTTGGACAAAATCCACACACTATATCCAGAGGGAGGAAAAGGGTTCCTGGTAATGGGAAAAGCCTGAAACCCTACAACCACACCACACAAACATCATTAAAGTCAGGTTTATAGAAGTCCACGAGTTTGGATCCTGAACTTAAAACTGTCATTTAAGTGCGAGACTGATGGCTGCAGTAGAAAGTAGGAAACAAAAATAAACAAAGCCACTTTATTTCTTATGATTTGTGACGGCGTCGATCCTTCAGTGAGTCACGTCTGCTACCACCTCTCCCCATAGTGGAAACGTGCCTTCTCCCTCATCAGCACCTCTAACAGCTTCCTGAAGGAAGTTGGCGGCTGTAAGTGGCAGGGTTGTGGCCTGAAGCTCCTCGGAAATAACCAGTTACTTATTTAGTGAATTGCCTCAGCCCAGTTACTGATGCCGGACTCTGTAAGCGTCGGGTTGTTTAACCCCACGCCAAAGAGCTTTTTTGTTTTAAGAAGGGCTGTAACTAATGATCATTTCCATTACCAATAAAATGTGATCACTCAGTTATGGCTTGGTGTCTAAAACATTGGAAAACGGTGAGTCGTCCCACCACAGCGACAGGTTTTTGACGTCTTTTGTTCAGTCCCAAACCCTAAAATGTTACATTTATTGCGTCATCAATCAAAAACGGCTGCACGTTAGGTTCGACAGGGTTCTAACATGGCTTGAGCCATTGTTATCAGAACGGTTACTGATCATATCATCATTGTGTGTCTTCTGCACGTTTCATATTTCTCCAATAGGATTTTATGGTGCGGTGAACTAAAAATAGCATCTAAAATGAAGGGAAGATGTGATGCAGAACTGTAGCAGTGGAGCTTTTCTGGGCTTTCGTCGTGTTCCCTGATGTTAACCCTCTGCTCTGGGTCAGCGTTGTTCTAACAGCACGCTGTTCTGCTGGAATGAAAGTCAACGCTGTAGACGGTGCTGATGGGATTCTTGTTCCACACGTGTGGCCTGATGAATGTCTCTCTTTTAAGCATCGTGTTCAAACACTTGAAGAATCTAATAGCGAAGTTCCGATTTTGTTTCAGGCACAGGTCTCGTCTTTCTTTGGAAGCAGGAAGAAACCGGCTGCTGCCACATTCTTACCAGTTCTCCATTACATTGGCTTGTTCTACGTGACTGCATCAGCACAGTGTTTCCTGTGTCCTGCTCCCGTCTGTCACTGCGCATTAAGATTGTTCCCCACCTAAAACCAGCAACTCATCCTTGTACTTTGCACTGAAAGCTCTATCCTCATTCTCTGCGCGCGGTCTGAGTCATTGCTTTAATTTCGTTACGACCTTCCTTTCAAACAGTGGGGGATGCTGTGTAAAACGTGACCAGTGCATGCAAAAGTAGTGTTACAACCGAGAAGTTTAAGTGGTTCTTGAAAAACAGTTGCTCATTTAGAATTTCAATCCAGCAGCGGCAACAAAAGCCTGGAGAATTTGTGTAATGCCTCAACAAAAAACACCAGGTGTAGGATTTTACAGGGGATGAAGTTAATTGGCAGCAGGTCAGTATCATGACTGGGTATAAAAAGGGAATCGCAGAGAAACGGAGGTTTTCAGAAGTAAGAATGGGGCAAGTTAATTCACTCCTCAAAGATTCTAGGGAAAACAGTTAAACAACAGACACGGCGTCTGCTGTGTCCTCGAATGAACGTTAGAACGCTATTTAAAACAACCATATGCTGGTAAAACTGCTGTGGTCTGATGAGCCACAATCTGGACCAGGTTTTGAACAGGCAAACTCACTGGTCACTTCCGTAGATCTAATTTCCCCACATGTTGACTGGTATCTGTGTTCCTGTTTCAGGGATCGGCGGTACCTGCGCACACACCTGTAGTCCAGGTAAGGCAGCCGTATTGTCGGGGGGTGAGAGGTTTATAACGATGCAGGGGGTCCTGCCTTTAGCAGTAGCGCTGATTCGAGTCTGTACTGCTTTCTCAGGTTCCAGACAACCCCCCAAACCACATCCTGTTCCTCAGTAACCTTCCTGAAGAGACCAACGAGATGATGCTGTCCATGCTGTTCAACCAGTGAGTGCAGAGCGTCGGTGCCGTATGATCCATCTTCATACTGGCAAACGCTGTGTAAATGTGACCTTTTTCTTTTTTTTTTTGTCCTGTGCAGGTTTCCTGGGTTCAAAGAGGTACGGCTGGTCCCGGGGAAACACGATATTGCCTTTGTGGAGTTTGAAAACGACACACAGGCCGGCGTGGCTAAAGACGCCCTGCAGGGATTTAGAATTACAGCCACCTGCGCCATGAAGGTCACCTTTGCCAAAAAGTAGTTCCTCTCACCACTGACAGGACACAAGGACTCTTGAGTGGGACGTGTTTGGATCTTTATTGCGTCCCCACAGTCTCGAGATTTTGTGGATTCCTTTTTTCTTCTACATTTTTTTCTTTGTTTAATTCGTTGTTTCTAATACTGTCGCCATTTATGGCGTTGAGAGAAAACTCTCACCTCTGACCTAAATCTTATTTTGTAAAATAAAAGCTTTTTACATCATGGCTGTCTGAGGTAATAGTTTGTCACCACAAGTTTCAGGAACATGCGTGATCAGTTTATTTTCCTTCTCATTGAATCTGCATAAAGAACCTCGGGAAAGGTAATGACGCCTCACTAGCACTTGAAGCTACAGTTTGCATCTTAAAGTAGGACTATCATTAGTCTGTTAACAGGCATTAATCAGGAGTGGAAGAAGCTGAAAAACGTAGCGCAAAATGGACATTTTAAATGAAAAAACAAGCCTCCCTCAAAAAAACGTTCAGATGTGAAATCTGTGCTGTTGTGAGTTCACAGGAGGCTTCGACGGAACATTACCTGTAAAATGTACTTAACATGTGAAGTAACTGCAGTAAAATCACGAGTTATGAGAATTGGTGTCAAGGAATCTCGAAAAAGAGTCAATGTTTATGTCCAAACAAACAGTCTATGTTCATATTGAAAGTAAAAAATTGTGTTTGGGTTTTTTTTTATTTGTTTAAGTTTAACTTCCATAACTGCAGACTTGTATTCGAATCAGTTTAGCCATGAGTCCAAGTGGACATTTGTGCTGGATATAATGAAACTTCATCCCTCCAATCCCGTTAGCAAAGCTGGAAAAGACATGGGCTCACGCTGATTTTGACTGTGGACCACCTAAATCTAGGTTCGTTCTTGAGACCACGTGGACTTCAGTGGGAATTAGAGACTCAACCTGAAACCCTCTGGCCACCGCACAAACTAATGCACATTACTTGCACGATGGAAAAATGTCAAGCTTCAAACAGCATTTTCAGATCAGTTTCAGCTATTTTCACTCACTGATTGGTCTAATTGTATGAGTTTGCTGTCATTTGTTCTGCAGGAAGTCAGCGTCCTGTTTCACCGCGTCAACTGACTTTAAGCAGAGGAGCCAGCAGAGAGATATGATCACAGCAAGTCTAGACATTATTGCCTCAGCTCTTTGTGAGCAGTTAATTATCCAGCCAATGTCAGGAGAGGAAGAGACATCGTCCCCGTGATGGAAGAACTTTGTTTTGAAGTGACGATATCAACTGGCATTGATTGCTGAATGATCTTGTTAGACTGCAGATGAACCTGGAGACCGGCACCCGATGATTCTAAGGGTCTTGATCTTTGGAGGAGCAGCTCAGACAGCCTGTACCAAAGATCTCCATGTTCAGATAGTAATCGGTAATAATGACCAAAATCAAACTTGAGATGTTGTCTCTAACTGAGGAGACAATACGGCGAAGTATTACAACAGATGCTAAATCCCGAGAAAAACTAACCTCCGATAGTTAAAACCAGCGATACATAAAGCGGCGACCACTTTACAACAGCTGTTATCCAACCCCGTCCAATCCTAGACACATTTCTCACTCAAAGTCTGAATTCAATGATTCCCTGAACACAGATCAGAGCTGATCCAGGACGAAACTGAGGCTTGAAGTAAAACTCGCAGGAGGCAGATTTAGCTTTAAAGAAATGTCAAAAGGAGACACAGAGACAATCGGTCGTAAATTATTTACGAAATTAAATTGGTTTTCAAATGCATAAATACAGTGGGGAATATTTTTGATCTTGGGTTTTTGACGGTGACACGAAGGTGCTGCAGCTCATCCAGAAGAAGAGGACGACAATCCGGATCCAACAGAGAAGGACTCGCTCACAAAGATGCTTTTGCATTGTAGTAGTTTTATGCTGTGTGGTGCGTTCCAGACAGAATCAAGTGGCTTCGCACTTTCACGCGTTGATGTAACTCATCGGTTTGGATTTTATCTGCAGGCCTTTCCCCAGCGTCTCTCCTTGGGCGTCAGGGCCAGTATTTTAGGCTAGTTTTAATATTCGGTCTTAACACCTGAGTGGGGTCAACACTGGGACCTTTGTTACAGCGTCCCCTCGAGCTTCAAGGAAGGGATCAATGCCCGTGAAGGTGTAAGGGGCTTTCTGTGATCATTTACTGTCTCCTAATGATCATTTTGGGTTCGTTTACCACCCAACCTTTGCCATTTCCTTTCCCAGCACTTTGTTGATGTGGTTTCAGTCTGACTGCACCACGAGTACAACCTCACAGACTGTGACGTCTTAGTGTGGATTGAAAATGTCCGCAGAATTTAGCAGAAAACACAATCTGGGGAGCAAAGTTTGTCACGTGAGTCGGACTTTATCAGTAAAAGCAAAGGACGATGAGTTTTACCAAACGTCACACAGATTGTCGTCTTCCGTCTGTCTCCAGCCGCAGTTTAAGGCAGACGATGTCCCCGACACCTCCGCCCGGTCTGAGGTGTGTCTTGCTCAGCTGTATCACTGCAGGCCTGTCAATGATTGATGTGGCCTCAGTGTTTTTGTGCTGACGGGTCCATCACAGCAGAGACCCTGAAAACAAAGGAAACATCGACTGTTTTTGTGATCTTTTAGCTTTCTTGGCTCAGAATAGGAGGTGAATCAGCTGTTCTTTGGCCAGTGGTGTGAAACGTGTGACCCTGTCTGTGTACAGGAACCAAAGGTTATGAGCTCAGCCAGTGAACGATGCCTCGCGTCACTCAGTTTTTAGTGTCTGAAGAGGTTAAACTGTGTCACAAGAACGTTTAACGTCATTTAACACTTTTATGCAGAGTGACTTATGAAGCACAAAGCAACAACAAATCTCTGAGGCACTGGAGCCAAAGTTATCAGAAGAAGTTTTTCACTTTCGTGTGGCATTTCAAAAAAGGGAAGAAAGTTGTTTTGAGTGCACGGGAAGTTGCAAAAGAGTTCTGTCTTCAGCAGCTTTTTGGAATATTGGAAGTGAAACTGCTGGGTGTACAAAGACAGTCCTCCATCGTGGGACCACAGACCGTAATCGTCAGGAGTCAAGACCATAATGAGGAGTTTGCTGTCGCTGATGACCCCCATCATGAGGATGCTCTTGTGTTGCACTGAAGACTAAAACTTCTGTCTTGGAGAGCTTGACTTGAAGATGTCACTGTCTCATCCAACAGGAGACGTCAGAGAGACATAAAGAGATGACGAGACAATGGAGACATCTGGTGGAAAGGACCGTTTGAGTGGTGTGTCGTCTGCAGAGCAATGAGCGGGAAAACCATGTGAGTGGATGACAGAAGAACTGAGCCCAGGGCCCCACTGCTAAAGAGAGAACATGCCGGAGGATCTGGTGGTTTATGGTGTTGAAGGTTACAGATCCAGAAGGGACCGGGTCTGTTTGTGGTGATGTCGTTTGGTTGTTTCGGGTTTTGTGTCTGTTTGTGGTACAGTCTCAGTCTCCATAACATTTGGGCTCTTCTTGGACAACTGTGGTGGTCTTGAGGTGCCAAGGTTTATTTCAAAGGGGCAGTTCCAACCCAGACCCCCCCTGGACAGGGATACTGCACAGCACCATCTGACCACAGCCCAGTCACTAGGAGACTGAGACCTGCACGAGTGTGACCAGAGCAGGAAGAGCTTCCACCAGACGAGTCCGCTGAGAACCTGCTCGGGTTAGAAACGCGGACTGTTAATATGAGTGTCCGGTAGTTACAGTGGTGCAGCACCTTCACTTCCGCCTCCTCTGCTGCCTGTCAACGAGCGTCCGCCCACGCGCGCGCGTGTCGAACGCGCCGCGCGCCCTCGTCGCTCCGCGGCGCGCACTGACGCGTCTCTCTGTCCTCGGCTTCAGTCCAGTTCAGTTCGCTGCTCCGTCCCGGTGCTGCGGACTTGAGACCCGGCGGCGGCGGCTTCACGGACCAACCTGCAGGTGGGACTTTAGTCGAACTTTGGTTTGGACGTGTGTGGTCCGCGGACCCCGAGCGGACACACTCTGCTTTAATGTGACACAGTGAAGATGAATATCACATGGACTTTCAACCTGGAGGAGCTGAGTCTTTCCATGTCCTGCTGCTGACATGTTTCCTCCAGGCGCCTTTGGGACCTTTGCAGATGCGTGAAGTTGGATCAGAACCTGATCAGAACCAGAACAGCATCTTATTAACTCCACAGCTTCAGCCTCAGAGCAGTGGACTTTCTTTAGGTGACGGACACACTGTGTGTGTTTCTGTCAGACCCAGAAACGAGCTGCGGACTCACGGTTCGAGCCTCGGCGCTGGTCACTGCAGGTACCAGTAGAGTTTCTGTTCATCCACTGATTTGTGCGGCGTCCACACAGCTCAGATTAATTTTTATCTACGAGCAACACGAGCAGGAGAGACTGAACTTCCATCCACTGCTTTTATAATTCACTCAGCTGCTCTGGTTTCACTCGGAACCAAGTCAGATCCACTGTGATGTGACGTGTTACAGTTCAGTGAAAAGGGCTTTTTAGAGCCACACATGTGAGAATGAGGCGTAATTGGAATGTAAAAGGTCTAAAACCGCACAGCGTCCTTTAAAAACATGCAGAGTGTCTGCGGATGAACTCTGGCTCAGAAACCAGGCCTGTCCCAGATCATCTCAGGGGGAACTTTGCTCCAAACTCAGGGAGAAAGTCCAGGGCAGAGTGTGGGGGTGCGGAGCTTCCATCGCTCGAAACAGGACTGATGTAAGATCACGCGTTACCGTGTGTCACTGAGATGTTGGAGGTAGGTGACAGTCCACGTCCGAGGACTGAGCTGCTCTCAGTAAACACAGTCAGGTGACAGGACAACAGAACCGGTCTGTCTGTTCTGTCTGTGCCACAAATTGTCTGACAGTGAGTCCGTCCGAGCTGTTCTTTGGACAGGGTCCACTGCAGCCTTCTGTTTTTCACACATGTTGTTGTGTCTGCTTCTCTGTGACCCTGCAGGAGTCACAGTCCAACTATGTTGACATGATCCAAGATGAGCAACCCGACCAACAGCAGCTCGGTTCTAACGGACCACGTCCTGGACTACGACGACGAGATCCCAAACACCACGCAGGACCGGTCCTTCTACGTGTCCACCATCGTCATCGGCGTGGTCCTGGTGGTCATCATGCTGGTGTGCGGAGTGGGAAACTGCCTGTTCATCGCCAGCCTGGCCCGATACAAGCAGCTCAGGAACCTGACCAACCTGCTGATCGCCAACCTGGCCGTGTCCGACGTGCTGGTGGCGGTGGTGTGCTGCCCCTTCCTGCTGGACTACTACGTGGTGAAGCAGCTGTCGTGGGACCACGGCCTCCTGCTCTGCGCCGCCACCAACTACCTACAAACCGTGTCCCTCTACGTGTCCACCAACGCTCTGCTGGCCATCGCCGTGGACAGGTGGGTTCAGCTGCACACTCATCCTGGTCTAGTCTCTGGGTTTTAGTTCCATAAAAAACTCCACCTCTGCACAAAGTCAATCCTTTGTCCATTAGGGTCCTCGTCTCTTCCTTCAGCCGAGAACCTGAGGTCCTAATAGGGTCTGGGGCTTACTGAAGCTTTGCTGACTGATGGCTGGTTGCCTGGAGCAGGGTTTTTGGTGTTTCCGGTCACGATTCCTGACCTGGCTCATTCTGCCTCTGCTCGGGCTCACGCTCTCTGCAAGTTTCCATGAAAGTCGTGTTGTGCATGAAACTGCCATAAAACTAACTAATGCTTCTTGTGTAATAGTCTGTGTTAAGCGCCTCTGCGTCCCGCCGCTTCACGGGAACACGTCCACCGTGACTGTGGCCGTTCTGCACCGTTAAACCCTCGACACGGCTGGAAACTGCAAACACACTTTCTTTTTTTGTGGAGCCTAATCACACTTGTCGAGACTGAGCTCTGTCGTGCTGTGTGTAATTTGACCAGTTTGAAAACTGGGGGGGAAAGTGTCTCCATGTCAACGTATCGTCAATACGATCATGGAAATTACAAAAACACGTTTTTATTACAAAAACACGTTTGCATCCAGAGCAGAGTTAATGTGGTTAACAAAAGCTATGATGATATACATGCTGTAATTTAGACTAAAACTAAATAAAATTCATCCTTTGACATATTGACATTTTACATTTTTGCCCAAGGAATTCAAAAGTGAGCGATCGTGTAACAGATGGAAGAAAGTGAATGTAGAATCGAGTTTGTCTCAGTGTGTCTCAAAGCCCCATTGTCACGTCGCAGACCTACTGCTTGATAAAAAAAAAAAGAAAGAAAACCACCCGCTGCCTGTCCAAATGTCAGTATTTTTGTCCTATCACACTTTTCATATCACTCCAGGGGAAGAATTACTGCACCGACAGTTGTTTCCGATCTACAGGCTCGGAGGCTTTACTGTCGGCGTGTCTTTCTTTATGGAGCCTCTCCTGGGCTACCACATATTCGAGTGTGTATATATATGGAAAGGAATGACCCAATAAATGTGCTGTTAGCTAAATTACAGCCGCTGGTTCTCTGGGACACATTTGGAGCGTCTAATCTGTGTGTGTCATCTGTCTCTGTCAGGACTGTCCCGGCTTTCACGTGACTCAGGGTTTGGTTAATGCCAGGAAATTTTAAGCTTGTATATTTACTTATTTTACTGCGGTTTATTGGCATTTTATGATCCAACTTTGCGTTGTCAGGAGCAAAAACAAGGCTAGTCTGTCTTTAGCTCATTTCCTCACAGTCAGATCGTCCTGACAGGACTTTGATATTAACCCTGTTGTGACCCCGCGTGCCGACTGGCTAATGGCTGACATATGGACCTGTTGATACGCTGAAACCAGCCTGTTAACGTGCTGACATCAGCGTGCAGCAGCAGGACCACTTGTCGTTGAGCTGAGGAACGAAGTGATGCTGAGCGGGAATGTCGCGGTCGCTTGCTCAGGACACGGTGATTTACACCCTGCTGCTTCTGGCCTCCCTCTCCGCTCCTGGATCAAATCCATCATCGGATGGTTTGGGTTTTTGGACCAGCAGCCCCCCAGCTTTCATCTGTCATGGCTGACGTGCTCGGCCTTGTACAGAGAGCAACGACTGAGGATCTCTGCAAATTGGAGGAACGGTCTCCTGTTCGCCTCTGGATCGACGCTCGTCTGCGGCTGACAACAAGAAAATCCCTCAAATGTGACAAAAACATCTTATTGCAGTTTTCTGGTTTCTTTCCAGGTCCCCCCGAAATGACAAACTCTCTAAAATAAATCATCTCCTGCACTGTCAAAAATAAATGATACTGAGCAGAGTTAGAGGAAGTTCCAGTGTGAGCCAAAATATTTCAGTCTGTTGATTAAGGAGAAATTCACAAGTGCTGTGGGACAAACACAGTGCAGTATGTCACTCAAAATACCATAAAATAAAAAAAACCACGTACGAACACATACAGCGAGATAGTGTCAGGGATGTGGACTGGTCCGGAGCCCTAGTGCAGAGGAGTTCATGTCAGTGGGAGGACAGTTACAGGTCGGAGCTCCACCGGGTTCATGAAGTGAGCTGGCAGTACTGGCAACACAATGAGGATCCACTGGATCTCCAGTTTTTTCATCACAAAACTCTGTGATAATTGTATTAACACACCAACGTTATCATTCGTATCTTACCGTGGACACCAGTCCCTGTCCTGCTTTGTCTGCCTTCACCCATGTTCACGATGGGATATAGAAAATATTTGGATTCTCCGTGTGTGTGTGTGTGTGTGTGTTCTCTGTTAAGATCGGCCTGTGGATAAAGCACACACCCTCAGTGTAGATGGTCATACAAGTGATGCCAGCTCTGGTTGATTGTGATCCATCACTGCCGCCTGTTACAGACTAACCTACACATGTTTGAAATGAAGCTAGATGGTTTTTTTTTTTTATCAAATGTGTTACAGCCTGAAACTGAACATTCCTTTAAAAATACAACACAGTGAAAACCATCTTAAATGTGATTCATGTCAATGTCTTTCAGGTGAATTGACAAATCAGAATAAAACGTTTTTAAAAACCTGAGTCCTCCTGGATGGACCATGTTGGAGCCGCTGCCTCAGACCTGGTCTTTACTGCTACCATGAACCTGTGTCTCTTTGCCTGCAGGTACATGGCGATCCTCTACCCCCTGAAGCCTCGTATGAAGCACCAGACGGCGTACTGTGTGATTCTGGCTGTTTGGATCGTCCCCATCTTAATCTCCATCCCGTCTGCCTACATATCCTCTGAGACAACGTACCCACATGTGGAAGGTCACCCCGACAAGACCCTCTGCGCTCAGATCTGGCCCGCGGACCAGCAGGTCCTCTACCGCTCCTACTTCCTTCTCATTTTCACTCTGGAGTTCTTAGGTCCAGTGAGCGTCATGGCCTTCTGCTACATCAAGATCTCCATGGAGCTTTGGTTTAAGGATGTTCCTGGATTTCAGACGGAGCAGATCCAGCAGAGGCTGCAGAAACGTCGCAAGACTGTGGTGGTGCTGATTCTGGTGCTGGTTGCCTACGTCCTGTGTTGGGCACCGTACTACACGTACACGTTACTGCGAGATTTTCACTCCACCCTGATCTCCAGGGGAAGAAACTCCCTGGTGGCCTTCTACATCATCGAGTGCATCGCGATGAGCAACGCCGTGATCAACACGCTCTGCTTCGTGAGCGTCCGGAACAGCACCAAATACCTGAAGAAGGTGGGAAAGTTCCCACTGAGGCTGGTGAGCTTTGTTGCATTAAAGACAGTGGAGGAGGGGGAGGTGCGGACATCGTCCCTGCAAGTGTCGGAGGACGTGGAGGGAGCTTGCTCAGTTAAAATCCAAACGTCAGCACGACAGCCACATGAGCAGAAACTGGCCATCTGAGCCACAATGTGTGAAATACGAACATCCTAAAAGACGTCACAATCTACTTCAGGGAAATCTCCACATTAAGCTTTGTATCTGTGGGTAACTGTGTTTTCATGTTTAAACTGTGGAGGCTCTGCTCCACCCCGTGTCTCGTTTTACGTTGGTTTTTTTGTCGCTGACAGCCTGATGAAGCTGACCCTCATCAGCAGCATAGCTATAGGCCAGTAGGTCCGCGCTCCACATGCTGGCAGCCTCAGGAGGTCCCACCAGACCATCGGATGTGTTTCCCACGTGTCCCTCACATAATAACTTTGCAGTAGGTGGAAGATGATCCTTAACTGTTGTTGTGATCACAGCTGATATGTCATAATTCAATGGCGTGATGACATTTTAGAACTGTCACTGTTGTACAAATGATCAGCTGTATGGAGGCCAGGGATTGTCCAGCGTCCAGGAGTAATTCACGTGAAAACTCACACCAGTCCAAACCTGCACAGCTGGAGGCCTTCATTCATTAATTCTACTTGACCCCGGGTTGAGCTGTTGACTGACCTCATGGGTTTTTATGAAACATTCACAGTTTGAACATCCAAGAGACAGCAAGTAAATTATTAAATTTCACAGCCATAAACCTTGTACCACAAAGATCATGTTCTTGCTCTCGATGTGTTTTTCTTTTTCATTATTCAGGTTTGTGGAGATTTATGGAGGCAAAACAGTTTTTGCTTGTTCGACAGCAACAGCAGCTGCAGGTTAGTTGACTGAGTTTTGCAGGAACGTGCATGTTTGCAGCACTGGGTTCCTGTTTGAGTCTGGAACGTGTCTTCACACCAAACACAGGAATCAATTGTTTTATTGATTCAGTATTTCAGTGTCTGTCAGACTGAGTGACAGGAACTGGACAGATTCAGGCTTCAGCTTCTCTAAGCTGTTGGAGAAACAAGCAGGGATGTAACTGAAGCAGCAATTTGTCCCACAGACAAACAGGAGACTAGCAAGAGGTTCACCAGGGACCGACAGCCAACAGAGACCCTCAGGGACAACAACAGACAAACTAGGAAGTGAGTCCCTGCTCAGGGGCAAGTACCTGCTGATCAACCGTGGCATGAAAACACTGGCAGCTCCCGCGCCAGTGCAGTGTTACAGCAGGTTCATTTTAACGATGCTGTATCAACCTCACACGGAGGCAGGAGTTCAGCGACTAGTCAAACCTGGAGGAGCCAGAACTCCCGAGCCCACAGCTGGCGGACGACCCTCACTGACACTTCTGCAGAATGTGGGATGAACAACCTGCTTTATCAGTTCTAAAAACTGCAGCCATCACGAGGAGGGAAGTTAAGTCCATGTCCCAGAGCTCTGCTGTCAGATTCCGGTTCTGTGCAGCCAGTGATTCAGTTTTGGGGCCGTTTGTTTGTGACTGTAGAGAAAAATTCAAGTAGGAAGATTTTCCCAAATCTGTGATCCCTGGAAAGTCGGAAATTACACTTGAAGGAGCTAAAAAATTCATGGCGATTACTTATAATCACTCAACTGTGATTCAGGAAGTGGAAAAAGCTGCGGGGGGGCAGCGGGGGGGGGGGGGCAGCATTAAGGCTTAAAAAGTTGCCCTTTCACAACTGGCAAAAAAAGAGATTAAAGTTTGTGGAACCTGCCACAGAGACGTGGTTGAGGTATAAAAACCCGGAGGCTTCTCTCAAAAGTTCTTTCACGTTAACAAACAGGCTGGAGCTGGTGCGGACGTAGATTAGTGGAGGAACCACGGATGATGTAAGACGCTGCTTCTGGTTTTGACTGTGTCGTGTGAGATTCACAAACGACTCTGTTGAAGGTTTCTACTTTCTAAAACGGCTGAAGTAATGAAGTTTGTTAAAAGTAAAACAACTCATTTTTAACAACAGAGAATCCGATCAGTAAATGTGCACAGTATAATCCTGCAGTCACATTCTGACGTAAAATTCAAAAATGTTGCTGTGTCTGTGTGTGTCTCTGTGTGTCCCTGTGTGTCTGTGTCTCTGTGTGTCCCTGTGTGTCTCTGTGTGTCCCTGTGTCTGTGTGTCTCTGTGTGTCTGTGTGTCCCTGTGTGTGTCCGTGTGTCTCTGTGTGTCTCTGTGTCGCTGTGTGTGTCTCTGTGTGTTTGTGTGTGTCTCTGTGTGTCTGTGTGTGTCTCTGTGTGTGTCTGTGTGTCTCTGTGTGTGTCTGTGTCTCTGTGTGTCTCTGTGTGTGTCTGTGTCTCTGTGTGTCTGTGTCTGTGTGTGTCCCTGTGTGTTTGTGTCTGTGTGTCTCTGTGTGTTTGTGTGTGTCTCTGTGTGTCTGTGTGTGTCTCTGTGTGTGTCTGTGTGTGTCTCTGTGTGTGTCTGTGTCTCTGTGTGTCTCTGTGTGTGTCTGTGTCTCTGTGTGTCTGTGTCTCTGTGTGTCTCTGTGTGTGTCTGTGTCCCTGTGTCGCTGTGTGTGTCTGTGTGTCTCTGTGTGTCTGTGTGTCTGTGTGTGTCTGTGTGTGTCCCTGTGTCGCTGTGTGTCGCTGTGTGTCGCTGTGTGTCCCTGTGTGTCCCTGTGTGTCTCTGTGTGTCTCTGTGTGTGTCCCTGTGTCGCTGTGTGTCTCTGTGTGTTTGTGTGTGTCCCCGTGTCTCTGTATGTCCCTGTGTCGCTGTGTGTGTCTGTGTGTGTCTCTGTGTGTGTCTGTGTCGCTGTGTGTCTCTGTGTGTGTCTGTGTGTCCCTGTGTGTGTCCGTGTGTCTCTGTGTCTCTGTGTGTCTCTGTGTCCCTGTGTGTCTGTGTGTCCCTGTGTGTGTCTCTGTGTCGCTGTGTCGCTGTGTGTGTCTCTGTGTGTTTGTGTGTGTCTCTGTGTGTCTGTGTGTGTCTCTGTGTGTGTCTGTGTGTCTCTGTGTGTGTCTGTGTCTCTGTGTGTCTCTGTGTGTGTCTGTGTCTCTGTGTGTCTGTGTGTCTGTGTGTGTCTGTGTGTGTCCCTGTGTCGCTGTGTGTCGCTGTGTGTCGCTGTGTGTCCCTGTGTGTCCCTGTGTGTCTCTGTGTGTCTCTGTGTGTGTCCCTGTGTCGCTGTGTGTCTGTGTCTCTGTGTGTCTCTGTGTGTGTCTGTGTCCCTGTGTCGCTGTGTGTGTCTGTGTGTCTGTGTGTGTCTGTGTGTGTCCCTGTGTCGCTGTGTGTCGCTGTGTGTCGCTGTGTGTCCCTGTGTGTCTCTGTGTGTCTCTGTGTGTGTCCCTGTGTCGCTGTGTGTCTGTGTGTCTCTGTGTGTTTGTGTGTGTCCCCGTGTCTCTGTATGTCCCTGTGTCGCTGTGTGTGTCTGTGTGTGTCTCTGTGTGTGTCTGTGTCGCTGTGTGTCTCTGTGTGTGTCTGTGTCTCTGTGTGTGTCTGTGTCTCTGTGTGTGTCTGTGTCTCTGTGTGTCTCTGTGTGTGTCTGTGTGTCTCTGTGTGTCTCTGTGTGTCTTTGTGCCTACGTTCAGACGTGTCTCCAGCTGTTTCCTGTTGAGATTCGTGAAGCTGCTTGTTTGTGATCATCGGTGAATACGACGCCTCGGTGGGTGGGGTCATGAGTGGGGGGCTGGTTCTCAGTTTGTAAGTATAACTTTGACGGAGCTTCAGTCATTTATTTTCTGCTTCTTCAAACTACGTGACGTTGTTGCTATAGAAGTATGAAGTTACTTAGCAGAGTCTCTGTGTTAAAATTAAATCAGTGTGATTATTGTTGCGTGGATTGTGATTCAGTCCAGACAAACTACTTTGACATGTTGACTTCAGTGCATTTGACCTGTGTGTTACTACTTTACACAAGTAAATGGTTTGTCCAGCGCACACACACACACACACACACACACACACACACACACGCACACACACACACACGCCTGCTGGTGTCAGCTGGGCCTCGTGCAGGTACCAGTCGTACAAACACACGACAGGTTCGTGTCAGAGCAGGAACCCGGCGTCTAACGTCCCGCAGCCGACTCCCTCTTTATGTCTGAGCTCAGGTTCCATTAGTTCTGGTTCGGTTTCTGTGCCCGATGTGGCGAGTGTAGCTGCACATGGACGCGGTGGTGAATCATTATTCCCCACAATTACACGTCTCCCACCGTGTGAGCTAAGCTTCGATGATGCTGTTGTCTTTGAAATCAGGTCTTTAAACTCACATTCATGTAACATACAGTTTGTCACTTTTCTCTCGTTGCCTTTGTAGCCGTTTGTGTATATTTGAAGCGCGAGCAGGTTTCCTGACTGTGGGTGTGTAGGCCACCACAGTGGAGACGCGGTTAAAGCGCAGACTGTCAGCTTTAATTTCAAGCTTTGGGCAACAATATTGGATGAACTATGTGGGAACTACATCCAGTTTTATGGACACACCAGCAATTTGAGGAACCCAAAATAACAGAAGCATAAATTTAATTGTCAGGTTAAATACTCCTTTGCAAATTCTTTTGCATTCAGTGACTCTGGAAGACGATGCGCTGATGCAGTTCTTCCAGGTCTCCACGCGTCCTCACCTCCACCCTTCAATAAAGCTGACGGTCAACGCTTGAAGCTCTCGCGTCGGCTGTGGTGGCGTGCAGCATGTATTTGCATTTATAGCCCTTTTATTTTTCCTCTTTTATTTGGTGCGACTCTCTCCATGTAACTGTGTTTGGACACATGCTACAATAAAGTTTGTACTTCAAAACCTTTCAGAGCTAAACGTGCTGCTTTTTTCCTCATTTCACAGCCGTGGAGTTGCATGTTTGGCTCTTCCTGAGTGTCTTAGCATTTTAGGCGCAAATAAATTTGAATAAAAATGCTGCATTGATCCAATAATGTATAAGTGCAAATTAATGTTTGTGTTTTGAGCAAACTACTCGGTTTAGTTGGTACCAGGTCAGAAAATGTTTCTCCTGGTGGAATGACGACATGAGGACGGCAGACTTTTCATCATTCATTCATTCGTGCATTCGAACATTGTAAAAAACAGCTAAAAGCTGCTAAAGGACAGAGATTTACAGAGTGAATCCCAAACAAGAACAGACACAGATTCATCTAAAATATCCGTGAACAGAAAAAGCATCTACAAGAATAAAATGTGAAACATTCAGCACGCAGCCACCCACAGACGACCTCACGTCTCCCAGTTTAGAAAGAACACTCAGCGGTTTGTCCCGGTGTCAGAAACCACACGTTCAGCTGACAACACGTTACATGTGAAGCTGCACGAGGCTCAGACACAATCCTGGGAGCGTTGGGCGGCGGTTTGGTTTGTTCGACGACACCTGAGAGCTGGTGGAAAACGTCCGAGATGGCGAACGGATGAGAGACCACAGAGCGGACAGCGAGCTGCTCTTTGCGTTCTTAGGTGTCGTCTTCACTTCCTCCTGAGGGGACGTTCACACACAGTCAGAATGTAGCTCACACAAAAAAAGGACTAAGACTCTATTTTTCCAGGACCGAATCTGATTATGTTTGGGTCTGGAGGCCTAGACGAGTCTGTGAGGATTCAGGAAATATCTGCAGAGTCTGGAAGAGTCTCTTTAGGACACATGTGGGTGTCGGGGTTTCGGTTCCTTGTGTGCTGGATTATTTCTGCAGCGGATTAAAGAACAAAGAGTTTACACCTCCACAGTTTCCAGCAGCTCCAGCCTCTGTGTTTGGGGTGGAGTTTGACTCTAGGTACCGTGTGGGCGTCATAAAGTGGCTCTGGTTTCAGCTGCAGTCAGCTAAAACATAAGGGGGCCATTTCCTACCACTGTGTTATTGCCAACGAATCCCACAAGAAGACTAAAACCAGCCAGGAACTGTGTCAACTCACTGTAGCATCTGGGAAACCAGGACCTGATCTGTTTGTGCTCCACTCATGTTTGGAAGCCAATTAAAAGACATGAGTGTGACTCAGCGCTGCACCAGCTCACGTTTCTTCATGAGGAAATCTGTGACTAACGTTGAGTCCGAAACAAGCTCCCGGAGCTGAGGACCAGAACCTCTTTTTACAAAAGAAGTGATGCTTGTTCTCGGCTCACCGAGCTCTTATTCAGAAATATCAGTCGCAGTTTTTACGTGGAAGAAACGTGACGCGGTGGATTCACACGTTACAGTGAGTCGACACAGTTCACGGTTCGAGTCTTTTCATGCAAACACTTGTCAGTCAAGGGTTTGTCAGTAGTGTTGCAGTAACTCCTGAGCATCGGACGGAATTCAACGTGTCCACGTTCTGCCCGTTTGTGATATTCTCATGCCTCTGAAACAGTCACTTCCCTCAGGGCAGAGATTTACTTTTAATATTTGATCAGTAAAGAGCTTTGTGAGCTTCACACCTCAGAAATAAGTGCTTTAGCGACGCAGCTTCATAGGACTGACGAGCACACACACCTGAAGAAACTGCGGCTCCAACTTTTTAAAATCTTTCTAGGTTAATGGACAATGACTTTAAGTCTGATACAGTCCTGTCTAACTTTGCATCTACTTCCTCCTCTTTAGAAACCCCTTTGCTTCCCTCTGCAGACTTCTGACGTCCTCTTTATCGCTGTCATCCGAGTCAGGCGGGACGTAGTCCGATTCATCGCCCACGTCCTCGCTGTCGTCGTTAATGAAGCTGTCGTCGTATCCTCTTCATCGCTGCCTTCGCCGGCTTCAGGCTTTATGGGGGCGGCGCGTGTGGCGCGAGCTGCAGGAGCATTAACAGAGTGAGCATGTTACAAAAAGAGTCAGTTCAGGTGCGACGATGTTCTTCAGCATGTCAACTAATCTCCACGAATGGCCATCAGGCCCTGACCAGAGCTTCCAGAAGTAAGAAAACCTCATTTCTAACGTCGCTCTCTATAAGATGCCGTGTGCTCCGATTCATAGACTAATCAACACCACATCAGACTCCTGCTCTGCTTCGTTTGTTCCGACGTTTTAGTCACTAACTTGTGTAATCTGAGAACTTAACACGCCGCGACCTCAAGATAACGCAATAACATCCAGATAACAACTTCAATGAGTGAACGTTGACGAGTCCGTACTGGCTAAAAACCGGAAGCTGCTGCTGAATGTGAACGTACACTGACATCTAACAGTCAGTGAATTCTACGTACGTCAGTGTCTGAAGTCAACGCTTCCTCGGACACCGAGCCTTTAAAAACACCTGGATCAGCAGCGATACGGATTCTGTGACGGATCAGGACATCTCTACTTCGAACTGAAGGAGGCTTTTAGATAAGACATCGAGGAACAAGTCGGCTTCCTCTGACTAGCGCCTTCATGGTCTCCAGAGAAGAGCTCAAAACTGGATGTGCACACGGTTTAATGGAGACCAGCTGCAAACATCAGCTGAGTTTTCAGGATGTTCTGACGCTGCTCTGAGGAGAATGTTCCCCAGTAAATGGCTTCAGGAGGTGACGTGTGCGTGTGTGAGAGAGAGCAGATCGTCCCAGAGGTCTCTAAGACTGGGTGACACGAGCTGCAAATAGAAAAATCCATAGGCCTCCATAGGTGTGTGTGTGTGTGTGTGTGTGTGTGTGTTCTACCGCCTCATTCTGCCTCATTAGTGCAGCTGAACGGAACGTCGTAATGCTGATCAATGACACGTCAAAGGATGTTACAGTTTTAACTGGAATCAACAGCAGAGAGAGTGAGCGACAAGCAAGAACCAGCCCACCTGGTCTCCTGGTGTGTTTGAACTCCTTCCTGTGAAGAGGGTTTTTCCTGTGGATGACACAAATCCACAAAGTCACATGTCTGTAACACGTAAAGTCACATGTTCACGAGCAACGACGGCCGACACTGTGCACTGAAAGATAACTGAAAGGTTTCTGGTGTATATTTTTCATATTTCTTGTGCCAACGGGAAGTGTCGTTGCGGTTGGCACACATTAGATGGGTCCGGGTTAAAGGAGCATCGAGCTGTTCAGGTGTTACTCCTCACACCCTCCATTCTCCCACTGACCTGTAGCAGTCGCTGCCGTAGGGGCACTCGGGTCGATCTGCCTCCACCGTCTCCTCCTCGTCCTCCTCCTCGTAGTCGGCATCACCGGGGTGACTGCACTCCTGGAAATGGATCGGGTTCTTCCTGGAAACAGCAGGTTTTAGAGACGATGACAGGTTCTCAGTCTGCTTGAGAGGAAACATGTCAAACACTGCGCACACAATCCATCTCGGGAGGATGTTTCCCCGCCGCTTGTGTACATTTCATTCAAAGCAGCAGACGGCGATGGCCACGCACAATTTAGTCCACAGGGGCCCACTCACCTCTAAGATCTATTTTGAGCGCTACAGTCAGGAGCAGAGCGGCAAAAGGCGAGACAGACCGGTTTATCTAAAAATACAGCTGAACGCAGCGGAGCCGGATGATTGATGAACCACAAGGAGGAAGAAGTCGCCGCTGAGTTTAGACTGAAAACAGCCCCCAAACAAACACAGGTGGGGGTGTTTCTGCTGGGACAAGTAAGAGGACAGAATCCAGTTGTCCCAGCCTGCGGCTGGTCATATTCTGCTGTTTCTACAACACCTGGCTGTACCAAATTAGATTGTTCAGACAATCAAGAAACCACAAAGGAAAATCGAAGAGCGTGGCAGAGCAGCTGTGACAATCGTGAATTATTCAGACCTGGTGATGCGGCGCTCTGTCAACACAGCTGCCGGATAAATGGGTTGGTGAGCAGTAAAGACGTGAGCTGTTACACACAGATTTACAGCTGCTACGGTGGAATCATCGTAAACCTGATGAGTCCAGCACCACCAGAGCTGCAGACACGGGGCGTAAAGGAAGTGTGTCCGCGCCAGCAGCAATTAAACTTCACGTCCCGACTGATCTTCACGCCAAATAAAGAAACACCACCTTTCAACGTTCAAGTCCAAATACCACAAACACCACGTGTTGATGCCAGGTGCAGCAATACTGTGCTGATATAACTCACAGAGTTCACTTACGCTGCAGAGTTTCAGCTCATGTTTAGCTGTGAACCTAATCGGACAAGGAACAGCTTTCGCTCCTGTGCTGGAAAACCAAAGTAAAATCCTCCGGCCTCCCTTCTGTCCCAGCTTAAAAGATAAAAGTACCTGTAGCAGTCCTTCCCGTAGGGACACGGCGCCCGGAGTCGGGCTTTGGATGGAGCAGAAGCCGAGCCACCGTTTGATCCTTCGGACTCAGAGGTTTCGGGTTTAGTCGCGGCCCGTCCATGTTTTGGCTTCTTGTTTCCTGTCTCAGGTGCAGTGATGAGGTTTCCTTTTCCCTCCTCTTCCACCTCCATGGTGAAGGTGTCAGACTCATCGCTGACCTCAGATCTGCTGGGTCCGCACTGACTCCCGACTGTGGCCTGCTCTGAAGC
The DNA here is from genome assembly GCA_033026295.1 of Channa striata. NCBI lineage: Eukaryota > Metazoa > Chordata > Actinopteri > Anabantiformes > Channidae > Channa > Channa striata. Next base: position 17,974,238 of record CM065188.1, read on the forward strand.
GACGTCCTGTCAGAGAGAAGACGCCACGTTAGACAGATGATTACTGTCATCAACAAAGGGACAAACTCGTCAAACTGGGCAAATCTTCCGAATCAGCAGCTTATTTTTGACGCCACACTGGAGCTGTACAATTTTTAACCACATCTTCTTATAATCCGTAATAGCAACAAATGTGAAAATGTGATCAAATTTTTAACCTTGCTGCAAACATCATTTTTGTTCAGCATAAAAACAACTGCTTCATCTGAAGCTCCACAAACACATTTCACTGAGGTTTGAATGAAGCCACGTTCACCGGCCTTAATAATGAAATGTTCTTCACAGCTCTATTCTAATAAAATACAGAAAACACTGTCATAACTTTGCAACATGAGCTAACATGATTACTGAGGTAGATTTACAGCTGCGTTTATTTTATGGATTCATTTTCACCCCTGGTTCGGTCTGCGACAGTAAATGAGAGAAAAACACAAAGCTGCAGTAAAAATGCAGCAGCAACAACCAGCAACCGCACTCAACTGCTTTAGACTGAGCTGCTTCTTTGCTGCTCATCTTCCTCCTCTTCTTCCTCGGCCTCACCTCCTCCTCCTCCTCCTGCCCCTCTTCCTCCTCCCTGAGCTCTGGGCCCTGATTGGCTGCTGCTCGGTTGCTGCTGCCTGCTTTACTTCTCTCCTTCACTAAAACACACACACACACACACACACAAAAAGTACAGTTAGACTCACTCTTTTAATATTACAGTGATGTGTCCCTAAAGTGACAAGAGGCTGGGCTCTCGTAGCACTGACAACATACAGCGTGTCATGATAACGTGAAACGTGTTGGGGAAAATTAACCTGCTTGTTTATGAATAAACTAATAGTGAGTGAATAACACACAGCAGCTAAAATAAAACCGGCATCTCTGTACGAACACGGCTGTAAATCAGCCGACAGTCTCTGACAAAAGCTTCCGACTCCCAATTAAAATAAACCGCTCCTTAAAAGAAACCGTTTGCTCTTTGGAAACTGGACCTTTGCCGTCGGTCCACTCTGCCTCAGCCGACACGTGGAGGGTCGGTTCAGCAGAGCAGAGCCAGCTGCTTCCCCCACGCTAGTACGACAGCAGCAGCACTTATTGTCCTCTGCTAGGTGCTGCAATGATCAGCCTCACACTTCCCTCCTCAGAGAGTTCGGGCGGTTTTCCGTCTCTCAGCAGTGACGGTAAATTTTCATCTTAGAGAACAAAGTGCTTCGCCGTGTTGTTCACATGCACAGTGACACTGAGGTCAGCTGCTGCCATGCAAGGTGCCGGGCTGACCGAACGACAACTTGGGCTTCGCCGTCTTGCCTGATGACGCTGACATACGGCAAAAGGAGCTGGGTATCAAACCCACGGCCCTTAGATTGCTGCGTGACCTCTGTAACTCTGCTCTCAGGCCTTTAAAAAAGACACACCTTTTGAAGGTGCATGGCTGACAGGAGCAAACAAGACGGAGCTACAGATTATAAAAATGATCCTATATACGTTTATGAAAGAACATTTGTACCAGCTGAACGTGCATCATTATAATGTGCGTGAGTTTGTCAGGGGATGTAACCTGCTGCAGCCAACTCTACACGACGAGTATGAGGATATGAATAAGGAGAAGGAAAGGCAGATTAAAGAGAGAATTAAATGGGACCCGGCAGTGACCAGAGAGACGATCAACAGGAAGGAAAAAAACCCACTGAATCTGAGAATGGTTAATGGAGAATATGGTGGAAAAATGGAAATGAGTGCCACGCTCCTGCAGGGCCTCCACTCTTCCTCTGATGTCGGCCTGAAAAGCTGCGCTGTTTGCGGATTATGAGGGTAGCGCCTCCTTTGTCATGCAAATGCTGCACTCCTTCACTGTCATCCACGCCGTACATAAAGCTGATGAATCTCTCTGTCTGGTGTCTGAAGTGTGTGACTCGGACACAGCGTCAGAGCAGGTGTAGGTCGTTTGATTTCTTCGTGTGGTTGTTCCCTCTTGGCGAGCTGCTGTCTGAGCTGCTGGCCGGGTTCTGTTCTCCACGCGCGCTCACTAAGAGGACAGTCCCTGTGTCTTTGTGCAGCGTTTTAGAATGGACCCAGCTGTCGCCGTGGTAACACAGGTGGCACAGACTCCACCCCGACCATCAAGCTAATTTATGCATGAAGTGTTTTATTTATTATTATTATTATTGTTTATTTCTAAACTAAATCGAATGTATTGATTTAAACCTGCAAACAAATGTTAGTGCGGAGCCACCAGAAGAGGAGGGGCCATGTTCAGCTGAAGGCCAAAACTGAAAGAGGAGAGAAGAGCAGCTTTCTACAGCAAAAGATGCAGAGACATACACGGATGACATCACCTACTCTCCAAGGCACTGGCAACTCAGGAGAGGAGACGAGGCGGAGACGAGGCGGACGCTCACGTGGACATGATCTCTGCTATAAAACGAGCCTCCGCCTAATGTGGACTGGCACTGTGACGCCTGTAGGCCACTTACTGCAAACAGATGCAACTTGGATTCTCAAACTCACATTTTGAACATTTTAAAGAATCTGGTTGCATGCCGTGTCTGGAGGCAGGAAACAGGAAGGAAACATTCTGCGTTTCTCAGCAGAATGAGAGAGGATAAAAGACTTGTGAGCGCTGCCTCCCAGTGCGCTAACGCAGTAACTGGGCATCAGAATGAGTCTTTTAATGAAAAAACCACAACGTTGTGGCAGTCATCACATGCTCCTCTACGTAAACCCGTTCTGGAATCCGGAGAGTTGATGCCGTCTGTTGTTTCTGCAGAGAGGCATTGCGTCAGGCAGGATTTGTGTTTTCCCGCCAGGGGTGCGTCCTGTGAGCAAACCACCAATTCCAGTTGCTCCCGCTCACAAACTTACAGACGTCATTGGGCCTGGTCGTTCCATTTCCACACAGAGATATCGCTGTACACCAAGGCGCTCTGTGGAGGGAAGCGAGTCAACACGAACACACGTGCAATCTAATTATCCTGTTAATCGTGCACACAGTGGAAACAACTTCATGCACTTTCAGTTGACTTCTTACAACAGCGGGAGAATCCATAGTGCAATTTATACGTCAATCAATAACACTCATTCTCGTTGCTTTGATATATATACATGCCTCAGGAATAAAGTGCAGCAAATAGGTAAATGCATGAGCATGAATGATCCCGGATCACTCCCTCATTACTGAAAATTAGCTGTGCTGCAGGCGTTAAAGCTTTTACACTCTGTGCTGTCTGAATCCAACTGCTGTAGATTTAAGAAGTTTTCAACATCTGTTCTTTCCATTTATGACTTACTGCTTTGATCAGGGACTTTCCCTAAATTTAACCATCTTTGTCTTGAGGGCCATCTTCTGCTGAGATCAATAACTTATGGCTAATATTCAATACTTCCTGCCTACTTTGATTGTCCTTCATCTTTATCTGCAACCAGATTCTTTAGACAATGCTCCTTCATGTCGAACAGGCAAACAACAATAAATGCATTCATTTAAAGTTGGTCTTATTTTTTACCGTCCAGCAGGCTGCTGACCACAAACAGAACCTCTCTATATTATTTAGAGTCACTTTATCAGCGTTAGATCACAGTGTGTTCACTGCATCAGTCACGGTGTCCTCGTATGTCCCGTTGTGTAGCTTTACCTCCATCGTCCTGTGTTTTCTCTCCAAACACTTACACTGTCCAATAAAAACGCCTCTAATGACGCTCAATAAAATAATCACTTACTTTGAATTATATAAGGGTTTCCTCAAAGTGATATTTGCTTCTCCTCAAGATGAAGTAAAACTGCAGTCTGTGTTGTGTTTTCAGCAACAATTTCATAAAAGGAAGTCATTCCAGAGCTAAAGCCAGCGTGTTCATATCACGCCATTTAAGTGCTGCCAATGCCAGACAAATCCATTCACGCTGTAGTGTGTGTTCAGTGCATTTCTCAGAGTCAGACAAAGTCCAAACAATCTTTATCCAACCTCTGTGTATTCAGTACAGAAATAAGAACGGTACAGCCACATGCTGGTGAACATTACGCAACCTACGACCTGCGGCTGAGGTACGGCTGGAACCGTCGCCACAAACCAACAAGTGCCTTTGTGAGTAAAAAAAGTCTTGTTGGCCCTCACATTGACCAAAGGAAGAACATCTGGTGTCAGGTCGGTGGCCCGTGCTGCACGCACACACAGTGCACCTCTGCAGAATCGGCAGCGGGTGTTGTTGGCCTGACACAGCAGGGAAGCTGAACCTGTGTTACAAGCGTTTCAGTCTGTGTATGTGCACAGCGTCCACACGTCAGGAACACCTTTCTTCTCTTTTTAATTAAGATCTTTCCTTCCGCAAACATTTCTACACACGCACTGGGTCCAAAGACCCGCAGCAGTTACGTTAGTGTGGAACCATCCAGGCTTCAGAACCTTCCAGAAGCCACAAGAAGCAGCCAGCTTAACTGGTCCACTCAATCCTCAGAAAAAGCAGGACAATATTCTCAGAATAAGAAAAAGAACATTTCTGACCATTTCTGTTACAGGCAAAAACAAAACTTATCTTATTTGTATGATGTGACATCATACATCATTTTTTTATTATTCATTCTAAATAAGTCTTCATGCATGTTACTGAACAAAACAGAAAGTGACGCTCGTCCTGGTTAAATAGGACGGGTAAAAAGACGGGGACAGCTGCGTAATTATTGAATTGGTTGGATCAGCATTTTACTAATTGAACAAGCAACTTTGGCTGATGAGACAGTCACACACTAAATTTAAATGACTTACTAAATTTGCATAGAATCCTGTTGCCTGAATTTTGTGTCAGCCTAAGCTGTTTTACCATATGCAGTAGCTAACGTTTGCAGTCATTACTCACTTTGTAGAAGCTCCTTAAACAGACTGATGTACCATAACAAAATATTATCTGTGATATCTGTGACATTTAAGTCCAAATAGCTCATGGACAACTGTGGCTCTTCCTGTTTCTGGGCGAAACACGGAATCCAAAGTGGCAGCTGCATCATCGTATGTGTGTCTTTAACTTCCTCAAAGGTTAAAGTTAAACTGAAAATGTAAAAATGTTTTGTACGGCTCCGACAGAATACTGTGTGCACTCGTATCACGTTAATCCATTTCAACAGCTGTGACATTTGCAGCAGAACCTGCTCTATGTGAAAATGTTCCAGCTCCTGTTTCTTCGTTCGTTGTTGCCCAAAGACAGAAAATGTGAACATACCTTTAAGGGAGGACGAAGGCCTCGTTGGAGCTGCTGCTGCTGCAGCCGCCATCATCCACGCAGGTAAAACTCTCTTCTTGTCTACAGGTGGCGTGACGTCACCGTTCTCCACGTCCTCGGCTTGTGCAGACTCCACCTGCACACAAGCAAAACAAACGGTTTCGTGATTTGCTGCAATGTGCAGCTACAGGCAACACACACAAAAAAGGCTAATTCCTGCATTTCAGGGGAAACAGCTTTTTTCTGGTTTAATGTTTCTGAGGGTCTGTTTAGATGTCAAGCAGATCGTCTTAAAATTTATTGAAATGACCAAAACTAAAACAGTCCAAGTAATAAAAGCTAAACCAAAACTCTGGTTGAATCCAAAAATCTAATATGAAAATGAAAAACTACTGTTTTATAAATCATAAAGATATGATTTCCAGCTCACAGGTTAGAGCGACGCTGCTTCTCCGCCGTTGAAGATTTAACTGTGAGTAAACAGACCTGACGGAAACTTGTGTTGGGATGGTCGACTTCCTGCTCGGTCAGCAGGGCTGACGACGCTGGTGCCCCGTGAACGGGAACTGCTGCCATGGCTGGTTTGGGAGAAAATGGAAGTTTGTCGTCTTCTTCCTCAAACATCTGACTGTTCCTACAGTGTAAATGTAAAAATCTTTTCAGGTTATAGTGCAAATAAGTAGAGAATATTTTGCGTAGCTTCATTGTGTGTAAGATTAAATTCAATTAAAGCTGCTGTTCAGATGCAAATTGGAATTAAACTATAGATTTTCTTTGAACAACATTTACTCAAGTGTCCTCTTCTCCTGTGCGTTTGATCTAAACGGAGCTCGCATCCGGGCAGCAGAGGAGATGGAGGCTCAGAGATAAAAGATAAGCGGGGCCCAAAGACTTCATAAATCAACATTCTACCTAATATTGGCTTTTAATTAAGTCAACAGATTCCACTTGAACCGCACACGGCCCCAGATAAAAGACGGGACTAATTACAAGGGCAGAAGTGGAGGGCAGCATCTTTCCGTCTACATTGAATTATTCAAAGACACATTGGGGTCAGGCTGAAGTAAATGAGATCCATCTCTTGATCGGAGGCAGCGTGTAAGTACCTGGGAGTGGGCTCCCGTCCGCCCACGGCCACCACCTTGTAGATGAACTGACCCGGCAGCAGAGAGAACAAGTCTCCATCGTGAAGCGGGAACCAGGAGTCTTTCTGCAGCGGTCGAGGCTCGTCGCTCAGGGACGACTGCACAAAGCACGGGTTCAGGTGGGTCTAAGGACACGACACACACCGACGTCTGCACTGAAGCAACCACCAGAATCTCACATTCACAATGAACAAACTCCCGATAAACGCGACTGCGATGACACGCTGCGTGTGAAAAGGCAGTGAAGCGCGTTCTCAGTCCAATCTACAGGCTGCCCTGATAAAAAGTGTGTGGCGTCTACTTTCACACACACACACGAGATAGTAGCCCTTTGTTTTTTTCAGGAAACCTACGGGTTTGAGGCGTAGTTGTCCGTTCAGGTTGTCCAGCAGCCCGTGAAGGCGGGACACTCTCTTATCACTGACCTGAGACAATGTCAAGACAAACAAGGAAAGACAAGATGAACACACAAAACAACTGAGGTGAGGAAATCAAAGGTGAGTGTCTTCAAACATGTGGACACACAAAGTCCTTCCCTACAGTGACACCATCAGGACAATAATCCCGCTGGATAAACCTGATTTCCTCCCAGTTATGACATGAAGGTCATAGCTACAGTTTGCTTTGGACTGGTCTTCATCTGACCCGCCAGCAACACTTTTACCACAATTCCCATACAAATGCAAATAAAATGCTGTAAATACATAAAACGCTTCACTAGAAAAAGCTGAACGACATCCACACGGACAGACGGACACTGTCTGTGGGGAAAAACATCTGTTTACATCTGTAGAACTAAGATTAGTCATAAACCCAATTAAAAATGAGTCTGTATCTGTCTAATCTACAATGACTATAAATGTGATAATATAATTTATTTTCATGAATAAAGATGTTTTGTGTTTCTTCTTCTTTAACTTCCTTCCACTTCCAGCTTTTATTCAGATATTTTATAATAAATTAACGAGCTCTGACTTAAGCGCATTACGTCAACGAATGAACGACTCACTCCCAGAAATGGACCCCGGCCCAGAACCGTCTCCCCCGGCGGCAGGTGGATGGGGTCCCCGCCCTGCACCGGGACCAGATCAAAGCCGAACATGTGCTCCGAGGCGGGACTGGACACGAACACGTTCGGTTCGCACCAGGAAACTCCGAGAGCAGTTAGTGAACTTCACCAGGCTGCTGTGGTCGAACCCGGAGTATTTAAGCTACAGAACCGATAAGAGTCCAGTTCCGTCCAATACAGTCCAACTTCTTCTGCTCAGAAAACAATTCAAAACTTCCGGGATGCATTCACGCATGCGCACTGGAGTGCAGTCATTCGCGTTCAGCGAATGAACTTAAAAAATATGTATTTATTTTGTTTTTCGAAATATTTTTGTATATAAAATAAGCTTCAAGCCACTATTTCTACAACCGTGCACAATTTCCGGTCCCATATTATCATATTCCTTGTGTGAAACATAATTTGTGTTTATGAAATGTAAACGTTTAATAAATACTTCTGACGGCGTATTAATTAATATTATCAGCAGTGCGTGACTGTATCAAAATGTTGTTGTTTGTTTCACCGTGTATTGTTGACGTGGCGCACTTCCGTCTCTCTGCTCCAAGTCCCCGTGTTAGAGATTTTTTTTTTAACTTTTCATCATTTTAACTAATTATTGATTATTTATTATGCTATCAATACATATTAATAATACGTTATTTGATTTAAACGTTTTAAAAATATACAGATCAAGAGAGTGTTTAATAACAAATTGTGAACTCGGTTGATTGAACTGATTCAGGAGATCGAATACAGAGTCTGGCAAATGTTCTGTGTCACAAATGAAACAACGGTTCGTAAACACACATAAAGCCCAGAACCATCGTCTGTATTAAACAGACTGTAAAAATGAAAAAATGCCGAGTGGACGCGTCGCCACTGTACGCATGCGCACGCAGTGACGTCGAGCGAGTAAACAACCGTCGGACATTTAAAGAGTCAGCTGTGAGACAGACGCCGAGCGACTTCACTGCAGGTGAGAACGCTGATTGTGATGTTATACGTGAATACACCTGCGTATTAAAACCACTCAGTCCTGTGCAAAAATGAGTTTTAGCCTGAAAACTGACAAAGCTCGGAGGTTTCCCGTCGCTGTTAGCTAGCTCGCCGTGCTACTATTAGCTCCGGGGCGGAGCTTCTCAGTCCGCGCAGAAATGTTCCCTACCAGGAACAGAAGGACGGAGCATGAGCCCAGTGAGGTCGCATTTACCACAAATGGTCAAAAAATCACTTCCTTCAAAGTTCCCATCCAAAGCTGATCCTGAGCCAGTCTAACTGGAAGGTGTCAGGTGTGGTGACCCACGTCAGATTTGGAATTCCAAAAATGCCCCTTACCACCTTCAGCTGATTTGTGGCAGATAAGCAGTAGCGCATGTTTTCACTGTATTTACATCTACATTGAATCATTTGCATGAAAACACAATCACTCTGAGCAGTTTATGTGACATTGGATCCTGAGTAATAATGTGTTTTCACCTCCTCTGAGACTCCTCTCTACCTTTTCCTAGGCGGCTTCAAACTGTCGGTCTCTGAGCTATTATGCAGCATGAGCTCCCCAGCAGGACCACGCCTGTGTTTTTGCTCTGTAAAAGAGGACCCCCCCTGACGCCCAGCAGTGACACTCCCTGTCAAAACTTTGCTGAAACTCTGCCAACAGAGATGAGCGTGAAGATCTTTGGTGAGCTGGACACAGAGAGCCTGTGCAGCGCCTCACAGACCTGCAAGCTGTGGCATCACATCATCGAAGAGAGCGAGCAGCTGTGGAAGAGGCAGTGTCTGCTGGTCCGAGCTGCATGTCAGAGGGAGGTTGACGGCGACCGCAGAAATGGGCTGTCTTGGAAGGTCAGTCAAAGCTCTGACATCGTTCAGCGTTGGCTCCTCACAGCTTGAAAATTAAAAAAAACGCGGAAAGGAACATGTTGTATGTGAGGAACTGCAGTTAGTTTTTACACTGAAGCATGGTCAGATCCGACCTCTTGGGTCGATTTATTCCTCCATGGACACATGCTGTGGCCAACACAGCTGTGCATATTGGTTGTCCAGCATTCAATGTTCTTTCTTTTTAAAGTGAAAGCTACCTGTGCAAATATGAGAGTAAAATGCTGAAGAAGTCTTTGTGTCCAAAACTTTGGACCTGCTCCTGTTTCCTCTGCCTCAGGTGACCTTAGTGAGGAACTACGCTCGGAGCTGCCTGAAGAATGACTGGCTGAGAGGACGGTACAGCTACGTGAGCTCAGCGGAGGAGCTGAGCGGCAGGAAGATGACTCCACTGGATGCCGAGACGTGGGGAGAGATCCTGCAGGCCGAGCTGGACAGATGAACTCCTAAGTTCAGGGTTTTGTTTAAAGCACTTCTGACCGATTTTTAATATATTTTGTACTTTGTGTTTTATTCTCGTGAAACTCAAACAACTGTAAATATTTTTTAAAACATTTTATTAGAGAAAAGGATCACGAGACATGGACCTTGAACAGTATTGGCTGAAATGAGTCATCACTTAGTATTAAACTGTTTCAGTGGTGTGACGTAAATGTGACTGAGTTGCGATAAATCACATCTTTGTGACGTGCAGTTTTGTTGACAGAATGACTTTTAACTCTCAGTTAATGTGACGTTTTGAAAGCTCAGAGTCTCTGTACAGTAAAGCTAAACACATATAAAAGGAGAAGTGGTGCAGATGATGCATTTGTCCCAGTGACAGCTTCCAGATTGTCTGTCTTGTACTTGTGAATGTGATATTCACTGAGACAAACAAATACTTCCAATGTTCTGCTGCAGTGAAAACATGTGCACATTTGCAGGTATTTACTGTAAGATGAGGACAAATTCTCACATAAAAAGCTTAACTTTCAAATCTGTCTGTCTGAAAAATGATACAATTGCTTAAATCTCTTAAAGCCCTTTTTGACAGCAATTCTATACAGACACTTATTATTTTAGCTGTTTAAGGCTGCAACTAACAGCTATTTCCCTTATTAAATAATCGGATGAACATTTCCTCAATTGGATTAAGTGTTTTGGTAATAAAATGTTAATAGCCGTAAAAAAAAAAAACCCTCTATCGCCCACATCAATAAGTCGTTTATTGTAAAAATCAGTGGTAAACTCTCACATTTGATGATTATTTAATTATCCAATTAGCACTGCAGACTGAAAACAGGATTAATTGCACTTTCTCAGCATTTGCCTGTATTCCTATAAATGACCAGCAGCTGGGGCGGCTCGGTGGTTCGACCCCCCCCCCGTCCCCGTCACCGGGCAAGACAGTGAACCCCAAACCGTGTGTGAGTGTGAAGCAACATTGTAGAGTCGCTTCATAAGCGGAAGTTTCCGTCGTGACCACGTTTCCACACATCTGAACTGTTCGCGGTGATTCGTGACAAGGATTTTATTTTGAAGAGCGTAGCCGGAAGCGTCGCTCCTGTCAGCTTGACCCTGGTTCCCTCCTCAGCATCACCGCATCATCCGCGTCCCCTTCCCTCAGTGTGGGACCGAAGACTGACCCCGGGATCATGGACGGCGTCCCCGAGCTCATCAACATCTCCATCTCCCTGCGGATCCAGCCCAACGAAGGACCTGTGTTCTTCAAGGTGGACGGGACCCGGTTCGGCCAGACCAGGACCATCAAACTGCTCACAGGCTCCAAATACAAGATCGAGGTGGTGGTGAAACCTGGAAACGTCGAGGCCACGTAAGAGCGTTGGACGTCGGGCCCAACAGTCCCCGTTTCCTCCCATTATAGGGTCAGAAGTTCGGTTTCGGCGCAGCACACTGGTTCCGTTAGTTAACCCGTGAAAAGGCTAAAACACGGTTTACCGGATGCAGCAGTGAATGAGGCGTAAAGAAAAGCGGAATAGCGGAGGATGCGCGCGGCCTCCCGCTGCAGCATCACCTGATATCCGCCTGAATTAATCATGGAGGATCGTGTGAGATGCTTTTCTCCGCTAAAATCCGCCGCTCTCGGTCTTTAACGGTCTCAGGTGGAGCAGGGCGGGGCCCCGCTGAGCCTCACAGCCCCGGGGACAGCAGCTGTCCTTCAGCTACTTCATTTCATCATTTCTGGGTCATTTTCTCAAATTAGTCCTAAAAACGACGAAGACTTCCATCAGAATTAGCGACGGATGGACGGATGTACTGAAATTGACCAGTAACCAATAATAACAAGTCCGTGGAAAAAAGCAGCAAAATCTCAAACGTGAAAAGACATACTTGCTATTTTTGATTGAAGGTAAAAATACTCTTTTTGTTATTGGTTTTGTTTACTGATACAAATATGTGTTTAAAAGTCAAACTAGTTTCCTCAGAAGCTTCTCCGTTAATGTCCAACAAATGTGAAACGTCCTGATCTTTCCGTTGACCCCGTCCCTGTCCTCGCTCTCCTCCATGTCCTGGCTGAGAGGATTTGAGACAGACTCGTGACGACAGGCGAAACGTGAGCCGTTTAAACAAGATACACGAATATTTATCCGAGTTTTGCTGAGCCACTGATTTGGTTTGTTCCCCCTGCAGAGACGCATGTGATCTGAGTCAGCTGTCAATGTCAACCAGTGTCCTCATCACTTTATCGTCTTCACAGCAACATGAACATCGGAGGCATCGTCTTCCCTCTGGAGCAGCAGTCCAAGGATGACGAGTCGGTAGTTTATCACGGCCAGTACGACACCGAGGGTGTCCCGCACACCAAGAGCGGAGACCGGCAGCCTGTCCAAGTCAGTATAGAGGTGAGACAGTGGGAACCATGGAAAAGTGCTAAGACATTTGCAAGAATGCTGAGAAGGTGATGATAGAGATTGAGTGGATCCCAGTTTCATTTGGGATCCACCGGATCCAACTGTCAATTCTGGTAACAGGCTGTCCTCTGGCTCTCTTTCTGTCCAGTTTAACAAGGCAGGGACGTTTGAGACGGTCTGGCAGGCAAAATACTACAACTACTACAAGAGGGAGCACTGCCAGTTCGGCAACAAATTCAGCACCATCGAGTACGAATGCAAGCCCAACGAGACGCGGACCCTGATGTGGATCAACAAGGAGGTGTTCAACTGACATGTTTAAAGTCTGTCCACGCAGCGAAGCAGGGACATCACAACTACCCTGCACCAGGACTTCCTTTGAATGAACATCAGCAACAGAACAAAAGGACAAGTGCATCAAGGCAGCGATGGTGTGTATCATTAAAATGTGCAGAGAACATAGCTGTTTGTTACGCTGGTCTTTTCGGGGTGGGGGTGGGGGTGGGGGGGTAATTAAAGCTGCACTCAGCAATGTTGGTCTGTGGCAGATTCATGCACCAGCAAGAGGGAAACGTTGGGGAGGTGAACCACCTCAGACGGGTAAGACAGGACCTTCCGTGCGTGTGGACTGTCCGTGACTTGCTAAGACATTAATTTGCACAGTGCAGCTTTAACCCGGGGGGGGTGAGATGAGAAGACTGATGTGCATGTAGTAACCTGTGTTTCCAGCACAGACATTTGTCCACGTGTTTAGCTTGTTTAGCACACCAGTGTCCACAGTCACCAGAGAGGACACTTTATACATCATACCTATACACATCACACCCTCAGAGAACAGGTACTTTTCCCTCGTTTGTCTCCACACTGAAACTGAGATGTAATTGTGGACGGCTTCTTTCAGACGCTCCTGATTCCTCCAGAAAGAGCTTCCATTACTAGTAAACAGTCGGACTTTTTCTCAGGACAAACACCTGTGCTGCAAAATATTTGCATCTTTGATAAAACGTCCAACTCTGAAACACAAAACCTCTGAGGACAAATAGCCACATTTCCCAAAGTGCTTTGAGTAACAAGTGAGCTAGAAGGCAGCAGGGAGTCTGAGTCAAGGAGAAAGCATCAATGTAAAGTTTTTGATAGTTTGTAATAGTGTCAGTTTAGAGGACGTTCATGAACAGTTCTGTCTTCAGCAGTTTCCTGAACGTTGGGAGTGAGCGTGCAGAGATTCCCCCATCGTGGGACCACTGAGCTGAAGAGTTCTGCTTAAATCTTTTGCTGTGTGGTGAAGGGGAACACATTATAGACCTGAATGGGGGGGTTCAGGTGAGAAGGTGCTGACGAGGGGACCACTCTGCGTGTCCCTTTTTGGGCAATTAAACAAGAGACGTACTGCTGCTATTCCCTGTCGACAGGACAGTCCAGTAGATGAGACGAGATATAACCTCTGCCTGCACATTGACTTAGGTTGCATATTCAGAAAGCAAAGCCTGATCCTTCGTATGTTGTAGCGACAAATCTGCTTCTGTGACACAGAGAGATGTGGTCACCAAAGTTCAGTGGGTTGTTAAAGATGTCCCCCAGATTTTTTTGGCAGGCTTAGCGAGGACAATTCCTGAAGACCCAATATCAATGTCGATGCTGTGTTAACTTAAAGCTCTGTCTGAGAACAGTAGACCTTCTGTCCTGGGAGACGGAGTTAAAGATGTCTCTCTCTTATCCAAGCAGAGATGTCAGAGACAGGCAGAAACGTGCGATGAGACACTTTGGCTGCGACATTCAGCAGAACAGTCGTGAGTCCATCAGCCATTCCTCTGGGCTCCTGGGCTTTTTCCTGCAGCACACCTACGTGTTTACGCACGGACCTGCTCATGACCTCTTATCCTGCAGCACTTGAAGCCTTCGAAGGGGCGTCTGTCATCTGCACTGAGGTGGAACAACGGTTAAAACATATTGATCAACTGATCATCATATTAAAACCACATTCATCAAACAGGCTCATAAAGGCACGTTTAAAGGTATTTGTTGATGCATTTGCCAGATGTATTAAAAACCATGGAACTGATGCCCTTTCACCTTCATCAGTTCATTTCATAAGTTAGTCTTTGTGCTAAGCTTAACACTGGGACTGATGTTCATATCAATCTTCTCATCTCCTGCCGGAGAAGCTGCGAGTCGTATGCAACATCCCTCAATAACTTATGTCAGCGCACGGCGAGGGACAGCGTGTTGTCAGCTGAAGACCAGGGTGGAAGACACCTGTGGATGAAGACTGAGTTGACATTATGTATTACATGTGTGGACACGTGTGTGTGAGTGTGTGTACATGTACTGTGATAGATTTACATTTCCTCATGTGTTACGCATTGTGTCTATGAAAAACAGTTTCCCATGAATTAATTTGCTCAGTGTTTGCTGCTCAGATATTTCCAACAGCAAAAATAAACGTCTGACTTTGAGTGAAGAAGATGGGCCTATATTAATAGATGTAAAACCAGAAAAACAAGGTTACAATACCGAAAATGATTAGACTTTATGGACATAAGCCTTTAGAAACATCTGCCTCTTCTGAAATGGAGACTTCTGTCTTCTTCTCCAGACGGTGCTGATTTGGGTTACAACTGCTCTTTTATTTCCCTCTAGAAACGCACGGCTTTGTTCATTTTGCCAAATATCATCAGTTTTTTAAATATATCTCAATGCCTGACCGCTGCTGTTTTGTTACATATTGAAGTGAGGAGAATAAAGTGTCCTTGTGAATAAACCATTTATGAGCCAACAGTCACAGGTGCAGTTACTATAAAGTTTAGTATATTTCAGTTTGGCAGAGGAGCAAAACGCACAGTAATAATTTTCCGAGTCCATCACTGACTGATGTTACATAAGGAAAGAATTCAAAATGACAAAATAAGATAAACCCTTCTTTGTCCCACAGTGGGGAAATTACACCAGCAACATGTGCAAAATGTGCAGCAGTATGAAAACGAAAAAGGTCTAAATAAAAGATAATCATTTAATAATAAATGATATTTCCTGATGTGTTAATGTCATGGATGGAGACAAGAGGAAGGAGAAGCAGAACGAGACAACGAACACAAGACAAACTGTCCAGAAGAGACAGAAAACAACTAAAACAAGGTGACAGCCCCGTGTTTCCTGTTCTGTGTCTCAGTCTCAGTCTGGGGGTCGAGCCGTACGTAGGGGGGCGTGGAGCCTTTGACCCGTCTCAGGTCCACGTCCCTGGCTCCACCGGAAATGTTCCACGTAGTCTTCACTGGAGCGGCGGTTGCTGTATAAGGAAAATAGGCACAGAATAAATAAATGACAAATGACTCCAGGATTATTTTAGCCCTGTATTTAATAATTCAAGCCCATTTTCAGCAAAGCGCCAACATTTGACCAGAGCAGAGATCCGCGGAGTTCCGGTTCCTGAGAGACCGGCACCGGTTCACACCCCGTCTTCCTCTGTGCCCCTCCGCCGCGGTCAGTCTCTCCTCCGCTCACGGGAACAGGGAAGTCAGGCAGCCGGTGGTCGGCGTCTCCTCAGCGTCACAGCGCCCAAACCCTTATTGCAGCCCCCGCGGCGGCCGCTGACTGAGCCTTAACTCGTCCCCCGGCAGCTGGTCACTAATCGGTGAAAATGGTAAGACGCGTTTGCCGCTTCCATCAGCGCCGGAGCCACTTTGGCACCGTTAGCTTCCGAACTAGCACTGCGGCTGCTAGCGTTAGCAGCCCGCGGTGGCGCTGACAGCAAACGGCCGCGCTGAGGTTTGGCGGTGGCGGCGGTTTGTCGTTGATTCTTCCTCCTGCCTCACGGCCGAGCCTCCGTGTGCCGCCAACGTCCGGCCGGGTGTTAGTTAGTAGAGTCAACTGCGGCTGGGCTAGCAGGCTAGCTGCTAGCTGCTAGCTGGACGGAAGTGGGGTGACATTACCATCAAAATAAAAGCCGAAGGCACGAACTCTTCGTGGATTCCACATTAGACAGGACGGTTAAACACGGCCAGTGTCAATCCTGAAATATTGTATAAATACAAGAACGACTGGTTGTTTCTGCTGATGTGAGTCTGCGTTTGTAGCCGGTTTCTATCGTGACTCAATCAGTGTTTTAGGGATTTGTTGATGTAATGTGTCTTTGTACTCAGATATTGATTAGAACAGACCAGTGAGTTATTAGATTATATGTGTGGCAAGTTATGCAATTAATTTTTTTTGCCATGATAATTTTTTCCCATTATTATTATTATTATTATGATTATTATTATTTCACACAAACACTATGTCCTGCAGAGAGTGAAGCAGTGCTGATAGGAGCACTCACTTGAAGAGTGGCTTCAGCAGATCACAGAACTTACATTTTAGACATATAATATTTACAGTCAAAAATAGCTGTTCAATACTTGCAGATGCTTTTGTTTCAATCCAGTGCTTGAATGTAGAACACTCTTCTCTGTTCTGCAGGGAAATGAAGCCAGTTATCCCCTGGAAATGTGCTCGCACTGTAAGTACCAACAAATGTTACTTAGAACCATGTTTTAAAGTGCAAGATAAAGCAAAATGTTTGTTTTCCCTTACAGTTTAATATTACTGTTTGTGTTTTGCGTTCATTATTACATTTTTGATGGTTTAGTAAGGAGTTTAACAAATAATCTGAAAAAATTAAGGCAATTATTGGATTTTTAAAATGAATTTAAGCATAAACTGAAATCTGCTACATGTGAAATCTTAGAAAACAATTATAAGTCATGTCTGTAAATGTTTTCTTTTATTTAGTATAGTAGACAGGCCGTGATACATGTTACACAGAGCTGCTTTCATTCATGTGAAGTTAAAAATAAAATTCAGAGGAGATACCGACTTTGAATTGAGATCATTGGGTTCTCTGGTTTCCTCAGCGTCTAAAGACACGCAGCTCCAGTGATGGACTCTAAATTGCGCATGTAAATGTGAGACTGGTTGTCCACCTTT
This sequence comes from Channa striata, assembly GCA_033026295.1. Taxonomy (NCBI): domain Eukaryota; kingdom Metazoa; phylum Chordata; class Actinopteri; order Anabantiformes; family Channidae; genus Channa; species Channa striata. Next base: position 17,991,352 of record CM065188.1, read on the forward strand.
GTGGTTTTCCATCAGACAGACGTTATGCACGGTACCTGTTAGGTGGTACCTGTTAGTCTCACCTGTGTTCATGTCTGAAGTAAAACCAAAGAGACGTGTTGGTCAAAGACAAACATGACTGATGTGATTGGTGTCAAATGCGAGTAATGTTCAGGCACCATGTGAGTGAAAAATGCAGTGCGTCTGTCTTTTGTAATAGACAGTCAAAGCTGGGACAGCCAACAGCACCAACCTTCTCACCACTCCTCAAATCCTCGTAGCCTTCCCTTCAACCGAACAGCAAAGTAAGATATGCAAGAAAGGAAGAAAGCTCTTCTTTCCTAAGACCGCGTATTGCGTAAACCTCTTTGGGTTGTCTGGGAGATTTTTCCTCACATCATTGTGACGGGCCTGTTTCCCACTTTCAGAGCAGATGAGTTTTGGATTTGTTGTGTCAAGATCAGGAGTCACATGCACTGCAGACTGCTGGACCCTCTTCAGCTCAGCATCAAACGGTTTCTTCTTGTTTTTACTGTTTCCTCCAGCTGAGTCACAGCTCTCACCCTGTGAGAGGATGTGTAGGAAGCGCGTTTATCGAGCTTCCTACACATCCTGCCTCCCTGGTTCTCTGCAGGGTCCGTCAGCTGATGTCTTTTTAGACCTGAAGCTGTCAGATGAGGCTCCAGGTGAATCTCACAGTAGGAGACCAGGCGCACTAGACAGGACACTCCTAATTTTCAATGGGGTGGGAAAAATTTTGAGTCCATCTCCAAATTGATTCAACTGGAGTTAACTGGTTAAAATGACAGCGATGTCCTGGTAGACAAAGAGGTTGTAAGTGTGTTATCAGCCTTTAAAGACGGACAGTTTGTTCTTGCTGTGCTTGTTGTTCTTGTGTTGTGGTCTCATCTAGTGGCTGATCCGTGTTATGACGGCCAGTGTGTACAGGGAAGCTGAGACGTGGATGTTCAGAATTCCAATAAACCCCCATCATTACTGGGGCCCAATTTTTATTTGTTCGATTTTGTCATTAAAAGATTTAGAAACTTTACCCAAACACGTGAATCGTGTTAAAAGTGATGACAAGATGTTTTTTAAAGGAACATTCAAAGCTCAGAGTGACAACCTTACAAATATGTGATTTTGCTGCTGTGTTGACACCAGCCTGTCAGTTTTCTAGCCGGTATAAGGCCTGCACGTGCATAATATTTTCCTGCTTAGACTGGAGCCCTTCGAACTGCTTGCTCCCCTTGTCCATCAGCCAGTGAACCCATTTACATGCTATTAGTACAGGTTCATTTTCATTTTGTTTCCATGAAAACAGGTGTTCCCAGATCTGCTCGCAAAGACTATTTGGACTTCTAGATTTTACATATTAGTTGTGCTTTATCTTCCTTTGCGCCATCCTGAACAGCATAAGAAGTTCAGATAATAAATGGATGGCTAGATGGTCTTTGGCAAGGCTGTGATTTAAAAATGAGGCTTCATAACTCGGTCATGACCTTTCTGCCTGATTCAGCCTTTTAACCATCTGCTGCTTTTTATTAGGCACTTCCACTGTTGATGAAAGCTGATTAAATTGGTTACGCACAGGCCATGTAGAAATCTACCTGTGGAAATCAGGTTTTACTAAGTCTAAATACCACTGTCCCATTTACGTGACAGTTGGGAAAATCTGATTTCAACCTGGTCAGTTCAATGCACGTAAATGCACTGACTGAGGTCACATACAGGAAAGGACAGAGGTCACTCTCCTCTTTTAAGGATGTCCTTTATTGTGTGCAGCAACATCTTCAGATCAGCCAACTGTGGTCACTGCAATATTCTGTGCCGATATCTGCTGGAACGGAGCACGTAGGCCAATGACTGGAACAAACTGATGAGGAAGGCTGGCTCCAAGCTGAGGACTTGTGTAGAACCCCTGGAGTGGGTTGTCGGAGGAGAATGTCCAAACGGCTGAGCGTCATGGACAACAGCTCCCACTCTAACCCCCACATGCATTGTTCCCATTGAACATCTTCTGTGTGTTTCTGTGTATTACCTATTGCAACACCATTTCCCTTTGAGGTTCTATAGTTCTTGCTGTCGCTCCTCCTGTCTACCTGTATAAAACCTCTTTGTTGTCCAGATATAATAGTCCAACTATTATACTTTGGGACGTGTTTCTTTGTTACAGAGATGACGGGTGTTGTAGTTTGCTGAATAGATTATCAGTGGTGACGTTCACAGTCACATGTGCAGACATCCCTGTAGCTACTACACAATGCATGATACACAATACACATGTCTTTTAACGGGATTTGTTGACTCTTCGAAAAATATAGCAAAGCCCGGCCTCCTCCCTTACTTTGTCAAGTGCAAATTGAGGGAGGACCTGCAAAGTAATTCCAGGTTACAGACACAGGTTACAAACACAGTAATGGACCCGTGGTCCACAACAAAGTGATTAGTGGTGAAAGAGGTGTCACATGATCCCGTGTTAGAGCTTAGAGTGAGGCACCGGGAGGTCCAGTAGCTCAGAGTCACTGTAACTGGTGCAGTGAAGACCCAGCAGGTCTGAACCATCATGGCCAGTGTGAGCGAGAAAGCGGGTAAGTACGGTTCTGCGTGGAAGGGAGATGGTTTTTGACGGCTGCGTAGGAATGAAAATAACGACAAGTGGACTGTGTATAAAACTGTTGTCCCAGCTCAGCTCATCGACCAACAGATCTCCTGTAATGAAGCCTGTTTGTTACGGTTGGTCTGTAAATAGCTTTTTGTCTCTCTGTTTCAGTCGACGCTGATGAGATTAAGAGGCTCGGAAAGAGATTTAGGAAACTCGACCTGGATAACTCTGGGTCCCTGAGTGTGGAGGAGTTTATGTCTTTGCCAGAGCTCCAACAGAATCCCCTCGTGCAGCGAGTTATTGACATATTCGACACCGATGGCAATGGGGAAGTCGACTTTCAAGGTAAAGGAATCATTAAAAGAGCAGTGGTTTGCTGCTGACGTCAGCCCTAAAGTTGCCTGTTCCTCGCCTGAATAAAATGTATTTACAGTGGAAACCAGTGACAAACATCATACAGACAATGTTTATCAAGTTGATCAGACTGTATTTGTGTAACCTTTATGGGACTGCACATTTGGAGGGTTAGGGTTACAGGACTTGTTTCAGACAATTTTACAAGTAGGCTTTTGAGATTTGATGTACACTACTACTTTCGTGTTCACTGTATGCGTTATACCAGCAAATCTAACCTGTCACCTTCACACTAATAACATTTCCGTAAATTCTGTCACCAAAGCTTTTAGGCTGGAAGCACCAACTCTACTTGTGAAAAAAGCTCTGAGACATCAGCTGCAGATTTGTCCTCTAAGTTGTGACGTGGAGCCTTCATAGATCACACACGCTCCCATAGTGCGTCCTGGGGCTGTGTGCGGCTGTCAGTGTTATGAAAGAGGCCAGGTTGCTCATAGTCCAGATCGGATGGTTTGGTAAAAGAGAATCAGCATTGGTACTCAGACCAGTCTGCAGCTACAGAGCCTCATACGCAGCGTACCGTGTGTGTTCTGACTCCTGTCAGTCATAGCCAGCGCTGACCCCTGGATCGTGGAAACAACAAACCTGCTGATGCTCTGACCCAGTCATCAAACCATTATACTTGACTCCTTGTCAAAGTTGCTCAGATTCTTATGTTGCCCAATTTTTACTGCTTCCAAACCTTAAAGTGCCGACTGTTGACTTGCTGCCTTTTATGTCCCATGCCGAAACCAGACGATGAATGTTGTTAACTCCATCTGTTGGTGGTTTTAAAGTTGTGCCTGGTTGGCGTGTACGGTGTTAAATCAGCAGGTTGCTGTAGTTCCTCTGTTATCCTCACCCTTTTTTAAATGAACTCTGAATTGTTATTTGAAAACCTTGGAAACCTCATGAATCCTGTGACACAGCCACAATTCAGTATCAAATACTGAATTCTGACATTTTATCACAAAATGCAGAGTTGGTTTTCTTCTCATATATTTACATATGTGAAGGTACTTTAATAATTGCATTCCTTTTCTTTGTGCAGAGTTCATTGAAGGAGTCTCCCAGTTCAGTGTGAAAGGAGACAAAGAGCAGAAACTGCGCTGTAAGTTTGCACTGTACACCCCTCATCCGTGGTTCCTCTCTTGTTGTTCAACTTTAACGAGACGTCCAAGAACAAGAATCACTTTGAGGACAAAAGTTAAAAAACACAAGTCATTTCATAAGCACTGGAATAATGGGATGCGTCATATGACAACACGTCTGTCTCCTAACAGCTTTCATGTACAGGTCTGCCTTTACCCACATGGGGGCAGCACAGTCTTACAGAAACAATGCAGAGCTACATCGTGTCAAACTTTAGTTGTACATTCCTTAATCTATAACATTCCTTATAGATTAGGGCTGGTGACAAAAGCATTTTGAACCATTTAAATCGGTCTTTACATTAACAACATTGACAGTCTTTTTGAATGAAGACCCGTGTTCTGGCACAGTGAGCAGACACAACTCATACGGTTGCATCTTCAGACAGATGAAACGATCAGATCCTGCTGCCCTTGCTAAATAAGAGCTGACATCTGTAGGAGGAGGCCAAGCTCATGATTGATGGACACAAAGAAGAAGCTTTAAAATACTGACATCTTTTCTCTTTGTTCTGCCTTTTGGCCTCAGTTGCGTTCAGGATCTACGACATGGACAAAGACGGATTCATATCTAATGGGGAACTCTTCCAGGTTCTCAAGATGATGGTAGGCAACAACCTGAAGGACACCCAGCTTCAGCAGATTGTTGACAAAACCATCATCAATGCAGACAAAGACGGAGACGGCAGGATATCCTTCGAAGAGTTCTGCGCAGTGAGTAGTGACGACACACCTTCTTCCTCTCCAGCAACATGTGTAGAAGAAAGAAGAACTAGACTGTGAATTTGAAATTAAGGCCACAGTCTGAAACACACACTTGTCTATTGCTGGAGTTTTGGCCTCTTGTTACTAAAGCAGATGATGGCAACAATTAGATCAAAATAAGAGACAAACCCTAGTAGAGATGCAGAAATGCTACATCGTGCGAGTAATAAGTACAACAATATTTATAATTTTCCACTTATTGCAAAGCCTCAGTTCTTCAGTGGGGCTATCGGGACACATACCACGATACTGTACAGTTCCTTTGATGCCTTTTGGACAGTGCAGGATTGTTTCAGGCAGTGCCAGCGACTTTAAACGTTGCAGCAGGTCATGTGACAGGTCGGCCACGGCACAGTCAACGTTAAACCTCAAATTCATACACTGATAACAGCCCTTAAACGAGGACAAACCGTCTCTGCAGCGCTGCATTGTACGGACAGTGGACCCAGCCAGCAACGCAGGGGGCGCTGCTGACAAAAGCTAAGCAACATGCTGCGCACGAGCCCTGGCACAGTGTGACCAGGACGGTGTTGTAACTTTTGTTCTTTTGTATTGTGTGTAGGAACGTTTCCAGGACGTTTAAATGAACAGAACCTTTAGTGCAAACACAAAAGAACCCAAAGAAATGTGTGACCTCACTTCCTTTTGTCTCCTCTAGGTTGTTGGTGGATTAGATATTCACAAGAAGATGGTGGTGGACGTCTGATGCTTTGCCTTCCTTCCATCAGGCGAAAGCTCCGTTTTTCATAGAAAGTATTTTCTCTGTTAAGTATTTTCTTTGCCCCGCCCCTTCCCCGTCCTCGCCTCTGCTGCCTCCTGAGGCCGTCTGCAGCCTTCACCGTGTGTTGCACAGAAACTCTGTGACTCAGTGGTGCACTTTCACAGGTGATGATGACTTTGTAACACAGAGCTGGAGTATGTGTGTGCACTGTATGTGTTACTGGTTTTTCAAGGTATGTGGGTTTTTATATTTATTTTTATTCTTTTTTTTTTTTTTTGAGAACAAAAAAGTCTTAAAGAAAGTAAATTCTAGTGGACAAGTAGTAGTTAGCGGTGATATTACTTGAGTCCACAACACAAAAGTTGCATGATGTGCCAACACGGGAATGCCTCTTTATTTGATCAGTGTTTGTATTGGTGCATTCCATTTGACCGGATTATTGCCGGTCAAATGGGACATTGACAGCCAGATTCTGCCATTACGTTTAGCACCAAGCGCCAAAACAGACAGTCCATGTCGATGTGAAATAAATATTCTTATTACTCTGTATTGGCATGAATGTGACATTCTGTCGGGGACGAAGCTGCTGCTTCCCAACGACGCTGACACTGCAGACAGCGGCGTTTCCCCAGCGAGTATTTCCTGTAGAGATGCTGTGGAGTACGTGGCCATGAGCTTGTGGCAATGGAATAGCTTAACCTTACAATCATTACAGGGCTGCTGTAGTTACGTGGCGTCATGAATATTAATAAACTGTTAACTTTCAGCAGCATTTGCTCATGATTCTGACTACATATAGGAAACGCTGCTTAGACAATGGCAGCGTCACATGCTTGTGTACTTGTGTTTCTGTGGTTAATACGTAAAATACAATTAAGTTAACTTTGATATCAAGAAAGCAACCACTTTCATTTTTTGTGTAAATTCAAAAAGTTTATTACGCCATTAATCGTGGAGCAGCAGGAGGATGTTGCATGAAGCTGTAAACAATATGCAGGAATCCCCCAGCTGCTAAAACATAGATTATTTGTACAAATATTCAAAGTCCAGTAGAATCAGACATCAAAATGATTTTTTTTGTGTTCAAACATTACACAGTGCAAGTTATTCACATCTGTTTGCTGCCCAACAAAATTAACCTCAGATTGCATGTCTGGATGTTTTACTTACTGACGTTCTTTACACGTGAAGTTAGAGACTCGTGATTAATGGTGAATTCTGGAAGCCGGGTTCATCTTGGAGCTGCGTCTGTGTTAATAAAATGCCCGGGTGAATTGAGATAAAACATCCTTTGACAGCTCAGGCTCTAAAAAATGAAAACCTATATTAAACGTGTGAAGTTTTAGAGCAGCTGGCATAACCAACAAATATGGTCGTCCAGGGTAAATCTTCCACAGACAATATTTGTGGAATCGACAAAAAAATAAATCTCTGTGCCAGGTGCCAGCCTGCTGCCACTGATACACCATCAGTGGCCTGTCAGATTTTGTGACAGATGATAAAGTAGAATAAATTCTGTTTTCTCTGTGGCTGCAGCACAGCTCCCCACTGAGGGTTAATCAGTGTCACAGAGCAGAGAGAAAATAAATAGTCAACAACCGTTTTCAGGGTTTTGGAAGAGAGGTGAATTTGAAACTGTGTTTTTGGCCTTTAAATTATAATGACCTTGTGTTATTACCTTAGAAGAAGCGGAATTTCTAAATATCATGTCGTACAATTGTCTCCCAAAACGTTTAAAATTGATGCTGGTGACTGAAATTAATCTGCTCAGACTAAACAAAGGGGATTGGAAAGCACGTGGTTTCTGAGACGGATCCAGTTGGAGTTCCGATGTTTTTGGTGGCTTGGACGTGCTCGTTTCTCGTTCTCGTGTCTTAGTTTTTTTGCATGCAGAATTCACCAGGCTGATCCCACAGTAGCTCAGTACACGTGTTTTCTCTCTCGCTCCTTTTATGTGCATGTGACCTGACACCACAGTGATTGTATTAGTCATGGCGGACCACTTGCACTGAAACTAAACCGTTTCTGACTACGGTGGAATAGTTAACTTTCCCGAGCTGATCCTGAGTATCCGTATCAGCGTTGGAATGAGGCTTCTTTCTTTACTGAAGTTTGAGTTTCGTCTCAGCCTGCTGGTGTTGCAGCTTCTTCTCTCCATCATGGTCGGGCGCTAAGCGAATGTGAATAATAACTGGTGTTGTTGCAAAGCGGCTGTTTTCATTCACAGTGGCAGGTAACAGTGTTGAAGGACTGAGGTCAGGGGCCAAACGTGTGACCGGCGCAGCACTAATTACACTGATTATGAAGGTGCACATGGGCGTAAAATTGAGTTTACAGTTATGAAACATTTAAGCATAGGAAACATAAGATTTGTTGCTATAAGAAAATTGTTGTTGATATATGTTAATGATATATTTCTTTTTTTTTTTTTATTTGGATCATTTCATGTTCAGTGTTTCATTTGCATATAAATATGATATGACAAACATGGATGTTTTCCAGTAATATATTTAAACATGGAAATGGCTATAATAAAAGTGTAATATTGCGGGTCAAAGTTCTTTTTTTGTGTTTTAATAATTGTACAGGAATTTGGGAAAAACACTTGGTGTCCAGGTTTCCTGCTCATTTATATTTCAGGTCAATGCAGAAAAACATTCAGTTGCACGAGATTTGTATGATGGAGGCGACGACTTTTGAGTCTTCAACTTATCGTCTCCCCGTTTGTGCGCGGAGGAAACATTTGGAGCGTTTGTGGTTCATCCCATTTGCAGAAACATTTTGCAGTGAATCCAGTAGTTTATGTCTAAAACTGAACATTTGTCCGTTAGTCCGGTTTTTGACCATGGGCGGAGGAAGTGATACTGAACCTGCGTGTGCCTGGTTTAACGACTCCTGGTCTCACACTCTAAAAAAAAAAAGGGCTTTATTAACGCAACCTTTACTAGAAATGTAGTGGAGTGAAAAGTGACAGTAGCTATAATTAAATCTACTTCAGTAAAGTACAGATGCTTGGAAACGTGTAAGTGCAGTAACCGAGTCCAAGTCCTTCGTTACCCTCCACCTCAAAGTAAGAAACTGAAAGACCTCTCTGGCCATGTCTGCTACCAGTGCCCATGGGTCTACTACCATCAGAAGACTCCTAATACGGCAGGAGGAAACCCGCTTCCCTGTGGAAGTAACATGCTTGGCTGTAGGACAGGACCATTTTCAGCCACAGCAGGTAATACTGCCGTTTTTCTCTGCACAAGGACCGTCAATTTGAAAACGTTTTGGCACATTTCAGCTAAAAAGAATTCCCTTTTTTTATAACGCAACTCGTTTTCAGCGGTGAAATGTCACTTTAAAAACCATGCGGATGAACACGGAGCAGGTTTTTCTTGGGTCGACATGAAAAGGGTGTATATTTGCAGTTTCTCTGCATTCCAGCATAAGAACCTCACTCCATCTGTGAAATGTGGTGGGTCACTAGATCCCGTTTCAGGGGCATGTTATAGTTTTTAACATAAATAACCGCCCCAACCCCCCAAGATGATTTTTTCTTTATTTCTTTTCAGCTTTTGAATGTGCAGTTTTATTTACGTTTGACTTCAAAGTTCTTCTTGCTGTGTGTATGATTTCTAATCCCTTAAACGGAAGTGATAAAAAAAAAATTCAACCTAGTTCTCTCTTTCTAAACACTCGCACGATGAATAGGAAATTTAGCTTTGTTCCAGGTAATATCTTTATGTGGTGAAAAGTTATGAACGTAAGAGTCTCCAGGGTAAAATAAAAGCAGATGACGGCGAAAGTGTGTTGACTCTTTAGAAAGACAGACAGATTCCTCTTAGCGGGGTTTGCATCATGTGTTGGTGTGTGGAGGGCAGCATTAATCACTGAGCTTGTTTTTTAACACCTTTGATTGGAACGATCCACTGGAGGCTGAATTGACCTGAGGCAAGCAGGTGTGAAAAATGTCTCCTGAGGGCTATACAGGTGTGTGTTTTTGTTTAGTTTTGATACGATAAGACATTTCATAAAAATGTTCAAAGACAAACAACCACTGATCTGTTGGGACGTGATTAATTGCACCCGATACGGTCACAATGACAAAATCTCTGCCTTGTATTAATGAAGTTTTTAAATTGTTTTTAGGTTACAAGTTTTTTCTAAAACTACTACTACTACTCTCAGTGCCTGCATTTTAGAAATGACTGTAAATTTAATCAAAATAAAAATCTAAAACATAACTTTTACTGTATTCACAGCCTTTGTGACAACACTGCCTCCCAACTGATGCTCAGATGTTTCTACACATGACTGGAGTCCACCTGTGGTAAATCAAAGTGAATGGACATGATTCTGAAAGGCACACACCTCTCTACAGAAGGCCTCACAGATGACAATCAGAGAAAAGCCATAAAGTCAGAAGAACTAGCTGCAGAGATCAGAAATATGATTATTGCAAGGCACAGTTATGGGGAAGGCCACTTAAAAAATGCAGCTGCACTGCACAGCGGCCTCCATATAATTCTCAAGTCTCTGTTAGTATGTGTTTGAGTTTACAGATCTCATGGCCTACAGGAAGAAACAGAATTTAATTGACTTTTTTAGTCTGTTAGTCCTCCTTATACTTACAGCATATACATGTCTTTAAGGAGGCAACAGGCACTGGAAATGATTGAGGGCAGTGGGCCGTCTATGATCTTCTGTGATTCCCTTCCAACCACTTTCCTGTCAGTAACAGAGCAGCTAATGTGATGGAGTGCAGCGGCATTGTCTCGATGGTAATGTTGTAGAAGGACACCAGCAGCTTTTGCTCCAGACATTTTTTTTGGAGCAGCCTCAGTTGTATGTTGTATTCGCTGACCAGGAGAGGTCCTCTGAGATGTGAGTCCTAAGGAACTTGAAGATCTCGACTTTCTCCAAACAGGTGCCATTGAGGAGAAGAAGTGGTTCAGTCCTCTTTCTCCAAAAATTTTTCACCATTTATATTTAGATTTACATTGAGTCATTTGTCAGATGCTTTTATCCAAAGCGACTTACAAGTGAGGTACAAGGCAGCAAAAATCTAAGTCAAGGAGAAAACACCAGAGCAAAATTTATCAAAGAAGAGTTTCTGTTTTGTGAGATGCAAGTACAACAAAGAGGAGAAAGTTTTTTTTTGTAACGCGTAAAGGAAGATGTGGAAGCGTTCTGTTTTCAGCAGTGTTTTAGTGAGTGTGGGCGCTGAGTGTGCAGAGTTTGGCAGCTTATTCTGCTGCTGAAGAGTTTTCCTTGGTGTATTCTGTGTGATGCTGGGACCACCAGGCGTCGTTCGCTGGCTGAGCACAGCGGACGGGAGGGATTGTAGACCTGAATGATTGTGTATAAGTAAGCCGGCACTGTAGAGTTGACCACTCTGTATGCGAGAGACAGAGATTTGGACTTAATCCACGCAGCCACAGGAAGCCAGAGATCTAAAGAGCGGAGTGATGTAAGTCCTTTTGGCTGGTTAAAAATGAGGCATGCTGCCGCATTTTGGATCATCTGCAGGGGTTTGGTCGTGCACACCTGTAACCCCATCAGCAGTGCACTGCAGTAATCAAGACGAGATATGATCAATGCCTTTACAATGAGTTGGCTCGTATACTCCGAAAAGTAGGGTCTTATCTATCTCTGATGTTTTGGAGGACAAATCTTCACGACCTAGAGACTGAGCTGATGTGCTCCGTGAGGCTAAGTTGGTCGTCCGACTTAGCAGGGACAATCACTGCAGATCTAATGTTGATTCTGATGTTGTGTTGTGTCAAAGGACTGGCTGGGAAGACTAGAGCTTTAGTCTTGGAGAAGTTAAGCTGAAGATGTCTTTCTTTCATCCAGGCAGAGATGTCAGAGAGGGCTCACTGGAGTTTGTCTGGATGGTGCTGATGACCATTATTTGTTACAGTGTTTGTCCGTTGGCAAAGGTTGTTAAGATGCTTCAGACTTACCACTACACGATCTTCGTGATCCTGTAGTTCCAGAAAAGAACACTGGAGTGTCACGTGCTCAGAGGATCCTGTCCTGTCAAATTCAGAACTGGTGTTGTTGCAAAGCGGCTGTTTTCATTCACATTGGCAGGTAACAGTGTTGAAGGACTGAGGTCAGGGGCCAAACGTGTGACCGGCGCAGCACTAATTACACTGATTATGAAGGTGCACATGGGCGTAAAATTGAGTTTACAGTTATGAAACATTTAAGCATAGGAAACATAAGATTTGTTGCTATAAGAAAATTGTTGTTGATATATGTTAATGATATATATATATTTTTTTTTTATTTGGATCATTTCATGTTCAGTGTTTCATTTGCATATAAATATGATATGACAAACATGGATGTTTTCCAGTAATATATTTAAACATGGAAATGGCTATAATAAAAGTGTAATATTGCGGGTCAAAGTTCGGTTTTTGTCTTCTTTTTTTGTGTTTTAATAATTGTACAGGAATTTGGGAAAAACACTTGGTGTCCAGGTTTCCTGCTCATTTATATTTCAGGTCAATGCAGAAAAACATTCAGTTGCACGAGATTTGTATGATGGAGGCGACGACTTTTGAGTCTTCAACTTTTCGTCAGGCAGAGATGTCAGAGAGACAGGCAGAGATGCGTGTCAAGACAGTGGAGTCGTCTGGCGGAAAAGACAAGAAGAGCTGTGTGTCAGTATAGCAGTGCTAGGAAAAGCCATGTGAATGGATGATAGAGCCCAGGGAAGAAGTATAGATGGAAAAAAGAAGAGGACCAAGAACAAAGCCCTGAGGTACACCAGTGGAGAGGTTATGAGATTTAGAGTCGCGCCCCTGCCAGGATACCTTGTAGGTTCGTCCAGACAAGTAGGACCGAAACCAGGCTAGAGCTGGTTCAGAGACAGCCAAATCAGAGACTGTATTGAGGAGGATCTGGTGGTTTACAGTGTCAAAGGCTGCCGACAGGTCCAGTAGAATCAAGACAGAAGAATTCCCCGCAGCTTTAGCAGCCCGTAGGGATTCCACAACAGTCAAAAGTGCCGTCTCTGTGGAGTGACCGCTCTTGAAGCCAGACTGATTTACATCGAGGAGGTTGTTCAGGGAAAGAAAGTCTGAGAAAGTCTTAGTTGATCCCGCGTCTTCACACTAAATGAAATGATGTTAACACTTTCAGGTGAGTCAGACTCCTCCTACACCTCACGAAGTACATCCAGGGGACCTCTGACTTGATGACCATAGATGAGCTCAAATGGAGAAAACCCTGTTGAGCTCTGGGGAACCTCTCGGTAAGCAAAAAGCGGAAATGGCAACCACTTGTCCCAGTCCTTTCCTGTTTCTGAAACAAACTTCTTCAACAACCATCAGTCTGAGGGTGGTAAGGGGTGGTTCGTATTGTAATCAGTGCCACCTGTTGATCTCCCTGCTGCCTGCTCATTGGTTGGAGGGAGAGTAGATAAAGGAGTCAGGTGTGTTTGTGGGGAGGTGGTACTTTGGATAGGAGGCTAGAGGGAACGCTAACCTTGTGCTGTACCAAGTGAGACAAGGTGCTTGGTAAGGAATTCAACTGAAGATGTTTTTGATTGCATTAATGTATTTTTAATTGTTTTCTTTGATACTGCAGTGTGGCTACGCAGCACTTTAAGGGGCACGTACTGAAGTTGTAAGTCTCCTGTGTATGAGGAAAACTGTAGCAGGTACAGGCTTTGTTTTATTATGGACACATGATTTTTAAGTAATAAGATTTAAATAAATGATTTGTCTGGTGTAAAAATCTGATGTTTTTAATTGTGTTGCAGTGGTTGCAGGAGCAGTTGCAGCACTGTTTCCTGTTGTCCTCGTGTTAGGTTTGTTTTGCGCTCAGATCGTCCGCCCGCCCTTGCATGGCCTGTAGACAAAAAGATCTGGGAGCTTGTCTTGTGAGGCCGGGCTATCTTTTTTCTTTGTTTGTTTTGTGTTGTATGTCACTTCCCTGTCATAACCCGTCGCGGGAATCAACGGCCTCAATTTTCCCCCGTGACTAACATATATAAGTTTTTGGTTGTGTTCACGAGTGGAGTGGATTGCTGTGTCTACCTAAGTGTGCGGTGGGTTGTCTAATCCTCACGTGTGTGTATTTGTTATTTGACCGGAGGATTATTGAAGAGTTTGTGATTGACCGCATACGATTGTGACAAGGATTTAATGATTTTGTATTTGATGTAATAAAGACAAAAACTGTGAGTTTATGTTTGAGCGTTAGTGATTTTATTTAGTGTCTTGGTTTGGGGTACACGACGCTACATTATTCTCTTAATACCTAAGAGCTGGTATACTTGAGAGAGTGTACGGCTCATGAAATTTGGTCCCTGATCTGTAAGGACCTCCCTAGGGATGCCAACCTGGCTGAAAAATCTTAGCATGGCAGTAGCTACTTGCTTAGCTGTAACCTCTCTTAATGGATAGGTTTCCGGGTACCTAGTTGCATAGTCACAGATAACAAAAATAAACTTGTTACCTGACTGACTTCTCTCAAGCGGTCCAACTATATCAACTCCAAGACGTTCAAAAGGTGTAGCTATCACAGGTGGTGGGATAAGAGGTACTGGTGCTGCGTTTTTACCTGCTGCAAATTGACAATCTGGGCATGTTTTACAGTATTCTTTGACTTGTGTATACATTCCCGGCCAGTAAAATCTCTTACTTATTCTTAGAAATGTCTTCATAAACCCCAAAGACCTGGCCATGGTATGGCAAGCCCTACCTTCATGACGTCTACCCTTGTCCCTTCAGGAAGAACAAGCTCTTTCCCCTCATCAGACTGTCTGTACAAGAGACCCTTTTCCACCACAAAATACTCTGGAAGGATACTGGAACTGTCGTGCACTTTTCTGAAACATTCAGCTAGTGTAGGATCATTTGTCTGCTGGATGGAAAGGTTGCAGGGCAAAGAAAAATCATTATCAGCTAGTTCTGGAAACTGAACCCCTTGCTCTAATTGCTCAGCTAAATGTTGTAGCAGCTCTGCAACGTGCCCTCTAGGCTTATTCTGCCTTTCCTCTCGTGTGACCCCTGACCCTTCACATACTTGCTCATTATAAAATGGCAAAAGTTGAAGTGCATCATCGGTTTTAGCTGGTGCTTGATGAGGGGGGCTTGACTTAATGTATCAGTAATTTGACTGCAACTGAACACTGCCTCTATAGGCATATCTGCATTAGTGGACACAGGTCCAAGAGTGCTGGGCAAAATAGCATCCAGTACAGTGGAATAGGAAACGGCAGGGCTAGGCTGCACCAACCCTGGATCTTCAAGCATGGTTGTTGCCTCTCTTGTTCTAGCTCTAGTGACTACAGCACATAACATGCTCCTGCTCTCTTTAATGAGATCTAAAAGGACAGGAATGTCCATCCCCAGTAACACAGGGTAAGGCAACTCTGGAGCTACTCCTACTTTCATAAGATAAGGTTGATTATGCAATTCAATGTAGACTTCAGCTGTTGGCACCCATGAACACAAATCACTGGTACTGCTTCATCTATATCCCACAGCTCTTTGGGAATATACTTGGCCTGCACAAGTGACTGAGTGCAACCTGTGTCTAGCAGTGCTGAAAGGGTAGCACCGTTGACCAGAACCTTAGCTACTGGTGACATGGAAAATGGCTCTTGTGGAATTGACATTTCCGGTTGTTGACCAAAACAAAGGCTTGTACTTCTGGGCCTTTTAACAGGACAAAAAGGACGGGTATGGCCTACCTCACCACAGTTGTGACAAACAACCTCTGCTTGATTGCTTGGCTGAGATTTACGGGTGATTGAATCAAAAAGTACAGGTTTGCTGGAATTAGCCTGACCTGAGGTGTAATTTGCTGAACCACCACCCTTACCCAACCCCTCACACTTACCTAGTTTGAGCTGGCCGGCATAGTGGTAGCGTCCATGTTCTTTTGTCAGCAGTCACATAGGCATCAACCAGGCCTGCAGCCTCCTCAGCCGTCCCTGGCTTGTGTTCTCCTTTTGACCATCGGCAGTGAACAAGACTCACTTCATTACGGCTTTTGCGACACTGTCAGCTGTTCAGCTGCTCGCACTTGGCTGCACTCTCTCCACTGGCTTGGCCTTCGCTTACACTCTTTGCCCATCAGGACGGAGGGATGGGACTGGACTTATCGAAGCCGGCAAGTGGAATTTTTCCACGACGGCACCCTTCAACAACCTGTCTTTGTTGGAATATAATGCCTTTAGGATTATGTCACCGATTACAACCCATGTCATTATGACTACTACTAACCGCCGTCTACTGACCGCCAAGCCAGCTGGGGAACTTCTGCGCTGAGCTTCATTTGCTGTTGTCCCAGTTGACTGAAGATGGCACTCCCCAGGTGGCTGACGTTCTCGCTCTTCTGAACACGTTTGACCTGAGACTGGTCTCCACTTCTCCGACCCACATAGCTGGCAACAACTTGGATCTCGTTCTCATCCAGAACTGCACTACGGATGACATTGCTGTCACTCCTCTGCATTTGTCAGATCATTTTTTCATTCAGCTCACAGTCTTCATCCCTACACCCTCACATTCTCCTACGGCATGGGTTACATTCCGCTGTAACCTCAGATCTCTCAATACAGAGCAGTTCTCTTCCCTGGTTTCTGCACCGCTGCCCTCACCACAGGTTCTCTCTCCCCTCGACACAGACGTGGCAACTGACAAGCTTTTATTCTGCCTGGACAGTCTCGGACCAACAAACTCTAGACCTGCTCGTGCATCAGCATCCAACTCGGACCAGATCCGTGAACAATCACCGTGCTCAGGGGTGCTGAGAGGAAGTGGTGCAAATCCCAGACTCAATCTGCTCTTGCTGATTATCAGGATTTGCTTGCATATTTCTCTCATGGTGTCACTAGGGCGAAGACTGAATACTACCAAAACAAGCTCAGCTACACCACGGACAACAGAAAGCTGTTCTCCACTTTTAAGTCACTGCTCTACCCACCGCCAGTTCTGCCACCCACGTGTCTTACGGCCGACGACTTTGCCTCCTTCTTCACTAACAAGGTGGCAGCCACCAGCTCCCAGTTCTCTCCTCCAGATGATGACATCCTGCTAACTACATCGAACAACGCATCAGTTCACATTTTCAACCATGTCAGAGGACGACGTATCCACTCTCCTCCTCTCGAATCACCCGACCACCTGGATCCGATCCCCTCCACTCTTCTTCGAGCTATTGCAACTGCACTTATACCAGCCATCACACAGATAATCAACACTTCTCTTACAACAGGCACCTTTCCTATCTCGTTCAAACAGGCCCAGATTACTGCACTGCTTAAAAAGCGTTCTCTGGTTCAATCCCATGTGGAGAATTACAGAGCGGCCTCTCTTCTTCCATTTCTGGCCAAGACCAATGAACGAGCAGTCTTCAATCAACTCTCAGACTTTCTTTGCCAGAACACCATCCTTGATGTCAATCAGTCTGGCTTCAGGAGTTGTCACTCCACAGACACGGCACTTCTGACTGTTGTGGAACCCCAAGGGGCTGCAAAAGCTGCAGGTAATTCTTAGGTAAGTCTTAATTCTACGAGACCTATTTGCAGCCTTTCACCCTCTGAAACATCAGATCCTTTTGTCTACACTCTGTAAATTGGGCATCTCTGGACCAGCTCTAGCCTGGCTTCGGTCTTACTTGTCTGGACAAACCTACAAGGTGTCCTGGCAGGGGCGTGATTCTAACTCTCATAACCTCTCCACCATTGTACCACAGGGCTCTGTCCTCTGTCCTCTTTTTTTTTCCATCTATACTTCTTCCCTGGGCTCTATCATCCAATCACATGGCTTTTCATATCACTGCTATGCAGATGACACGCAGCTCCTCCTGTCCTTTCCGCCAAATGACTCCAGCGTCTCCACACGCATCTCTGCCTGTTTTTCTGACATCTCTGCCTGGATGAGAGAAAGACATCTTCAGCTCAACATCTCCAAGACTGAGGTTCTAGACTTTCCAGCCAAGCCGCTGACACAGCACAACATCAGCATCAACATTGGATCCGAAGTGATTGTTCCCGCTAAGTCGGCCAGAAATCTGGGGGTCGTCATTGACGACCAACTGAGCTTCACGGAACACATCGCCTCAGTCCCTAGGTCGTGTAGATTTGCCCTCTACAACATCAACAAGATCAGACCCTACCTCTCTGAGTACACGTCTCAACTCATCGTGCATTGATCATATCTCGTCTAGATTATTGCAACGCGCTGTTGATGGGGTTACCGGCATGCACGACCAAACCCCTGCAGATGATCCAAAATGCAGCAGCATGCCTTATCTTCAACCAGCCAAAAAGGACTCATGTCACCCCTCTCTTCAGATCTCTGCACTGGCTTCCTGTAGCTGCTAGGATTAAGTTCAAAGCTCTGTCTCTTGTCCACAGAGTGGTCAACTCAACAGCTCCGGCTTACTTAAGTCATTCATTCAGGTCTACAACCCCTCCCGTCTGCTGCGCTCGGCCAGCGAACGACGTCTGGCAGTCCCAGCACCACACAGAAGACACCAAGGGAAACTCTTCAGCTCAGTGATCCCACGGTGGTGGAATGAGCTGCCAAACTCTGTGCGCTCAGCGACCTCACTAACTACATTTAAAACACTGCTGAAAACAGAACTCTTCCATCTCTTCCTTTAAATAAACAAACAAACAAAAAAAACTTGCTTTTTCTTTTTCATGCATGTCATGAAACCTTAACACTTGTTTGATAGCACTTTACTTTGATGTTTTTTTTCCTAACCTTAGATTTTATTGCTTGTTTGTTCCTCACTTGTAAGTCGCTTTGGATAAAAGCGACTGCCAAATGCCTAAATGTAAATGTAAATGTAAATGATGACTACAGCTATGGCTCGTGATAACCTGCTAAAGTCCCAGGTCAAGCAGAAAGGCTGGTATGACCATGCAGCCAGGAAGCGGAGCCTCAAGGCTGGTGATCAGGTTCTGTTACTTTTGCCAACATCTGATAACTCCTGGCGAAGTGGCAAGGCCCCTATCAAGTGAAAAAAAAAGTGGGTGATGTGACTCATCAGATCCTAATGCTAGAACGTACACAACAACTCCTTACATTCCATATTAACATGTTGAAAAAATGGCATCCAAGCTCAGTTCCAGAACTGCCTACACCGCATTCTTTTTTTGTTCAAGCTGTAAGAGAAGAAGATGAGGCAGTGGAGCAGTATTTTCCAGTGGGCGAAGAGGGGACACAGCTGGATTTGGGACATCTATATGATGAAAGGAGGAGGGAGCTTCTTGACCGTGGATCTCTTTCTGCAGACTCCTGGACGAACAGAAGTAGTACGTCACCACATCTCCTTGAAGGATCCCACTCCTCTATGACAGTCTTTGTACAGGGTCCCAGAACGGCTGTTACCTGTGCCAAAGAAAGAACTGGACATGATGACGAAAATGGGGGTAATTGAACCTTCAAATAGTGAATGGAGCAGTCCGATAATCCTGGTCCCCAAGAAGCATGGTACACTAAGGTTCTGTTTGGACTTTAGACAGACCAATGGAGTGAGTAAGTTGGACTTGTATCCAATGCCCAGGGTTGATGATTTGATTGAGAGACTTGGAAGTGCGAATTACATCAGTACCCTGGATTTATGCAAAGGATATTGGCAGGTTCCACTTACAGAAGAGAGCAAAGAAATAACAGCTTTTCCAAATCCTTTTGGACACTTCCAGTTCACAGTACTTCCATTCGGCTTGCATGGAGCTCCAGCAACATTCCAAAGGTTGATGGACAAGCTGTTAGTGGGCACGGAAAGTTATGCAGCAGCTTATCTCGACGATGTGGTGGTCTACAGTACGGGCTGGGAAGACCACTTGGCGCACCTACAAGAGGTGCTACAGCGCATTAAGGATGCAGGTCTTAACATCCGTCCTGAAAAGTGTGCCCTTGCCAAGCAGAAATCAAAGTATCTGGGATTTGTGCTGGGTAACGGAGTGATCCGGCCTCAAGTGGGCAAGGTGGATGCCATCATGACTGCAGAGAGACAGAAAACTAAGTCACAAGTGAATTCTTTCTTAGGCTTGGTGGAATGGTACAGAAGGTTCATTTCTGGATTTCCCACACTCTCAGTTCCTCTGATGAACCTGACAAAGAAAAACCAGCCCAATAAAGTTCAGTGGACTGATGCATGTGAGGAGGCATTTCAAGCCTTGAAAGCAGCACTGTGCAAGGAACCTGTGTTGAAAAGTCCGGACTTTCAGCAGACTTTCACTGTCCAGACAGATGCTTCAGAGAGCGGAATTGGAGCTGCTCTGTTGCAGGGAGAGCCAGGGAGCCTTCAGCCTATTTTGTATATCAGCAGGAAGCTCAATAGGCATGGAGCTAGGTACTCTTCGCTACTACTTGCTTGAAAGATGCTTCATGTATATAAGGCCTGAGGTGGAAGATCCTGGGGGATTTTGTTCATTGCAGTTCAGATGGGGATCTGCTGCTAGCTTGCTCATTAGCAATGAGCCTAGCATAGTTTTTTCTTTTGTTCATTTTTAATTTTATTATTTATTTTGTCCAGTTTGAGGTTTGTTTTGTTTTATTTTTGTATATAATTTTTCTCTCTTATTCACAAAACCACTTTCCTGCTTCTCTGCGTGTGTGTCTTCCACCACTTGGCTAACCCTTACAGTTCACTAAATAAAAATGAGCTTACTTACAGACATGGTCAGAAGGAGCTGCATTGTGTCTTTGTGGATTTAGAGAAGGCGTATGACAGGGGGCCGAGGGAGGAGCTGTGGTACTGTATGAGGATGTCGGGAGTGGCAGAGAAGTACGTCAGAGTAGTTCAGGACAGGTATGAGAGGAGCATGACGGTGGTGAGATGTGCCGTAGGTCAGACAGAGGAGTTCAAGGTGGAGGTGGGACTACACCAAGGATCGGCTTTGAGTCCCTTCTTGTTTGCTATGCTGATGGACAGGTTGACAGATGAGGTCAGACAAAAATCTCCCTGGACAATGATGTTTGCAGATGACGTTGCGATTTGCAGTGAGAGTAGAGAGCAGGTGGAGGAACAGATGGAGAGGTGGAGGTTTGCTCTGGAAAGAAGAGGCATGAAAGTCAGTCGTAGAAAGACAGAATACATGTGTTTAAACGAGAGGGAGCCAGGTAGAAGAGTGAGGTTACAGGGGGCTGAGGTGAAGAAGGTGCAGGAGTTTAAGTACTTGGGGTCAACAGTTCAGTGTGATGGGGAGTGTGGAAAAGAGGTGAAGAGGCGAGTGCAGGTGGGTTGGAATGGGTGGAGGAAAGTGTCAGGAGTGTTGTGTGACAGAAGGCTGTCAGCAAGACTCAAAGGAAAGGTGTACAGGACAGTGGTGAGACCAGCTCTGCTCTATGGGTTAGAGACAGTAGCAGTGAGAAAGAGACAAGAGGCAGAGATGGAAGCAGCAGAGATGAAGATGTTGAGGTTCTCCTTAGGAGTCACAAGGTTGGACAGAATAAGGAACGAGTTCATCAGAGGGACGGCGCACGTTGCCTGTGTTAGCAACAAAGTCAGAGAGCCCAGACTGAGATGGTTTGGACATGTGCAGAGGAGGGACAGTGAATATATTGGTAGAAGGATGTTGGAGATGGAGCTGCCAGGCAAGAGGGGGAGAGGACGACCGAGGAGGAGATATATGGATGAACTGACGTCGGGGGTCTGGCAGAATCAGGATTGGGGCAGATGTGAAAATGTGTTTTAAGATGTTAAAAGCATCTTCTGCTGATGGGGTCCTGGTGAACTTTGTCTTGGTGAAGGGAAGTTGGCGGAGAGGAGTAGCTACTGAGCTATATCCTTTAATGAATCTGCAATAAATAATTTAGTGAAATCCAGGAAGCGTTGGAGGGCCTTGGGATTGTCTGGAGTAGGCCAGTCCCTTACTGCTTCGACCTTGGCTGGATCCATCTTGATGTTGCCAGCAGAAATGACGAAACCCAAGAATGAGGTTGTTTTTGCGTGGAACTTTTAACTGGCTGAAGGAGGCGTTGCAGGACCTGCAGTAGGTGTTTTAAATGGTAAATGGTCTGCACTTATATCACACTTTTCTACCTGTTTTTACTCAAAGCACTTTACACTACTTTTTATCTACCCATTCATACTCTGAAACACACACATTCATACACCATTGGGGGAGCTGCTATGCAGCTGGCTGACACTAACCGGGAGCAACTAAGCAGGGGTTCAGTGTCTTGCTCAAGGACACTTTGACATGTGACCAGAGGGATCAAACCAACAACTGTAGGATTGGTGGATGACTGCGCTACCACTTGTGCCACAGTCACCCATTTTACATGTTTGGTCTCAGACTTTGAGAATTTTAGGATGTTGTCTAGATACACAAAGACAAATTTTTAATCATATCTCTCAGAACATCATTGACCAGATTTTAAAACACAGCAGGGGCATTAGGCCAAGTCTAACCAACAGATCCAGGTCAACAAACGAGGCTCGCAATTTTATTAGGTATAAAGTGGCCAGTGAGTGTACATGTGTCCAGCCATGTTAATTCTTACACATCGGGCATTTTCCTCGTTGCCTTGTATCATTTTGAGTGTATGTAATTCTAATACTTCACAGGAGGAAACACACCCACACCTTTAACAGTACAGCCTCCTGTTACATCCTCGAGAAAAGTCTGTTAAACCACCGTTGCTCAGATTGCAATTTTCTACACTACCGTGTGTTTCTTGTGCTGATGTAAAACACCAGAGAAAAGACATCTAGTTTATGTTTTCCTTTGAGTCTCACTCTTAAACTCCTGCCGTAGAAGCTTTCCCATTGTTGTTCAATTCAGTCTGTAGCAACAGTGTCAGTAAAGCAGCTGCTGACTAAGCTACTGTATGTTATTCAAGGCCTTTTTTCATGGTGTCCTCCCATCTCTCAGTCAACTTAGTGGGTTACATATTCATAGTAAGCTATGAATAAGTTGTCAAATGTGAGGCATAAAAGACTTTGCTCATTTTTTAAATTATTATTTAAATATGACACAAGTGTAAAGTAAATTTGTAGCATAGTTAGACTTATCTGACTTTGATATACTGAAATAAGCTTCCTATAATTAGTACGGGTACAACCCTCTGTCTTTTAAAATTATAAGACCATATACGGTCTGTCCCTAAAGTTACAGTCAGAAAACATACATATTGGAAATTTGCATAATTGAAATGTATAAAAGAAGATTTTGATGATTTAAACGCAGCACATAAAAACATATTTTTACACAGAAAAGGTCACGTGTCTCTTCTCAGTCTCTTCGGTTTGTCTCTACAGAACGTTGGCCCCACAGGAGTTGGGCTGCAGGATCTCAAGTGTAACTATGAGTTTGACAGATTTTCTGAACCAGGGGTAGAAAAAGGCGTAAATCACCGGGTTTAGACACGAGTTACAAAATATGAGAAGCACAAAAAAAGTGCTAGTTGAAGCACCTATCACAAGTTCAGTGCCAGAGAGAGCAATGCAATAATATGGACAGTAACAGGTGAGAAACACAGCGACGACGACCCCGAGATCCTGGCTGCTTTCAGCTCTGACTTCTTCACAGTTACAGTCACTGAAGTCTGCAGTTTAACAGCTGTGATGTGCGAGCGCATGGCACGAGCCTGAGACACAGCCACCACAAACACCCTCAGATACAGGATGACGATGGCAGAGATGGGAACGATGAAGGTTAACACGAGGTCCACAGGTCCAACCATGTTAACTACACATTCTCCGTAGCAGGAGTTGTACCTGCCTGGCTGTTTTAAGTTATCGTAAAACAGGAAAAACTGTAAAAAACACAGTAAATCCAACCCAGGAGAACAGGGATTTGAACTCTTTGTAGAGTGATTTTGGTGGGGCCACATAACGATCAGCTGATATCAGAACCATGTTTACCACTGAGGTACAGAAAGTGACGAAGATTAAGAAATAATACAGAAAACACACCTGGTCACCCAGCATCCAGCAGGGTTCTGTTAAAAGGATCTGAAATGGCATCACAAGGAGGCCCACAAGGAAATCAGAGACAGCCAGAGAGAGGAGGAGGAGGTTGGTGGTGGTGTGGAGCTGCCTGCAGTGAGACAATGTCATGCAAATATAATGAACATTCACAGCATTATTACCAATACAAATGGAGATTAGAAATTATAGTGCTCACTTATTTCTATGAATGACAACAAAAAAACATATTATCAGAGCTAGGACATGAATCTGTGCCTGAAGTGGGAAATGGAGATGACGACCAGCAGGTTTAGAACCACAGTGATCACTGAGATGGATGATAGAACAGTGTAAATGAGCAGTGCCCCAGAGTGAGGCCGTGAGTGTTTCCTGCAGGATGAGTTGAGATGTGGAAAGCAGAGTTCAGCTTCCTCCATCATCTGACGGGAGGAGGTGAGAAGCTGCTGAACACTGCAGCTGTTCTGAGCCGAGCGACCGTGTAATGCAGCGGATTTATCTCTCTTTTCGCCTCCTCCTGCTTCCCTCCTGTCTTTCACTCTCCCTTTTGGATACTGATTTTCTTCCTCGCTCATGTTGAGTCACAGTCGCTTCTCTGCAGTTTCGTCACTCAAGTTGCACGTGGTTTGTTTTGGCTGATGCACGGACTCTGCTGAATACAGCATCAGTTATGGCCTTGGCAACAGGGCCACTCTATCATAAAGGTTGTTTTCAAAACTCAGAACAAATCATCTACTAGGTGTTAAAAGGTGTCACAAAGAATTCAGTTTTATGTTATAATGGCATTGATACAAGTTATGAACTAAATGCAAATCATCAAACTCATGATCTGATCAGACACTGCAAATTGGCAATGAATCAAACTGCAGCAGCATGAATTCACTGGGCCTCTGAAGCTCTCATCCATACTGTATAGCAGCTTAATCTTCACTATCAGTCTCTTTGTCAGCGTTTTGTATGCTTGATGTTTGTTGTGTGTCAAAGAAACCCTCAGGAATCTTCAGGGCCGCTAATTGAGATGAAACTTGGAGCCATGATTTCCACTGTGGCAGGATTTGCTTGAGGAGACTTTTGTCCAAGCTCACATTGTCTCAGCATGAAGGATGTGTTTGCCAACAAGTATGAAAGGGGTCAGGAACCCCAGCAGTTCACAGACTGAATCAGGCATTGAGAAAATGCCTCACCCTTTTTGGGAGTTTTGCTCGACCAATCACAATTACGATTAGTCATTAGTGATCTCCAAATGCTCGCTCGATCTGAGGTTCTCCAAAGGCCATGTATAGATTCCTTGTTTGGGGAGAACATTCTTTCGGTATTAATGTGACAATGACGCTTTTGGCATTAGACACAGACTTGTGTAGCTGAAGATTTTCCTGTTTTGCACGAGACCCTCACTCTTCCACCAGTTCTATGGCTTGAGGACATGACACAGCCTAGTTAGACCATCATCAATTCAGAAGCTTGCTGAAAAGTCAAAAACCAATCACATCTACCTGGGTTTGGGACAATGGTAGACATTTATAAACATGCTGATTGGTCGTCAAGTTCAGGCTTTGGGACCTTTGAGGTATGAATGGGTTACCTAAGATGTGGAGGGTTTTATTGTGATTAGCAAAGAATCGGGACATTATTCATAGAGGGCTTGGGTTGTTACTGGTAAAGAAAGGTAAGAATGCAGAATTTGTGAGGATAGAAATTTAAATTTTCCTGCTAGATGTTCATACAGTATGTCTGCTGGTTCTATTAATTCTTCAGCGTCACTGTGGACCTAGCATTGAATTACTTCACTCTTGTCAAGCCTTCAATGCTTGTCTTGCATGGCTTGTTGTCTTGCTAGGGTCTCAGATTTTGATAGTGTCACTTTTTGTGACTTATCAGGCTCCAGTCTTTGAAGCTGAGCTGCTTTTTACCTCCAATACTGCCACAATTTGCTGAGACAGGGAAGCTTTGACCACAGTCTCTATTCTTTTGACTGAGTGGATGCTAGAGAGTATGAGAACAGATTTTAATAAATGGGAGAGTGGCCTTGGTAAAGAACCTTTTAGAGTCTAGGATCAGTCTGACATCAGGCCAAGGTTCTTCCTTTTTGTCGCCCGTATACCCTTCCCGTTGCTTTTCTGTCTTTCGAATAACGATTCCTGAAAGTTTTATATACACATGTCAACCCTGCAACATAGGTTAGCTTCAGATGTTTGCACTTGACATAACTCTTTCCTTTACAGTAGGAACCTTTCAGGTTCTCAATAAGCAAATTCAGTTTGTCCTCAGAGGCATCACGAGACAATATTTCCCTTGTATTTCTTACATGTTACCTCTGTTTCCCCTCGATGTAGTTCAGATTCTTTGATTCTGTTTAGCCTTTCTACTTCTGCTGCAGACGCTGTCTCTACCTTCAGCTTTATTGGGGGTTTTGACATTTTTATGGCAGGTCTAACCTGAATTGTTGTGAAACTTTCTGACATTGATTCAAATTTCCTTTAAGCTCCAGCTGCAGCGGAGGTTGTTAATAGTTGCTTGAACTACTTAACCAGTGTGTGGGTACGGCTTCGACACTGCATCAAGTGTCTAAACCTCAAGTTAACTTTAATTCATAAACAAAATAGGAAAAAGGAAAAGGACCTTGGCACAATTGTGTAAAGACAAACCTTTACGGTTACCAGCGTAGAAATATAAATTCTTCAAGACACCACAGAGATTAGCGATTAGGCAAACGCAGAGACGTTTCTTCTCTCGGAGCTCATTTAAGTTTCTGCAGCAGAGGGATCAGACAGCTCAGGTGACGTCCAAGTTTCTCATTTACCCAACAGCTTCGGTGCTCGTTCGGGTAAAAAAGCTCCATAAATTAACAATCTATAAATGAGCCAAACACTCGTTAAACAAGCAGATACATGCAGAAAATGTTGTATTGTAGCCAGTCCTCACTGATGTACTTAATGTGGTGGACAAATTATTGTCCGTTCTACTCTGCCGGGTTTAAGCATTTCTTCTGCTCTTGATTGTCACCTTCCAGCTCTGCAGACGTAGGCACAGAAACAGATTGAAGTTGAAAGTGGCGTATGTCGCTTAAAGCAAAGCACAGTGTGGGCGTTTAACTGCTGCACCCTAAAACAAAGCTGAACACACCAAAGATTAAGGCATAAGTGACACTACGAAGTGATCGAGAAATCTGTTAATAATATGAATATAATAATAAGTATAAACAAAACTCATACTTTTATAGTTGTACTATAAAATAAAGTAGATTGCGCCACTTTTCTTTAACTCGAACAAAACAAGCTCTTGTGGAGAGACTTTCCATCAGTCTGTAAAACACAGATGACCAGCTATGACTGGACTAGTTTTTGGGGGCAGGAACAGTGCCCTGCAGTGCATGCTCTGAATTATTATACTGAACTATAAACAACAGATTAATTGAACAATTTATTTTTATTAAATGAATTACTATTGTTGTTATTATTGTTTTAATTTAATAATGTAAATGAAAATAATCGATAGATTAATTGACAGCAAAAGGAATTATTAAAGCTCATTTTAAAAAAAGTGAATTGTAGTAAAAGTGAAGAACAACAGACAGAGACAGGTAGGTTCGTTAAAAACAGCTGTTTATTGCAGAGACCTTCCCCGATTGTCTGAAACCTGTGACAAGCTGTGACAACTATAACCAATATACACACAGCACACACCTCATTTCGGTTTGCCCCACTAAAACTCACTCTTATGAAACACAAATCTTTGTATGATAAAAAACTAGTGAACTGTTACAAATGATTTTACACATTTAAAATTTTGCCACCCAATATTCAGTAACCACGGCAACTTTAGCTCTTTAACTTCACAATTTTTGCTTAAAAGGACAAAAGATGAAGAAAAGCAGCAAAGTTTTGGACTATTGAACCTCAAGAGGAACGTGGAGGTAAAAG
Source organism: Channa striata (assembly GCA_033026295.1). Taxonomy (NCBI): domain Eukaryota; kingdom Metazoa; phylum Chordata; class Actinopteri; order Anabantiformes; family Channidae; genus Channa; species Channa striata. The sequence continues at coordinate 18,018,790 of CM065188.1, forward strand.
GCCGTCACGTCCAGATCACATTCATAATCAGCTGCACGGCCGTGTGTGCCCGTCTTTAAAGGATTGTAGCATTTCTTTCAAACTACTTTGTCTTTTGCTTGTATTGCTTTATTATTTTTTTGTAAATATGGCGTCGCCCTGCCTCACAGACGTATTGTGGATAACACGACTGCAAATAAAGAAACAGCACCAAAAACAAAGAGAGACGGTTCCTGTCAGCAGTAAAGTTTCCATCACCCAGCAAGGTGGGCAATGAGTCAAAACAAAAGTTTAAAAAAAAATCCAAACTCAACAAGACCAAAATAAAAAAATACTGTGTGTGATCGTTTAACTTTGACAAGTGGTCAAGTGCCGGGAGAAAACGCGAAGCTGACTTATTATTTTGTATTTTCATGTCAAAATACACGAAAGAAAACAGAGACAGCTTCCAGGGGATTAACTAATGATAATACAAGAGTTTTCACTGTATGTTAGTTTGTCATGTCCACCCATGCCTTATCAACATCAGTACAAGGCAGAGATATGGACAAGCTGTCTAATCTGAGGCATAAGAGAGTGAATGTCTTATTTACCAGAAAAAAAAAAGAGTTCAGCATGTGGGTTCTTCTCCTATAGATGTTCCTCGGCAGTGGCCTGTAGTTGTGCTCATAGTTCCTGCAAATATTTCTGGGAGCTATGCATGCATAACATAAACAACAGGGAAAATGTCTAACGCGACACAAATGTACACACAGTTATTCTTAACTTACATTGACATACTGGAATATGTTATTTATGTCCTCTTCTGAAATCACTACAGTATAATGAGAGCACAGTCTGTCACTACATGCTATGTGTGATGAGTAAAGTTACAGCTTTAGTGAGAAAAACATCACATGCATGTTGCATTTATACATAATGTGTATATACAACGTTGAAATGTAAAAGACAATAATTCTTTTCAGTTAAAGGCAGCACATAAAGACACATTTGCCCTGACACAGAGAAGGTCACGTGTCTCTTCTCCGTCTCTTCGGTTTGTCTCTACAGAACGTTGGCCCCACAGGAGTTGGGCTGCAGGATCTCAAGTGTAACTATGAGTTTGACAGATTTTCTGAACCAGGGGTAGAAAAAGGCGTAAATCACCGGGTTTACACACGAGTTACAAAATATCAGAAAACCAATGAAGAAGTTGGTAGCATATCCTAACGTGATGCCATAGCCGGACAGAGAAACACAATAATACGGACTATAACACATGAGAAACACAGCGACAACGACACCAAGAGTCCTGGCTGCTTTGAGCTCTGACTTCTTCACAGTTACACTTGATGAACGTTTCAGTGTCGAAATGTGCGAGCGCATGGCACGAGCCTGAGACACAGCCACCACAAACACCCTCAGATACAGGATGACGATGGCAGAGATGGGAACGATGAAGCCTAACACGAGGTCCACCAGTACTGGTGTGCTAACCACACACTGTCCATCGCAGCTTTTGTACCTGCCTGGTTGTTTCAGGTTATCATATGACATAAAAACACTATAGCAAATAGAATAAATCCAACCCAGGAGAACAGAGATTTGAACTCTTTTTAGAGTGATTTTGGTGGGATAGTGCAGAGGGTCACAGATCGCCACATAACGATCAGCTGATATCAGAACCATGTTTACCACTGAGGCAGAGACAGTGACAAACAGTAAAAGATAATACAGAACACACACCTGGTCACCCAGCATCCAGCAGGGTTCGGTTAAAAGGATCTGAAAAGGCATCACAAGGAGGCCCACAAGGAAATCAGAGACAGCCAGAGAGAGGAGGAGGAGGTTGGTGGTGGTGTGGAGCTGCCTGCAGTGAGACAATGTCATACAAATATAATGAACATTCACAGTGTTATTACCAATACAAATTTAGAGCGGAAATTATTGTGCAATAAAAATTAACTTATGAACAAATCTCTCAATGCTCACAGATCCCTTATTTCTGTGAATGACAGCACAACAACATATAATCAGAGCTAGGACATGAATCTCTGCCTGAAGTGGGAGATTGAGATGACGACCAGCAGGTTGAGAACCACAGTGGACAGAGAGATGAAGGACAGAACAGTGTAAATGATCATTATGCCAGAGTGAGGGGGTGAGTGTTTCCTGCAGGATGAGTTGAGATGTGGAAAGCAGAGTTCAGCTTCCTCCATCATCAGACGGGAGGAGGTGAGAAGCTGCTGAACACTGCAGCTGTTCTGTGTAATTCAACTGATTTGTCCCTCTATTTCTCTCTCCCCTCCCTCCTGTCCTCCTGAACATAGTCCCTCCTTCGCAGTTTCGTCACAATGGAATTCGTAACAAACAAGTTGTTCTTAGTTTTGACTCATGCATGCATTACTTATGACCTTGGTAATGACGCTGCCTCAGAACAAATAATTTAATTATTGTTAAAACATTTCACACAAAAAAGTTTTAAAATTAAAACTTTTATTTAAAATTAAATAAAAGTTTTTATTTCTCTCATACTGCGAAATTTTGAGCCCACACAAGGAGTTTGCATAAACACGCAGTGACTAACATATTTGTTTCTTCCCAGTTCTTTGTATTTAACTTGTTTGTAATTTTATGGCCTTTAGATTTTCTTTTTTGCACTAACATGTTTGTAGAGGCCGTCTTACGCGTGTCCAATGGTCCAAAAAAGATCCACTTCAGAGATCGATGTATTATAAAAAACGTTGCAGATTTATTGAACTTCTGTGTTCTTCAGTACAGCTAATAACAACAGTTCTAAAATCATGTTAATATAATACCTAAACTCCACTGAGCACGGTAAGAAAACTGTGTGCCTTCCACAGCCAAACACTGGACTTCCACTATAATTTGCTGATCCTGTCCGTTTCTAACAACCAGAAAAAGCAATACAAACATTGGTTTCCTTAACGATTACTTGCAGGCTTAGAAGGCACTATTTGATGTTGCACGTACATTAGTTACTAGTTGTCTATTGACACAGCATAACGCAGAAAAGTATATAAGCATAGAACAAACATTTGAGAAAGTTAACATTGGCTCATTCACACCCGGGCCCCAATTGTACACCAATATTAAGGAATAAGTGACTTAATGTTGGAAACAATTACCAAATCACAGTGAACAATGAAAAGTAGAACCCACATTAGGTGTAGCAAACGTGTAACAAGTAATAGTAAATATCTGAAGTCTAACAATGAACATTAGAACTAATTTGTAGAACTTAGCTTGAAAATCTAACAGTTACGAGAATACATTGTAATAATAAACAGTAAAGCGCCCAAATATGGTCTTCCTTGTCTTCCTTCTTCTTTCTTCGGCGTCAGAGGTCTCTAGGACTTGACACACCGTAGGAGAACAGTCTTTACCACTGTCTCATTCTGCTTCGTGAAGAAGACAGACCTTGGTTACAGGTCTATCCAGCTCATTGGTTTTGGTCTTGATGCGAACCTGGCGAACCAATCCACGGTTATCTTTTATTGCCTAGACGATCTTTCCTCCTGTGATCCACGTGTGTCGAGGCGCTGACTCATCAGCGATCAACATAATGTCCCCAGGAATGAAATAACTCTTAGCATGTGTCCATTTTTGCCGTTTTTGAAGGTTAGGAAGATACTCCTTTATCCATCGTTTCCAAAAGAGATCCGCCATGTATCTGGAAGGTGTAATTATCCTACGGATCTTCCCCACCATGAGCTGCGACACTCGAGTCTTGGGCTGAATAATAAAGTGTTTGGATTCTTCTGTTCCCGCAGTAGGCACCAAATGAGGAATGGTCGTGGGGTCTAGGGGGGCAGCTCTTGCCTTCCCAAACACAAAGGCGCATTGCACATCATTACCTCTGTTTTGTTGAATCAGGTAGGTTACTGTTCCATAGCCTACCTCACTGGCGTCTGAAAAATGATGCAGCTGAGCGGAAATTGGCTGACCAAAGCTCCCTGGTTTGAAGCATCGTTCTATTCCAAAGTCGCGTAATTGTTGCAGACCCTGTACCCATTGGAGCCATTTCTGGGCGAAATATTCAGGTACGGTCTCATCCCATCCTAACTTCATCCTGCAAAGCTCCTGCATAACACTCCTAGCTTCCAAAATCACTGGTGTCAGCACTCCCAAAGGACCATACACTGAGCTCAACATGGAAAGAATTCCTCTTTTAGTGGGAGGTTTATCTTGGATGGAAATTTTGAACTTGAACTGATCTGACTGTATGCACCATTGCACGCCCAACACTCTCTCCACTGGAAGCGTGTTTTGATCCAAATCCAGGTCCTTTACTTCCTTCGCCTTCTCCTCCTCCGGTATTGCCGCCAACACCACTCTATTGTTAGAGATCCATTTATTCAGTCTGAAGCCACCCTTCTGACATACAGCCTTCAGACTTTGGTAGAGGTCTTTAGCTTTGTCAACAGACTCGACAGACTTCAAGCAGTCGTCGACATAAAAATTTTGTAATACTGTATTTATTGTACAAGCTTCGAACAGATGTATGTTATCTTCGGCACATCGCCGGAGAGCATAGCTTGCACAACTAGGCGAAGAAGTAGCCCCGAACAGATGCACTTCCATTCTGAATTCACCCATTGGCTGACTGGTGTCACCCTCTGGCCACCACAAGAATCTAAGCAAGTCAGCATCTTCTTGCGGAACCTTTACTTGGTGGAACATGGCTTCCACGTCAGCTACTATCGCCTCAGGTTCTTGACGAAATCTAGTTAGAACACCAATTATAGTGCTAGTAAGGTTTGGGCCTTGGAGAAGTTGTTCGTTTAATGAGGTGCCCTGATATGATGCCCCACAGTCAAACACTACACGAAGCTTGTGCTTCTTGGGATGATACACTCCGTGATGAGGAATATACCAAACTTTTCCATCGCTGCGCCAAGATCCTTATCCGAACTTTAGCTGCATACCCTTTAGTGATCATATCCGTCATGAAAGTGATGTACTCCAATTTAAATGAGGGATTCTTGAGAAACTTCCTTTTGAGGTTCACTGCACGTTGCTCTGCCATGGCACGATTGTTAGGCATTTTGACATTCAAGTCCTTTAGAGGTAAGTTAATGCAGTAGTGGCCGTTTATTATTTTGGCAGATTGCGCCACCCTTTCCATAAACAGGTGATCTGCCTTAGACATCCCCTGATCCTCCTCTTGAGCTCCTTCAGGAAAGTCATATTTGAATTGTTCCTTCCACAGATTCTCTAGCTTTGCTACAGATATGCGATTTGACAGAACTGGTCTTATTCCCTTTCCTGTTTTACTACAACCACCCTCTCTCAGCGGCCCATTAACTGTCCATCCCAGCCTGGTTCTGACAGCATAAGGCCCATCATTTAAGCTAGGGAGGATTACCTCTGGTTCTAATGCCTTTGCAACTTTATATCCAATTAGAAGACCTATATCAGCCTCAATGTAAGGTATTGTCACTCCTCTAAGATGTGGCCATTTGTCTATGTCCTCTTGGCGTGGGATATTGTTCTTGCTCACTGGGATATTGCTTAGTGAAAAAACTTCTTTTAGCTCTATGAAGTCATCCACATGCAGAGGACTCACTTCCAACTCTGTCACCACGTTGCTAGTGTCAACACCACTGTCTCTCACAGTTGTAATGAAAAGATTGACCTTTTTCCCACGTAAATTTAGTTCATTAAGAAGTTTGTCTGTGCAAAATGTAGCATGGCTGCCTGAATCTAAAAATGCATATGACTGAATTACTTTGTCACCTTTCTTTGCCCTTACTTGAACAGGAACTATGGCAAAATTTCATCTTCGTCCCCGGCCCCGTATCCGAATCCTGACTAAAACTAGTACTGACGAAACCACTGTAAACTTTCTGTTTGTCACTTTCAACTGTCCCTACTTCTTTAACTGCACTATTTTCTTGGTGTTTTATATGCAGCAATGTGGGGTGTGCCTTTGAGCATTCCTGACAGTTCAATTTCTCCTGACAGAATTTACTCATGTGACCCGCCTTCAGACAACTGAAGCATAGTCCACGACTTTTGAGAAAGTCAACCTTCTCTTGGTGGGGTAAATTGAGAAGTTTTGCACATTCATTAAAGACATGCTGACCATGGCAGAAAAGACAAGACTCCTCCTTGATGTTCTTAGTGACGCCTTTCATGTTAGGACTTGGCTTTAAAGTCATGTCCCTTTGAACTGTCGTTGGTGTTACATGGGTGGTAAAACTCTTTTTTACACCCACCTGTCTTCCTGACTTATCATCAACAGGATTTTTTACTTGCCCTTTGGATTTATCTCCAATGTTTCCGTACAAAGGATGCGACGCCTGCTTTGCCATTCTGTTTACGAACGCCACCAAGTCTTTAAATTTAGCCCTACGGCCGTCCTTCATCTCAACTTTAAGAGCCACACTCCTCCACTTCTCTCTCAGCTTATATGGAAGCTTTAGAAGGATGGTTCTAATGTTGTGTACGTTATCTAACTCTGCTAGATAGTCTAACTCTGCTACTGCGCGTCCGCAACTAGTTAGGAAAAGTGCAAACGACCGAAGAGCTTCACTATCATCAGCTCTAATTGTTGGCCAATTTAAGACCTTATCCATGTAGGCTGCGGATATCGTATATTCATTGCCAAAATGCTCAGTTAAAAGTCTCCTGGCCTCCTTATATCCACGATGTGCCTCCATGGGAAGACAACTTCGTGCAAAACTCTAGGTTGTCCTCTAGTATGCTGCTCCAAAAGTAAAGCCTATCCCGATCGTTATCTGTCTTACTTTCAATATTATGTTCAAAAGCCATTATGAAGGGCCCATACTCTAAAGGATCCCCCCAAAAATTGGATATACTCTGCAAAGGTAGAGTACCCGCCCTTTGATTAGTCATAGGTTCAGGGATGTAATTCTGATGCTGTGCCTCATGCTTAACTGCTGCCCTAGGATATTGCTGACCAGGGCATTGCGCTATGGCCTGTAAGCTTCTATAAGACCCAGCCCCACATTCTGACTGCGGGTAACGTACTCCATACCCTTGCTCCATTTTCTCCGTTTCTGAGTCCTGATCTACCTCTCTGAACTCCGTAAAGGAGCGTCCCACTTCTAATTCTTCGTTTTTTATCACTTTTCTCCACTCAGCACCACTAGGAACAGTGGAAGCCTCAATTTGCTCCTTCTCGGTGGCTCTAAATCTAGTTTCCAACTCATCATCTTTTTCCGTAAGCCTGTTCTCACGTTCGGCTTTAAGATGCAGCTCCTGTACCATACGCACAAGTTGTTCTGACTTAAGTTGTTCTGCCCTAAGTTGTTCTGCCCACTTAAGTTTTTCTGCCTTAAGTTGTTCTTCCCTAAGTTGTTCTGTCAACTTATGTTTTTCTTCTGGTCTAAGCCTAAATTCTTGTTCCAACTTGAACCTCAACTCTTGTTCTGACTTAAGCCTCAGATTCTCAGCCTTAACCCTTTCTAACTCGGCTTTGACTCGTGCTGAAGCTGTGGACGTTACAGAACCTGATCTGGAAGTGAGCCTAGTGAGCCTAGTGAGCCTAGACACGTTGGATGTCATAGACACGCTGTCCTCAGGACCTACTTCTGCATTTGCTCTGGACGCCTCCTCCATGCGCTGCAGTGCTCCATGCACCCATTCAGTAGCCTTTTCCTTAAAATCGTTGAACTCGGCTCGTTAGACTCCAGCTCTTTTGCTGTTCATCCTTAGGATCAATCAACTTTTCAATTAAGACGTTTATACCACGCAACTCACCAATCAGTTGGTCGAGCTCCGAAATCATCGTGGTATTCACTGTCTCAGCGTTACAGTTGTTCTCCATCAGACCAAGTGTCTTCTTCCTTTTTTCTGACAACTGCTTCAGTTTAGCCTTTCTTACTTCGAGCAGCCCTTGCAAAAGACCAACTCTATCCATATCCTTTCCACTTTCCATCCTTTCGTTAATCCAATCGTTTAGTCCGTGTGAAGAAAAGTTTTCTTACTAATGTAGAGGCCGTCTTACGCGTGTCCAATGGTCCAAAAAAGATCCACTTCAGAGATCGATGTATTATAAAAACGTTGCAGATTTATTGAACTTCTGTGTTCTTCAGTACAGCTAATAACAACAGTTCTAAAATCATGTTAATATAATACCTAAACTCCACTGAGCACGGTAAGAAAACTGTGTGCCTTCCACAGCCAAACACTGGACTTCCACTATAACTTGCTGATCCTGTCCGTTTCTAACAACCAGAAAAAGCAATACAAACATTGGTTTCCTTAACGATTACTTGCAGGCTTAGAAGGCACTATTTGATGTTGCACGTACATTAGTTACTAGTTGTCTATTGACACAGCATAACGCAGAAAAGTATATAAGCATAGAATAAACATTTGA
>CM065188.1:18741520-18797297 GCA_033026295.1 Channa striata
ACTAAGCCAGATAGAGCACAGAACTAAGCACAAGCTGCAGGGGATGTGCCAGATAGAGCACAAGCTGAAGCACATACCAGCTGGGAAATACATATGCCAAACAGAGCACAGAATGCCAAATAGAGCAAAAGCGGGAAGCAATGCAGCACATGCAGGGGAAATACTACGCACAGAGATGCAGAGAATTAAGCCGAATAGAGCATGGGACACGTCATACTTACCTGGATACTTACCTGGGATTTTATTTGACTGGAGTGTGTGATTTTTTGATTTATTTTATTCCTTTTCTGGGGCTGGAATGACTGAGGGGAGTGCTTTGGGAGTTGGGACAGTGTAACGTGCCAGTGCATTTTACCTGGACTCTTTGAGTCTAGGGATATCTACTCTCTCCTAACCCGCCAGTGCCTGCACTGTTCCCTCTCTGTGGTGCATTCCTCCTGTTGTTCCTATGCCCTCTCCCTGATTTCTTAAATCCTAACCCTAACCGTTGGTGGGAGGTGTAATTCCTAACCCTAATTTGAGGAGGAATTACCATTAATACTTGATATAACAAAGGCGACTGGAAAAAACACACACACACTTTATTTTATTTATTTTTTGACAGCCACATGGGGGATTTAAAGAGAGTGTAGCTGGGGTATAGCTCCGCCCACATGCACACTGAGAGACGTGTCCGGACATATTTAAAGCCCAGAGAGGCAGCTCAGCCACAGCCTGAAGAAGGGACAGACATCCCGAAACGTAGCTACAGAGGCCTGAGCACAGAACCACAGAAACTAAGCCAGATAGAGCACAGAACTAAGCACAAGCTGCAGGGGATATGCCAGATAGAGCACAAGCTGAAGCACATACCAGCTGGGGAAATACATATGCCAAACAGAGCACAGAATGCCAAATAGAGCAAAAGCGGGAAGCAATGCAGCACATGCAGGGGAAATACTACGCACAGAGATGCAGAGAATTAAGCCGAATAGAGCATGGGACACGTCATACTTACCTGGATACTTACCTGGGATTTTATTTGACTGGAGTGTGTGATTTTTTGATTTATTTTATTCCTTTTCTGGGGCTGGAATGACTGAGGGGAGTGTGCTTTGGGAGTTGGGACAGTGTAACGTGCCAGTGCATTTTACCTGGACTCTTTGAGTCTAGGGATATCTACTCTCTCCTAACCCGCCAGTGCCTGCACTGTTCCCTCTCTGTGGTGCATTCCTCCTGTTGTTCCTATGCCCTCTCCTGATTTCTTAAATCCTAACCCTAACCGTTGGTGGGAGGTGTAATTCTAACCCTAATTTGAGGAGGAATTACCATTAATACTTGATATAACAAAGGCGACTGGAAAAAACACACACACACTTTATTTTATTTATTTTTTTGACAGCCACATGGGGATTTAAAGAGAGTGTAGCTGGGGTATAGCTCCGCCCACATGCACACTGAGAGACGTGTCCGGACATATTTAAAGCCCAGAGAGGCAGCTCAGCCACAGCCTGAAGAAGGGACAGACATCCCGAAACGTAGCTACAGAGGCCTGAGCACAGAACCACAGAAACTAAGCCAGATAGAGCACAGAACTAAGCACAAGCTGCAGGGGATATGCCAGATAGAGCACAAGCTGAAGCACATACCAGCTGGGAAATACATATGCCAAACAGAGCACAGAATGCCAAATAGAGCAAAAGCGGGAAGCAATGCAGCACATGCAGGGGAAATACTACGCACAGAGATGCAGAGAATTAAGCCGAATAGAGCATGGGACACGTCATACTTACCTGGATACTTACCTGGGATTTTATTTGACTGGAGTGTGTGATTTTTGATTTATTTTATTCCTTTTCTGGGGCTGGAATGACTGAGGGGAGTGTGCTTTGGGGAGTTGGGACAGTGTAACGTGCCAGTGCATTTTACCTGGACTCTTTGAGTCTAGGGATATCTACTCTCTCCTAACCCGCCAGTGCCTGCACTGTTCCCTCTCTGTGGTGCATTCCTCCTGTTGTTCCTATGCCCTCTCCCTGATTTCTTAAATCCTAACCCTAACCGTTGGTGGGAGGTGTAATTCCTAACCCTAATTTGAGGAGGAATTACCATTAATACTTGATATAACAAAGGCGACTGGAAAAAACACACACACACTTTATTTTATTTATTTTTTTGACAGCCACATGGGGATTTAAAGAGAGTGTAGCTGGGGTATAGCTCCGCCCACATGCACACTGAGAGACGTGTCCGGACATATTTAAAGCCCAGAGAGGCAGCTCAGCCACAGCCTGAAGAAGGGACAGACATCCCGAAACGTAGCTACAGAGGCCTGAGCACAGAACCACAGAAACTAAGCCAGATAGAGCACAGAACTAAGCACAAGCTGCAGGGGATATGCCAGATAGAGCACAAGCTGAAGCACATACCAGCTGGGAAATACATATGCCAAACAGAGCACAGAATGCCAAATAGAGCAAAAGCGGGAAGCAATGCAGCACATGCAGGGGAAATACTACGCACAGAGATGCAGAGAATTAAGCCGAATAGAGCATGGGACACGTCATACTTACCTGGATACTTACCTGGGATTTTATTTGACTGGAGTGTGTGATTTTTTGATTTATTTTATTCCTTTTCTGGGGCTGGAATGACTGAGGGGGAGTGTGCTTTGGGGAGTTGGGACAGTGTAACGTGCCAGTGCATTTTACCTGGACTCTTTGAGTCTAGGGATATCTACTCTCTCCTAACCCGCCAGTGCCTGCACTGTTCCCTCTCTGTGGTGCATTCCTCCTGTTGTTCCTATGCCCTCTCCTGATTTCTTAAATCCTAACCCTAACCGTTGGTGGGAGGTGTAATTCCTAACCCTAATTTGAGGAGGAATTACCATTAATACTTGATATAACAAAGGCGACTGGAAAAAACACACACACACTTTATTTTATTTATTTTTTGACAGCCACATGGGGGATTTAAAGAGAGTGTAGCTGGGGTATAGCTCCGCCCACATGCACACTGAGAGACGTGTCCGGACATATTTAAAGCCCAGAGAGGCAGCTCAGCCACAGCCTGAAGAAGGGACAGACATCCCGAAACGTAGCTACAGAGGCCTGAGCACAGAACCACAGAAACTAAGCCAGATAGAGCACAGAACTAAGCACAAGCTGCAGGGGATATGCCAGATAGAGCACAAGCTGAAGCACATACCAGCTGGGGAAATACATATGCCAAACAGAGCACAGAATGCCAAATAGAGCAAAAGCGGGAAGCAATGCAGCACATGCAGGGGAAATACTACGCACAGAGATGCAGAGAATTAAGCCGAATAGAGCATGGGACACGTCATACTTACCTGGATACTTACCTGGGATTTTATTTGACTGGAGTGTGTGATTTTTGATTTATTTTATTCCTTTTCTGGGGCTGGAATGACTGAGGGGAGTGTGCTTTGGGAGTTGGGACAGTGTAACGTGCCAGTGCATTTTACCTGGACTCTTTGAGTCTAGGGATATCTACTCTCTCCTAACCCGCCAGTGCCTGCACTGTTCCCTCTCTGTGGTGCATTCCTCCTGTTGTTCCTATGCCCTCTCCCTGATTTCTTAAATCCTAACCCTAACCGTTGGTGGGAGGTGTAATTCTAACCCTAATTTGAGGAGGAATTACCATTAATACTTGATATAACAAAGGCGACTGGAAAAAACACACACACACTTTATTTTATTTATTTTTTGACAGCCACATGGGGATTTAAAGAGAGTGTAGCTGGGGTATAGCTCCGCCCACATGCACACTGAGAGACGTGTCCGGACATATTTAAAGCCCAGAGAGGCAGCTCAGCCACAGCCTGAAGAAGGGACAGACATCCCGAAACGTAGCTACAGAGGCCTGAGCACAGAACCACAGAAACTAAGCCAGATAGAGCACAGAACTAAGCACAAGCTGCAGGGGATATGCCAGATAGAGCACAAGCTGAAGCACATACCAGCTGGGAAATACATATGCCAAACAGAGCACAGAATGCCAAATAGAGCAAAAGCGGGAAGCAATGCAGCACATGCAGGGGAAATACTACGCACAGAGATGCAGAGAATTAAGCCGAATAGAGCATGGGACACGTCATACTTACCTGGATACTTACCTGGGATTTTATTTGACTGGAGTGTGTGATTTTTTGATTTATTTTATTCCTTTTCTGGGGCTGGAATGACTGAGGGGGAGTGTGCTTTGGGGAGTTGGGACAGTGTAACGTGCCAGTGCATTTTACCTGGACTCTTTGAGTCTAGGGATATCTACTCTCTCCTAACCCGCCAGTGCCTGCACTGTTCCCTCTCTGTGGTGCATTCCTCCTGTTGTTCCTATGCCCTCTCCCTGATTTCTTAAATCCTAACCCTAACCGTTGGTGGGAGGTGTAATTCTAACCCTAATTTGAGGAGGAATTACCATTAATACTTGATATAACAAAGGCGACTGGAAAAAACACACACACACTTTATTTTATTTATTTTTTGACAGCCACATGGGGATTTAAAGAGAGTGTAGCTGGGGTATAGCTCCGCCCACATGCACACTGAGAGACGTGTCCGGACATATTTAAAGCCCAGAGAGGCAGCTCAGCCACAGCCTGAAGAAGGGACAGACATCCCGAAACGTAGCTACAGAGGCCTGAGCACAGAACCACAGAAACTAAGCCAGATAGAGCACAGAACTAAGCACAAGCTGCAGGGGATGTGCCAGATAGAGCACAAGCTGAAGCACATACCAGCTGGGGAAATACATATGCCAAACAGAGCACAGAATGCCAAATAGAGCAAAAGCGGGAAGCAATGCAGCACATGCAGGGGAAATACTACGCACAGAGATGCAGAGAATTAAGCCGAATAGAGCATGGGACACGTCATACTTACCTGGATACTTACCTGGGATTTTATTTGACTGGAGTGTGTGATTTTTGATTTATTTTATTCCTTTTCTGGGGCTGGAATGACTGAGGGGAGTGTGCTTTGGGGAGTTGGGACAGTGTAACGTGCCAGTGCATTTTACCTGGACTCTTTGAGTCTAGGGATATCTACTCTCTCCTAACCCGCCAGTGCCTGCACTGTTCCCTCTCTGTGGTGCATTCCTCCTGTTGTTCCTATGCCCTCTCCCTGATTTCTTAAATCCTAACCCTAACCGTTGGTGGGAGGTGTAATTCCTAACCCTAATTTGAGGAGGAATTACCATTAATACTTGATATAACAAAGGCGACTGGAAAAAACACACACACACTTTATTTTATTTATTTTTTGACAGCCACATGGGGATTTAAAGAGAGTGTAGCTGGGGTATAGCTCCGCCCACATGCACACTGAGAGACGTGTCCGGACATATTTAAAGCCCAGAGAGGCAGCTCAGCCACAGCCTGAAGAAGGGACAGACATCCCGAAACGTAGCTACAGAGGCCTGAGCACAGAACCACAGAAACTAAGCCAGATAGAGCACAGAACTAAGCACAAGCTGCAGGGGATATGCCAGATAGAGCACAAGCTGAAGCACATACCAGCTGGGAAATACATATGCCAAACAGAGCACAGAATGCCAAATAGAGCAAAAGCGGGAAGCAATGCAGCACATGCAGGGGAAATACTACGCACAGAGATGCAGAGAATTAAGCCGAATAGAGCATGGGACACGTCATACTTACCTGGATACTTACCTGGGATTTTATTTGACTGGAGTGTGTGATTTTTTGATTTATTTTATTCCTTTTCTGGGGCTGGAATGACTGAGGGGAGTGTGCTTTGGGGAGTTGGGACAGTGTAACGTGCCAGTGCATTTTACCTGGACTCTTTGAGTCTAGGGATATCTACTCTCTCCTAACCCGCCAGTGCCTGCACTGTTCCCTCTCTGTGGTGCATTCCTCCTGTTGTTCCTATGCCCTCTCCCTGATTTCTTAAATCCTAACCCTAACCGTTGGTGGGAGGTGTAATTCCTAACCCTAATTTGAGGAGGAATTACCATTAATACTTGATATAACAAAGGCGACTGGAAAAAACACACACACACTTTATTTTATTTATTTTTTGACAGCCACATGGGGATTTAAAGAGAGTGTAGCTGGGGTATAGCTCCGCCCACATGCACACTGAGAGACGTGTCCGGACATATTTAAAGCCCAGAGAGGCAGCTCAGCCACAGCCTGAAGAAGGGACAGACATCCCGAAACGTAGCTACAGAGGCCTGAGCACAGAACCACAGAAACTAAGCCAGATAGAGCACAGAACTAAGCACAAGCTGCAGGGGATATGCCAGATAGAGCACAAGCTGAAGCACATACCAGCTGGGGAAATACATATGCCAAACAGAGCACAGAATGCCAAATAGAGCAAAAGCGGGAAGCAATGCAGCACATGCAGGGGAAATACTACGCACAGAGATGCAGAGAATTAAGCCGAATAGAGCATGGGACACGTCATACTTACCTGGATACTTACCTGGGATTTTATTTGACTGGAGTGTGTGATTTTTTGATTTATTTTATTCCTTTTCTGGGGCTGGAATGACTGAGGGGAGTGTGCTTTGGGGAGTTGGGACAGTGTAACGTGCCAGTGCATTTTACCTGGACTCTTTGAGTCTAGGGATATCTACTCTCTCCTAACCCGCCAGTGCCTGCACTGTTCCCTCTCTGTGGTGCATTCCTCCTGTTGTTCCTATGCCCTCTCCCTGATTTCTTAAATCCTAACCCTAACCGTTGGTGGGAGGTGTAATTCCTAACCCTAATTTGAGGAGGAATTACCATTAATACTTGATATAACAAAGGCGACTGGAAAAAACACACACACACTTTATTTTATTTATTTTTTGACAGCCACATGGGGATTTAAAGAGAGTGTAGCTGGGGTATAGCTCCGCCCACATGCACACTGAGAGACGTGTCCGGACATATTTAAAGCCCAGAGAGGCAGCTCAGCCACAGCCTGAAGAAGGGACAGACATCCCGAAACGTAGCTACAGAGGCCTGAGCACAGAACCACAGAAACTAAGCCAGATAGAGCACAGAACTAAGCACAAGCTGCAGGGGATGTGCCAGATAGAGCACAAGCTGAAGCACATACCAGCTGGGGAAATACATATGCCAAACAGAGCACAGAATGCCAAATAGAGCAAAAGCGGGAAGCAATGCAGCACATGCAGGGGAAATACTACGCACAGAGATGCAGAGAATTAAGCCGAATAGAGCATGGGACACGTCATACTTACCTGGATACTTACCTGGGATTTTATTTGACTGGAGTGTGTGATTTTTGATTTATTTTATTCCTTTTCTGGGGCTGGAATGACTGAGGGGGAGTGTGCTTTGGGGGAGTTGGGACAGTGTAACGTGCCAGTGCATTTTACCTGGACTCTTTGAGTCTAGGGATATCTACTCTCTCCTAACCCGCCAGTGCCTGCACTGTTCCCTCTCTGTGGTGCATTCCTCCTGTTGTTCCTATGCCCTCTCCCTGATTTCTTAAATCCTAACCCTAACCGTTGGTGGGAGGTGTAATTCCTAACCCTAATTTGAGGAGGAATTACCATTAATACTTGATATAACAAAGGCGACTGGAAAAAACACACACACACTTTATTTTATTTATTTTTTGACAGCCACATGGGGATTTAAAGAGAGTGTAGCTGGGGTATAGCTCCGCCCACATGCACACTGAGAGACGTGTCCGGACATATTTAAAGCCCAGAGAGGCAGCTCAGCCACAGCCTGAAGAAGGGACAGACATCCCGAAACGTAGCTACAGAGGCCTGAGCACAGAACCACAGAAACTAAGCCAGATAGAGCACAGAACTAAGCACAAGCTGCAGGGGATGTGCCAGATAGAGCACAAGCTGAAGCACATACCAGCTGGGGAAATACATATGCCAAACAGAGCACAGAATGCCAAATAGAGCAAAAGCGGGAAGCAATGCAGCACATGCAGGGGAAATACTACGCACAGAGATGCAGAGAATTAAGCCGAATAGAGCATGGGACACGTCATACTTACCTGGATACTTACCTGGGATTTTATTTGACTGGAGTGTGTGATTTTTTGATTTATTTTATTCCTTTTCTGGGGCTGGAATGACTGAGGGGGAGTGTGCTTTGGGGAGTTGGGACAGTGTAACGTGCCAGTGCATTTTACCTGGACTCTTTGAGTCTAGGGATATCTACTCTCTCCTAACCCGCCAGTGCCTGCACTGTTCCCTCTCTGTGGTGCATTCCTCCTGTTGTTCCTATGCCCTCTCCCTGATTTCTTAAATCCTAACCCTAACCGTTGGTGGGAGGTGTAATTCCTAACCCTAATTTGAGGAGGAATTACCATTAATACTTGATGATATAACAAAGGCGACTGGAAAAAACACACACACACTTTATTTTATTTATTTTTTGACAGCCACATGGGGATTTAAAGAGAGTGTAGCTGGGGTATAGCTCCGCCCACATGCACACTGAGAGACGTGTCCGGACATATTTAAAGCCCAGAGAGGCAGCTCAGCCACAGCCTGAAGAAGGGACAGACATCCCGAAACGTAGCTACAGAGGCCTGAGCACAGAACCACAGAAACTAAGCCAGATAGAGCACAGAACTAAGCACAAGCTGCAGGGGATGTGCCAGATAGAGCACAAGCTGAAGCACATACCAGCTGGGGAAATACATATGCCAAACAGAGCACAGAATGCCAAATAGAGCAAAAGCGGGAAGCAATGCAGCACATGCAGGGGAAATACTACGCACAGAGATGCAGAGAATTAAGCGAATAGAGCATGGGACACGTCATACTTACCTGGATACTTACCTGGGATTTTATTTGACTGGAGTGTGTGATTTTTGATTTATTTTATTCCTTTTCTGGGGCTGGAATGACTGAGGGGAGTGTGCTTTGGGGAGTTGGGACAGTGTAACGTGCCAGTGCATTTTACCTGGACTCTTTGAGTCTAGGGATATCTACTCTCTCCTAACCCGCCAGTGCCTGCACTGTTCCCTCTCTGTGGTGCATTCCTCCTGTTGTTCCTATGCCCTCTCCCTGATTTCTTAAATCCTAACCCTAACCGTTGGTGGGAGGTGTAATTCCTAACCCTAATTTGAGGAGGAATTACCATTAATACTTGATATAACAAAGGCGACTGGAAAAAACACACACACACTTTATTTTATTTATTTTTTGACAGCCACATGGGGATTTAAAGAGAGTGTAGCTGGGGTATAGCTCCGCCCACATGCACACTGAGAGACGTGTCCGGACATATTTAAAGCCCAGAGAGGCAGCTCAGCCACAGCCTGAAGAAGGGACAGACATCCCGAAACGTAGCTACAGAGGCCTGAGCACAGAACCACAGAAACTAAGCCAGATAGAGCACAGAACTAAGCACAAGCTGCAGGGGATGTGCCAGATAGAGCACAAGCTGAAGCACATACCAGCTGGGGAAATACATATGCCAAACAGAGCACAGAATGCCAAATAGAGCAAAAGCGGGAAGCAATGCAGCACATGCAGGGGAAATACTACGCACAGAGATGCAGAGAATTAAGCCGAATAGAGCATGGGACACGTCATACTTACCTGGATACTTACCTGGGATTTTATTTGACTGGAGTGTGTGATTTTTTGATTTATTTTATTCCTTTTCTGGGGCTGGAATGACTGAGGGGGAGTGTGCTTTGGGAGTTGGGACAGTGTAACGTGCCAGTGCATTTTACCTGGACTCTTTGAGTCTAGGGATATCTACTCTCTCCTAACCCGCCAGTGCCTGCACTGTTCCCTCTCTGTGGTGCATTCCTCCTGTTGTTCCTATGCCCTCTCCCTGATTTCTTAAATCCTAACCCTAACCGTTGGTGGGAGGTGTAATTCCTAACCCTAATTTGAGGAGGAATTACCATTAATACTTGATATAACAAAGGCGACTGGAAAAAACACACACACACTTTATTTTATTTATTTTTTGACAGCCACATGGGGATTTAAAGAGAGTGTAGCTGGGGTATAGCTCCGCCCACATGCACACTGAGAGACGTGTCCGGACATATTTAAAGCCCAGAGAGGCAGCTCAGCCACAGCCTGAAGAAGGGACAGACATCCCGAAACGTAGCTACAGAGGCCTGAGCACAGAACCACAGAAACTAAGCCAGATAGAGCACAGAACTAAGCACAAGCTGCAGGGGATGTGCCAGATAGAGCACAAGCTGAAGCACATACCAGCTGGGGAAATACATATGCCAAACAGAGCACAGAATGCCAAATAGAGCAAAAGCGGGAAGCAATGCAGCACATGCAGGGGAAATACTACGCACAGAGATGCAGAGAATTAAGCCGAATAGAGCATGGGACACGTCATACTTACCTGGATACTTACCTGGGATTTTATTTGACTGGAGTGTGTGATTTTTTGATTTATTTTATTCCTTTTCTGGGGCTGGAATGACTGAGGGGGAGTGTGCTTTGGGGAGTTGGGACAGTGTAACGTGCCAGTGCATTTTACCTGGACTCTTTGAGTCTAGGGATATCTACTCTCTCCTAACCCGCCAGTGCCTGCACTGTTCCCTCTCTGTGGTGCATTCCTCCTGTTGTTCCTATGCCCTCTCCCTGATTTCTTAAATCCTAACCCTAACCGTTGGTGGGAGGTGTAATTCTAACCCTAATTTGAGGAGGAATTACCATTAATACTTGATATAACAAAGGCGACTGGAAAAAACACACACACACTTTATTTTATTTATTTTTTGACAGCCACATGGGGATTTAAAGAGAGTGTAGCTGGGGTATAGCTCCGCCCACATGCACACTGAGAGACGTGTCCGGACATATTTAAAGCCCAGAGAGGCAGCTCAGCCACAGCCTGAAGAAGGGACAGACATCCCGAAACGTAGCTACAGAGGCCTGAGCACAGAACCACAGAAACTAAGCCAGATAGAGCACAGAACTAAGCACAAGCTGCAGGGGATGTGCCAGATAGAGCACAAGCTGAAGCACATACCAGCTGGGGAAATACATATGCCAAACAGAGCACAGAATGCCAAATAGAGCAAAAGCGGGAAGCAATGCAGCACATGCAGGGGAAATACTACGCACAGAGATGCAGAGAATTAAGCCGAATAGAGCATGGGACACGTCATACTTACCTGGATACTTACCTGGGATTTTATTTGACTGGAGTGTGTGATTTTTTGATTTATTTTATTCCTTTTCTGGGGCTGGAATGACTGAGGGGAGTGTGCTTTGGGGAGTTGGGACAGTGTAACGTGCCAGTGCATTTTACCTGGACTCTTTGAGTCTAGGGATATCTACTCTCTCCTAACCCGCCAGTGCCTGCACTGTTCCCTCTCTGTGGTGCATTCCTCCTGTTGTTCCTATGCCCTCTCCCTGATTTCTTAAATCCTAACCCTAACCGTTGGTGGGAGGTGTAATTCCTAACCCTAATTTGAGGAGGAATTACCATTAATACTTGATATAACAAAGGCGACTGGAAAAAACACACACACACTTTATTTTATTTATTTTTTTGACAGCCACATGGGGATTTAAAGAGAGTGTAGCTGGGGTATAGCTCCGCCCACATGCACACTGAGAGACGTGTCGGACATATTTAAAGCCCAGAGAGGCAGCTCAGCCACAGCCTGAAGAAGGGACAGACATCCCGAAACGTAGCTACAGAGGCCTGAGCACAGAACCACAGAAACTAAGCCAGATAGAGCACAGAACTAAGCACAAGCTGCAGGGGATGTGCCAGATAGAGCACAAGCTGAAGCACATACCAGCTGGGAAATACATATGCCAAACAGAGCACAGAATGCCAAATAGAGCAAAAGCGGGAAGCAATGCAGCACATGCAGGGGAAATACTACGCACAGAGATGCAGAGAATTAAGCCGAATAGAGCATGGGACACGTCATACTTACCTGGATACTTACCTGGGATTTTATTTGACTGGAGTGTGTGATTTTTTGATTTATTTTATTCCTTTTCTGGGGCTGGAATGACTGAGGGGGAGTGTGCTTTGGGAGTTGGGACAGTGTAACGTGCCAGTGCATTTTACCTGGACTCTTTGAGTCTAGGGATATCTACTCTCTCCTAACCCGCCAGTGCCTGCACTGTTCCCTCTCTGTGGTGCATTCCTCCTGTTGTTCCTATGCCCCTCCCTGATTTCTTAAATCCTAACCCTAACCGTTGGTGGGAGGTGTAATTCTAACCCTAATTTGAGGAGGAATTACCATTAATACTTGATATAACAAAGGCGACTGGAAAAAACACACACACACTTTATTTTATTTATTTTTTGACAGCCACATGGGGATTTAAAGAGAGTGTAGCTGGGGTATAGCTCCGCCCACATGCACACTGAGAGACGTGTCCGGACATATTTAAAGCCCAGAGAGGCAGCTCAGCCACAGCCTGAAGAAGGGACAGACATCCCGAAACGTAGCTACAGAGGCCTGAGCACAGAACCACAGAAACTAAGCCAGATAGAGCACAGAACTAAGCACAAGCTGCAGGGGATGTGCCAGATAGAGCACAAGCTGAAGCACATACCAGCTGGGGAAATACATATGCCAAACAGAGCACAGAATGCCAAATAGAGCAAAAGCGGGAAGCAATGCA
Organism: Channa striata; assembly: GCA_033026295.1. Classification (NCBI taxonomy): domain Eukaryota; kingdom Metazoa; phylum Chordata; class Actinopteri; order Anabantiformes; family Channidae; genus Channa; species Channa striata. The sequence continues at coordinate 18,754,103 of CM065188.1, forward strand.
GCACATGCAGGGGAAATACTACGCACAGAGATGCAGAGAATTAAGCCGAATAGAGCATGGGACACGTCATACTTACCTGGATACTTACCTGGGATTTTATTTGACTGGAGTGTGTGATTTTTTGATTTATTTTATTCCTTTTCTGGGGCTGGAATGACTGAGGGGGAGTGTGCTTTGGGGAGTTGGGACAGTGTAACGTGCCAGTGCATTTTACCTGGACTCTTTGAGTCTAGGGATATCTACTCTCTCCTAACCCGCCAGTGCCTGCACTGTTCCCTCTCTGTGGTGCATTCCTCCTGTTGTTCCTATGCCCTCTCCCTGATTTCTTAAATCCTAACCCTAACCGTTGGTGGGAGGTGTAATTCCTAACCCTAATTTGAGGAGGAATTACCATTAATACTTGATATAACAAAGGCGACTGGAAAAAACACACACACACTTTATTTTATTTATTTTTTGACAGCCACATGGGGATTTAAAGAGAGTGTAGCTGGGGTATAGCTCCGCCCACATGCACACTGAGAGACGTGTCCGGACATATTTAAAGCCCAGAGAGGCAGCTCAGCCACAGCCTGAAGAAGGGACAGACATCCCGAAACGTAGCTACAGAGGCCTGAGCACAGAACCACAGAAACTAAGCCAGATAGAGCACAGAACTAAGCACAAGCTGCAGGGGATGTGCCAGATAGAGCACAAGCTGAAGCACATACCAGCTGGGAAATACATATGCCAAACAGAGCACAGAATGCCAAATAGAGCAAAAGCGGGAAGCAATGCAGCACATGCAGGGGAAATACTACGCACAGAGATGCAGAGAATTAAGCCGAATAGAGCATGGGACACGTCATACTTACCTGGATACTTACCTGGGATTTTATTTGACTGGAGTGTGTGATTTTTGATTTATTTTATTCCTTTTCTGGGGCTGGAATGACTGAGGGGGAGTGTGCTTTGGGGAGTTGGGACAGTGTAACGTGCCAGTGCATTTTACCTGGACTCTTTGAGTCTAGGGATATCTACTCTCTCCTAACCCGCCAGTGCCTGCACTGTTCCCTCTCTGTGGTGCATTCCTCCTGTTGTTCCTATGCCCTCTCCCTGATTTCTTAAATCCTAACCCTAACCGTTGGTGGGAGGTGTAATTCCTAACCCTAATTTGAGGAGGAATTACCATTAATACTTGATATAACAAAGGCGACTGGAAAAAACACACACACACTTTATTTTATTTATTTTTTGACAGCCACATGGGGATTTAAAGAGAGTGTAGCTGGGGTATAGCTCCGCCCACATGCACACTGAGAGACGTGTCCGGACATATTTAAAGCCCAGAGAGGCAGCTCAGCCACAGCCTGAAGAAGGGACAGACATCCCGAAACGTAGCTACAGAGGCCTGAGCACAGAACCACAGAAACTAAGCCAGATAGAGCACAGAACTAAGCACAAGCTGCAGGGGATGTGCCAGATAGAGCACAAGCTGAAGCACATACCAGCTGGGGAAATACATATGCCAAACAGAGCACAGAATGCCAAATAGAGCAAAAGCGGGAAGCAATGCAGCACATGCAGGGGAAATACTACGCACAGAGATGCAGAGAATTAAGCCGAATAGAGCATGGGACACGTCATACTTACCTGGATACTTACCTGGGATTTTATTTGACTGGAGTGTGTGATTTTTTGATTTATTTTATTCCTTTTCTGGGGCTGGAATGACTGAGGGGAGTGTGCTTTGGGGAGTTGGGACAGTGTAACGTGCCAGTGCATTTTACCTGGACTCTTTGAGTCTAGGGATATCTACTCTCTCCTAACCCGCCAGTGCCTGCACTGTTCCCTCTCTGTGGTGCATTCCTCCTGTTGTTCCTATGCCCTCTCCCTGATTTCTTAAATCCTAACCCTAACCGTTGGTGGGAGGTGTAATTCTAACCCTAATTTGAGGAGGAATTACCATTAATACTTGATATAACAAAGGCGACTGGAAAAAACACACACACACTTTATTTTATTTATTTTTTTGACAGCCACATGGGGGATTTAAAGAGAGTGTAGCTGGGGTATAGCTCCGCCCACATGCACACTGAGAGACGTGTCCGGACATATTTAAAGCCCAGAGAGGCAGCTCAGCCACAGCCTGAAGAAGGGACAGACATCCCGAAACGTAGCTACAGAGGCCTGAGCACAGAACCACAGAAACTAAGCCAGATAGAGCACAGAACTAAGCACAAGCTGCAGGGGGATGTGCCAGATAGAGCACAAGCTGAAGCACATACCAGCTGGGGAAATACATATGCCAAACAGAGCACAGAATGCCAAATAGAGCAAAAGCGGGAAGCAATGCAGCACATGCAGGGGAAATACTACGCACAGAGATGCAGAGAATTAAGCCGAATAGAGCATGGGACACGTCATACTTACCTGGATACTTACCTGGGATTTTATTTGACTGGAGTGTGTGATTTTTTGATTTATTTTATTCCTTTTCTGGGGCTGGAATGACTGAGGGGGGAGTGTGCTTTGGGGAGTTGGGACAGTGTAACGTGCCAGTGCATTTTACCTGGACTCTTTGAGTCTAGGGATATCTACTCTCTCCTAACCCTAACCCTAACCCTAACCCTAACCCTAACCCCCTAACCCTAACCCTAACCCTAACCCTAACCCTAACCCCTAACCCTAACCCTAACCCTAACCCTAACCCTAACCCTAACCCTAACCCTAACCCTAACCCTAACCCTAACCCTAACCCCTAACCCTAACCCTAACCCTAACCCTAACCCTAACCCTAACCCTAACCCCTAACCCTAACCCTAACCCTAACCCTAACCCTAACCCTAACCCTAACAACGGCAAAGTCATGAGAGGCGTTGGATTTGCAAATTGAGTACACTAGCACCAACTGGCTTGAATGTTAAAAAGTAAAATGTTTATTGTAAACACATAACTTACAGGATATACAGTTGGTAGGTCTGCATTGGAACATGGTGGGAGGGAGCCTAACCTTAACCCTAGCCTAACCCTAACCCTAACCCTAGCCTAACCCTAACCCTAACCCTAACCCTAGCCTAACCCTAACCCTAACCATGACCTTGACCTTTGACCTATGACTCTGATTCTGTTATTTTTCCACCAACAAAAAGCCAAAATTTATTCAGATGTATTTGTTTTATTTCAGGTTCGATGGTGAAGCTAATAATACAATTTAAATCCCTATAGCCGGTGGCACACAGATAACTTATTTTTTCCAGGGTGGACTGCTGCTCTACAGTGGAAGATATTCTTGAGCGTCTTGGAGCATGTTTGGTCGGGTCGAGACATCACTTACCTTCTCCACTCGAACACAGCTACATCTGATGAAGACAAGAGTGTTTATTAATGTCACTATGAGTATTGTCTTAATCTGGTGTTTTTTCAATTTTAGTCTATTATTTTATTACATTTATACTGTAATACCTGTGCCATTCCTCAAATGCGCCGGACTGTTATTACTGTGACACATGAATGGTCGGACACAAAACACGGTGACACGTAGTTGGAGCGGTTGAGGCGCACATTTCTGCGCGAACTGTGAGAGAGACAGACACGCACGTGAGTTATTGGCTTATTTTATGGTGCCCTAGCCTGAAGAAGACCTTTATGGTTGAAACGTTGCGCTTGTTGGGCACATTAATATTGTCTTTTGGACTGCTTTTCATTACAACACGAGTATATTTCTGATTATTTGTTTTATGTTTTAAACTCCGTTTTTTCACTCGCAGCCATTTTTTCTGTTTAGTACTGCAGTGGGCAGGTGTTTTCTTTTCATTGCTGCACTTACCTGTTTTATTTGGAAATTTTTTGTGTTTTTTACAATAAACACGGAGTTTTTTGGAACTTACTCACAGCTTATTCATTTTTTATTATTGGATTAATACAACGCTGCCACTATGAGCTGCGGAGCTCCTTCGCAATGGACAGAGGTCCGTTATGGGCGCGAGGACGGCGTCTCCGCGACAATATTGATCAGGATTGGTCCAGAGATCGGCTGCGGACGGGATCCCGCGGGATGGCCCGCGCATTCCCGGTCAGATGGAGCAGGGGACCGCTTCTAACGTAATGTCTAACCCGCCAGTGCCTCCTTTAGGTTTCCGGCCACAGCTCGCTCCATGCGACCACAGCTCGGGATGGTCTCCGCCGAGGTCTTATGCGGATGCGTCCGCCAGGCTGCTCCCCGACAATTTCGAGACCGCGGCTTTCCTCCACACAAATACGTTGTCACGGATACCCAGCGCCGGGATTTTGGTGCGGCAAAACAGCGACGGATCCCACCGACGGATCCTCAGTTTTCCAGTCAGGTGCGTGTTTTATATAAGACGATCAGAATGGTGCATCATCTTCAAAATGTGAACCCGCAGCCAGATCACCCAGGTCCCAAAATGATTTCCGTATGGTAGATATCTTGGCGTCTATGATTAAACCAGCTGTCCCAACGCCGTACACGGTGGACATGATCACGGTAATGCTAAGAATTGGGGCCACACCACACTGCTTATTCTGCAAGACCATTATAAGGATGGGTTGGAGAACCTGTTAAAGTCCCTGCCCTCACAGTTGCACCCGAATTGGCGAAGCTTTTCAGATTGCCACACGGTGGGCCAGACGTAATCTGCCCCGGGTTACTCAGGATGTTTTAGACCATGCGGAGGCTTTGGTCATGTCGTGTGTGGATGCAGGAATAACACCAGCGGAGGGGCAGGAGGGCTCAGTGGGTGTGCGGGCCAAACTTATTGAAAGGCAGGTGATAAAACATGGTGCAGTGCTCCCGGAGTCTCAAGCCCAGTTTCTTGAGGAAATTGTTGAGCTTTCCTCTGAGGCTGACACTTCTGTGGGGCATAATGTAGTTCCTGCGTTTCGACAGCAGGGGCCAGGGCTGTAACGACTGGGGACGGGACAACAGCCACAGACCAGTGTTCACACAGCGGCTGATGAGAGGGGTGGGTTACTGGAGCCGCATGTAGGGCCGCCACCTGCTGAAGTCACAGGTTGGTGACTAATATCACTGCACATCGGATGGAGAGTGCAACTGACGGTGGAGTGGCTGTCGAGAGGACACGGACTGCCAGGCTCCGGTTATACGTTCTCCGAAGGTGAGGAGAACACAGCGGCGACCGCAGGTTCAAGCGGTGCAGGGGCTGAGGTCGTTGGTTGCCACTCAGGGGTGGGAGCAGGGAACGCTGACCTGTTAGACGGGAACCAGTTAGTGGATTTGGATTTGACTCCCACATTGACACCTGAAGTGCAGCGTCGGATGCCTCTGATACATGCAGCTCAGTTTCATAGGGAGAGTGGGGCACTTGCTGCAGACCTCTTGGAAGATGTGGATGTTTTATTCTCCCAGAGTCCAGTGGTAGATCACACTTCCACTCCAAGGACAGGTATTTATAAACCAATCAGGCATATACACACAGAACATAAATTGGTGGATTGGACTCTGAGTGTAACAAAAAGTGGGTGATCATAGGGGATTCTAATCTGGCTCGTATCCCAAAGCACTCTATTTCAGACCTACAAATAGACAGCTATCCAGGTGCAAACTTTAGACACGCTGAGGCCATTATGGCTAAAGTTACGGGCCAAGTTATGGTGGAAAAACTTGTGTTGGCATTCGGCTTAAACAGCAGGGCACAAAAAGCCAAAGAGACGGCGGTGAAGCAACTGCAGGCGGCGGTCAGGATGGCTAAGAGGCAGTTTCCTCATGCAGAAATCTGGATCCCGCTGGTGAACTTTTCTTCTTCCCTGCCTCTGGAGGAAAGGGAAACTCTGCTGACACTAAACGCGCATATCTCCCGGAACATGCCGTTTATTGAACCTCTGAGGGATGTCGACTTCCACACAGACGAGGATCACATCCACTGGACGAGGGGGACGGCTCAAGCCATTCTCGACCACTGGGTCTCATTTTTAAACTTAGATGCCCCACAAGCCTGGTAGAGGAGGGGCGTGAGGGGGTTTGCCCCCTTTACTCTCGAAATGTGGTAAATTTGGCAAGTAATTTTCATCTGACCCAGGATCAGTTGAGTCTCTTAGACAGGGGTTTAACATTTATCCCGGCGTTTAACCTGGGCCGGGACCAAAAAAATCAATTACAACTGGACTTACAAATGTATCATAGAAGAATAAAATTGGCGGTGTATTTTAAGAGGGACGGTGTCGTTAATGACACTGTAATTCCGCCTTTTATGCCAAAGTCAGTTTGGACACCATCTGAAGATGACTTACCTGAAGAGGTTGGGAGATTAATTGCTAGAGATCAGAAGGATTTTAGGGGGGGTTTAAATTTCATAGAGAACAGCCAAATTTGACAAAGGGGAGATGGAAGCGCTTAGAAATTTAATAAATAACAAACACATTGTGATAAAGCCAGCAGACAAGGGGAGCGCTGTAGTGATCATGGGTAGAGACCAGTATATTTTTGAGGTTAACCGACAGTTACAGGACAAAATTTATTATAAACCGTTGGAAGAACCTATTTATTTAAAAACTATTCCTGAGGTTCATGCCATTATTGATACTCTAAAAGAAAAGAAATTTATTAATTGGAGACAAAGACAATATTTGAGGGGGGAGAAGGAACCCAGGGAACGTAGGTTTTATATACTACCTAAAATCCATAAAGATCCAAAGACGTGGACAGTGCCACATCAGATTCCGTCAGGCCGACCTATAGTCTCCGACTGTGGGTCAGAGACTTACCACACGGCAGAATATATTGATTATTTTTTGTATCCGCTGTCTGTTTTGCACCCCTCCTATGTGAAGGACACTTACCACTTCATTGAAATTGTAAGACGCTTAAAGGTCCCACAAAATTCTATGTTTTTTAGTCTGGATGTGGAAAGCCTATATACGAATATTGATATTCAAACAGGATTGGACACGGTTAAAAAATTATTTGAGTCACACCCAAACACCAGCAGACCTGATGCAGAGATATTGCAATTATTGGAGATTAATTTGACTAAAAATGATTTCTTATTTAATGAAAAATACTATTTACAAATTAAAGGTACTGCTATGGGGAAGCGGTTTGCCCCGGCATATGCAAACATTTTTATGGCTAATTGGGAGGAAGGGGCTCTGGCTAAGTGTTCCAAGAAACCCCTACATTATTTTCGATATCTGGATGATATCTGGGGAATTTGGGATCACTCGGAGGAGGAGTTTAAAGAATTTATGATGATTTTAAATGGTCACGACCCTTCCATTCAGCTAAAGTGCATCACGGACCACCAGTCAATTGACTTTTTAGACACTACAGTTTATAAAGGGCCATCATTTGAGTTGAATGGATATTTGGATATTAAGGTTTTTTTTAAACAGACGGATACCCACGCTCTGTTATTTAAAAGTAGTTTTCATCCTAAGCACACCTTCAGGGGACTGGTGAAGTCACAACTGTTGCGGTTCAGGAGGATTTGCACACGGACAAGTGGTTTTGGGACGCTGTTAAGGTACTATTTGGGGCTTTGAGAAAACGGGGGTATTCAAGATCATTTTTGAGACACTGTCTTAATACTTTTGAGGAGGAAAACCCAAAATTAACGCACAAATTATTCCATTGGTCACGAGATATTCCTCCATGAGCAAAATTCTGAACAGACAGATTAAAAACAATTATGAGGAATTGATGGGGAACACAGACATTTTACAAAACCACAAAGTTATTTGGCATACACTAAACATAGGAATTTGAGGGATTATCTAGTTAGGGCTAAACTGGAACCGGTGCAACGGACCTCCTCGACTGGTGTTGTGACTGCATTTACGACTCTGAAGTTTGTTAAGAATAGAATAAACGGGACCATTTATAAAATAGATCATTATTTTTCACCACAGACAAAAACTGTGTTTATATTATTTTTTGTTCAAAGTGTGGAAAACAATATGTGGGAGAGACAAAGAACTCCATCAGGACGAGAATGTGGCAACACACACATAATATTAGAAGGGAAAAGGAGTCGGACACTCCCGTAGTGAGCCACTTCATTATGCATGGATTGCAGGCATTGCGAGTGGCTGGGTTGCAAAGTCACTCGTGCTGGACGGATAAACAACGGCAAAGTCATGAGAGGCGTTGGATTTGCAAATTGAGTACACTAGCACCAACTGGCTTGAATGTTAAAAAGTAAAATGTTTATTGTAAACACATAACTTACAGGATATACAGTTGGTAGGTCTGCATTGGAACATGGTGGGAGGGAGCCTAACCTTAACCCTAGCCTAACCCTAACCCTAACCCTAGCCTAACCCTAACCCTAACCCTAACCCTAGCCTAACCCTAACCCTAACCATGACCTTGACCTTTGACCTATGACTCTGATTCTGTTATTTTTCCACCAACAAAAAGCCAAAATTTATTCAGATGTATTTGTTTTATTTCAGGTTCGATGGTGAAGCTAATAATACAATTTAAATCCCTATAGCCGGTGGCACACAGATAACTTATTTTTTCCAGGGTGGACTGCTGCTCTACAGTGGAAGATATTCTTGAGCGTCTTGGAGCATGTTTGGTCGGGTCGAGACATCACTTACCTTCTCCACTCGAACACAGCTACATCTGATGAAGACAAGAGTGTTTATTAATGTCACTATGAGTATTGTCTTAATCTGGTGTTTTTTTCAATTTTAGTCTATTATTTTATTACATTTATACTGTAATACCTGTGCCATTCCTCAAATGCGCCCGGACTGTTATTACTGTGACACATGAATGGTCGGACACAAAACACGGTGACACGTAGTTGGAGCGGTTGAGGCGGCACATTTCTGCGCGAACTGTGAGAGAGACAGACACGCACGTGAGTTATTCGGCTTATTTTATGGTGCCCTAGCCTGAAGAAGACCTTTATGGTTGAAACGTTGCGCTTGTTGGGCACATTAATATTGTCTTTTGGACTGCTTTTCATTACAACACGAGTATATTTCTGATTATTTGTTTTATGTTTTAAACTCCGTTTTTTCACTCGCAGCCATTTTTTCTGTTTAGTACTGCAGTGGGCAGGTGTTTTCTTTTCATTGCTGCACTTACCTGTTTTATTTGGAAATTTTTTGTGTTTTTTACAATAAACACGGAGTTTTTGGAACTTACTCACAGCTTATTCATTTTTATTATTGGATTAATACAACGCTGCCACTATGAGCTGCGGAGCTCCTTCGCAATGGACAGAGGTCCGTTATGGGCGACGAGGACGGCGTCTCCGCGACAATATTGATCAGGATTGGTCCAGAGATCGGCTGCGGACGGGATCCCGCGGGATGGCCCGCGCATTCCCGGTCAGATGGAGCAGGGGACCGGCTTCTAACGTAATGTCTAACCCGCCAGTGCCTCCTTTAGGTTTCCGGCCACAGCTCGCTCCATGCGACCACAGCTCGGGATGGTCTCCGCCCGAGGTCTTATGCGGATGCGTCCGCCAGGCTGCTCCCGACAATTTCGAGACCGCGGCTTTCCTCCACACAAATACGTTGTCACGGATACCCAGCGCCGGGATTTTGGTGCGGCAAAACAGCGACGGATCCCACCGACGGATCCTCAGTTTTCCAGTCAGGTGCGTGTTTTATATAAGACGATCAGAATGGTGCATCATCTTCAAAATGTGAACCCGCAGCCAGATCACCCAGGTCCCAAAATGATTTCCGTATGGTAGATATCTTGGCGTCTATGATTAAACCAGCTGTCCCAACGCCGCGTACACGGTGGACATGATCACGGTAATGCTAAGAATTGGGGCCACACCACACTGCTTATTCTGCAAGACCATTATAAGGATGGGTTGGAGAACCTGTTAAAGTCCCTGCCCTCACAGTTGCACCCGAATTGGCGAGAAGCTTTTCAGATTGCCACACGGTGGGCCAGACGTAATCTGCCCCGGTTACTCAGGATGTTTTAGACCATGCGGAGGCTTTGGTCATGTCGTGTGTGGATGCAGGAATAACACCAGCGGAGGGGCAGGAGGGCTCAGTGGGTGTGCGGGCCAAACTTATTGAAAGGCAGGTGATAAAACATGGTGCAGTGCTCCCGGAGTCTCAAGCCCAGTTTCTTGAGGAAATTGTTGAGCTTTCCTCTGAGGCTGACACTTCTGTGGGGCATAATGTAGTTCCTGCGTTTCGACAGCAGGGGGCCAGGGCTGTAACGACTGGGACGGGACAACAGCCACAGACCAGTGTTCACACAGCGGCTGATGAGAGGGGTGGGTTACTGGAGCCGCATGTAGGGGCCGCCACCTGCTGAAGTCACAGGTTCGGTGACTAATATCACTGCACATCGGATGGAGAGTGCAACTGACGGTGGAGTGGCTGTCGCAGAGGACACGGACTGCCAGGCTCCGGTTATACGTTCTCCGAAGGTGAGGAGAACACAGCGGCGACCGCAGGTTCAAGCGGTGCAGGGGCTGAGGTCGTTGGTTGCCACTCAGGGGTGGGAGCAGGGAACGCTGACCTGTTAGACGGGAACCAGTTAGTGGATTTGGATTTGACTCCCACATTGACACCTGAAGTGCAGCGTCGGATGCCTCTGATACATGCAGCTCAGTTTCATAGGGAGAGTGGGGCACTTGCTGCAGACCTCTTGGAAGATGTGGATGTTTTATTCTCCCAGAGTCCAGTGGTAGATCACACTTCCACCCAAGGACAGGTATTTATAAACCAATCAGGCATATACACACAGAACATAAATTGGTGGATTGGACTCTGAGTGTAACAAAAAAGTGGGTGATCATAGGGGATTCTAATCTGGCTCGTATCCCAAAGCACTCTATTTCAGACCTACAAATAGACAGCTATCCAGGTGCAAACTTTAGACACGCTGAGGCCATTATGGCTAAAGTTACGGGCCAAGTTATGGTGGAAAAACTTGTGTTGGCATTCGGCTTAAACAGCAGGGCACAAAAAGCCAAAGAGACGGCGGTGAAGCAACTGCAGGCGGCGGTCAGGATGGCTAAGAGGCAGTTTCCTCATGCAGAAATCTGGATCCCGCTGGTGAACTTTTCTTCTTCCCTGCCTCTGGAGGAAAGGGAAACTCTGCTGACACTAAACGCGCATATCTCCCGGAACATGCCGTTTATTGAACCTCTGAGGGATGTCGACTTCCACACAGACGAGGATCACATCCACTGGACGAGGGGGACGGCTCAAGCCATTCTCGACCACTGGGTCTCATTTTTAAACTTAGATGCCCCACAAGCCTGGTAGAGGAGGGGCGTGAGGGGGTTTGCCCCCTTTACTCTCGAAATGTGGTAAATTTGGCAAGTAATTTTCATCTGACCCAGGATCAGTTGAGTCTCTTAGACAGGGGTTTAACATTTATCCCGGCGTTTAACCTGGGCCGGGACCAAAAAAATCAATTACAACTGGACTTACAAATGTATCATAGAAGAATAAAATTGGCGGTGTATTTTAAGAGGGACGGTGTCGTTAATGACACTGTAATTCCGCCTTTTATGCCAAAGTCAGTTTGGACACCATCTGAAGATGACTTACCTGAAGAGGTTGGGAGATTAATTGCTAGAGATCAGAAGGATTTTAGGAGGGGGTTTAAATTTCATAGAGAACAGCCAAATTTGACAAAGGGGGAGATGGAAGCGCTTAGAAATTTAATAAATAACAAACACATTGTGATAAAGCCAGCAGACAAGGGGAGCGCTGTAGTGATCATGGGTAGAGACCAGTATATTTTTGAGGTTAACCGACAGTTACAGGACAAAATTTATTATAAACCGTTGGAAGAACCTATTTATTTAAAAACTATTCCTGAGGTTCATGCCATTATTGATACTCTAAAAGAAAAGAAATTTATTAATTGGAGACAAAGACAATATTTGAGGGGGAGAAGGAACCCAGGAACGTAGGTTTTATATACTACCTAAAATCCATAAAGATCCAAAGACGTGGACAGTGCCACATCAGATTCCGTCAGGCCGACCTATAGTCTCCGACTGTGGGTCAGAGACTTACCACACGGCAGAATATATTGATTATTTTTTGTATCCGCTGTCTGTTTTGCACCCCTCCTATGTGAAGGACACTTACCACTTCATTGAAATTGTAAGACGCTTAAAGGTCCCACAAAATTCTATGTTTTTAGTCTGGATGTGGAAAGCCTATATACGAATATTGATATTCAAACAGGATTGGACACGGTTAAAAATTATTTGAGTCACACCCAAACACCAGCAGACCTGATGCAGAGATATTGCAATTATTGGAGATTAATTTGACTAAAAATGATTTCTTATTTAATGAAAAATACTATTTACAAATTAAAGGTACTGCTATGGGGAAGCGGTTTGCCCCGGCATATGCAAACATTTTTATGGCTAATTGGGAGGAAGGGGCTCTGGCTAAGTGTTCCAAGAAACCCCTACATTATTTTCGATATCTGGATGATATCTGGGGAATTTGGGATCACTCGGAGGAGGAGTTTAAAGAATTTATGATGATTTTAAATGGTCACGACCCTTCCATTCAGCTAAAGTGCATCACGGACCACCAGTCAATTGACTTTTTAGACACTACAGTTTATAAAGGGCCATCATTTGAGTTGAATGGATATTTGGATATTAAGGTTTTTTTAAACAGACGGATACCCACGCTCTGTTATTTAAAAGTAGTTTTCATCCTAAGCACACCTTCAGGGGACTGGTGAAGTCACAACTGTTGCGGTTCAGGAGGATTTGCACACGGACAAGTGGTTTTTGGGACGCTGTTAAGGTACTATTTGGGGCTTTGAGAAAACGGGGGTATTCAAGATCATTTTTGAGACACTGTCTTAATACTTTTGAGGAGGAAAAACCCAAAATTAACGCACAAATTATTCCATTGGTCACGAGATATTCCTCCATGAGCAAAATTCTGAACAGACAGATTAAAAACAATTATGAGGAATTGATGGGGAACACAGACATTTTACAAAACCACAAAGTTATTTCGGCATACACTAAACATAGGAATTTGAGGGATTATCTAGTTAGGGCTAAACTGGAACCGGTGCAACGGACCTCCTCGACTGGTGTTGTGACTGCATTTACGACTCTGAAGTTTGTTAAGAATAGAATAAACGGGACCATTTATAAAATAGATCATTATTTTTCACCACAGACAAAAAACTGTGTTTATATTATTTTTGTTCAAAGTGTGGAAAACAATATGTGGGAGAGACAAAGAACTCCATCAGGACGAGAATGTGGCAACACACACATAATATTAGAAGGGAAAAGGAGTCGGACACTCCGTAGTGAGCCACTTCATTATGCATGGATTGCAGGCATTGCGAGTGGCTGGGTTGCAAAGTCACTCGTGCTGGACGGATAAACAACGGCAAAGTCATGAGAGGCGTTGGATTTGCAAATTGAGTACACTAGCACCAACTGGCTTGAATGTTAAAAAGTAAAATGTTTATTGTAAACACATAACTTACAGGATATACAGTTGGTAGGTCTGCATTGGAACATGGTGGGAGGGAGCCTAACCTTAACCCTAGCCTAACCCTAACCCTAACCCTAGCCTAACCCTAACCCTAACCCTAACCCTAGCCTAACCCTAACCCTAACCATGACCTTGACCTTTGACCTATGACTCTGATTCTGTTATTTTTCCACCAACAAAAAGCCAAAATTTATTCAGATGTATTTGTTTTATTTCAGGTTCGATGGTGAAGCTAATAATACAATTTAAATCCCTATAGCCGGTGGCACACAGATAACTTATTTTTCCAGGGTGGACTGCTGTTCTACAGTGGAAGATATTCTTGAGCGTCTTGGAGCATGTTTGGTCGGGTCGAGACATCACTTACCTTCTCCACTAACACAGCTACATCTGATGAAGACAAGAGTGTTTATTAATGTCACTATGAGTATTGTCTTAATCTGGTGTTTTTTTCAATTTTAGTCTATTATTTTATTACATTTATACTGTAATACCTGTGCCATTCCTCAAATGCGCCCGGACTGTTATTACTGTGACACATGAATGGTCGGACACAAAACACGGTGACACGTAGTTGGAGCGGTTGAGGCGGCACATTTCTGCGCGAACTGTGAGAGAGACAGACACGCACGTGAGTTATTCGGCTTATTTTATGGTGCCCTAGCCTGAAGAAGACCTTTATGGTTGAAACGTTGCGCTTGTTGGGCACATTAATATTGTCTTTTGGACTGCTTTTCATTACAACACGAGTATATTTCTGATTATTTGTTTTATGTTTTAAACTCCGTTTTTTTTCACTCGCAGCCATTTTTTCTGTTTAGTACTGCAGTGGGCAGGTGTTTTCTTTTCATTGCTGCACTTACCTGTTTTATTTGGAAATTTTTTGTGTTTTTACAATAAACACGGAGTTTTTTGGAACTTACTCACAGCTTATTCATTTTTATTATTGGATTAATACAACGCTGCCACTATGAGCTGCGGAGCTCTTCGCAATGGACAGAGGTCCGTTATGGGCGACGAGGACGGCGTCTCCGCGACAATATTGATCAGGATTGGTCCAGAGATCGGCTGCGGACGGGATCCCGCTGGATGGCCGCGCATTCCCGGTCAGATGGAGCAGGGGACCGGCTTCTAACGTAATGTCTAACCCGCCAGTGCCTCCTTTAGGTTTCCCGGCCACAGCTCGCTCCATGCGACCACAGCTCGGGATGGTCTCCGCCCGAGGTCTTATGCGGATGCGGTCCGCCAGGCTGCTCCCCGACAATTTCGAGACCGCGGCTTTCCTCCACACAAATACGTTGTCACGGATACCCAGCGCCGGGATTTTGGTGCGGCAAAACAGCGACGGATCCCACCGACGGATCCTCAGTTTTCCAGTCAGGTGCGTGTTTTATATAAGACGATCAGAATGGTGCATCATCTTCAAAATGTGAACCCGCAGCCAGATCACCCAGGTCCCAAAATGATTTCCCGTATGGTAGATATCTTGGCGTCTATGATTAAACCAGCTGTCCCAACGCCGTACACGGTGGACATGATCACGGGTAATGCTAAGAATTGGGGCCACACCACACTGCTTATTCTGCAAGACCATTATAAGGATGGGTTGGAGAACCTGTTAAAGTCCCTGCCCTCACAGTTGCACCCGAATTGGCGAGAAGCTTTTCAGATTGCCCACGGTGGGCCAGACGTAATCTGCCCCGGGTTACTCAGGATGTTTTAGACCATGCGGAGGCTTTGGTCATGTCGTGTGTGGATGCAGGAATAACACCAGCGGAGGGGCAGGAGGGCTCAGTGGGTGTGCGGGCCAAACTTATTGAAAGGCAGGTGATAAAACATGGTGCAGTGCTCCCGGAGTCTCAAGCCCAGTTTCTTGAGGAAATTGTTGAGCTTTCCTCTGAGGCTGACACTTCTGTGGGGCATAATGTAGTTCCTGCGTTTCGACAGCAGGGGGCCAGGGCTGTAACGACTGGGACGGGACAACAGCCACAGACCAGTGTTCACACAGCGGCTGATGAGAGGGGTGGGTTACTGGAGCCGCATGTAGGGCCGCCACCTGCTGAAGTCACAGGTTCGGTGACTAATATCACTGCACATCGGATGGAGAGTGCAACTGACGGTGGAGTGGCTGTCGCAGAGGACACGGACTGCCAGGCTCGGTTATACGTTCTCCGAAGGTGAGGAGAACACAGCGGCGACCGCAGGTTCAAGCGGTGCAGGGGCTGAGGTCGTTGGTTGCCACTCAGGGGTGGGAGCAGGGAACGCTGACCTGTTAGACGGGAACCAGTTAGTGGATTTGGATTTGACTCCCACATTGACACCTGAAGTGCAGCGCCGGATGCCTCTGATACATGCAGCTCAGTTTCATAGGGAGAGTGGGGCACTTGCTGCAGACCTCTTGGAAGATGTGGATGTTTTATTCTCCCAGAGTCCAGTGGTAGATCACACTTCCACTCCAAGGACAGGTATTTATAAACCAATCAGGCATATACACACAGAACATAAATTGGTGGATTGGACTCTGAGTGTAACAAAAAGTGGGTGATCATAGGGGATTCTAATCTGGCTCGTATCCCAAAGCACTCTATTTCAGACCTACAAATAGACAGCTATCCAGGTGCAAACTTTAGACACGCTGAGGCCATTATGGCTAAAGTTACGGGCCAAGTTATGGTGGAAAAACTTGTGTTGGCATTCGGCTTAAACAGCAGGGCACAAAAAGCCAAAGAGACGGCGGTGAAGCAACTGCAGGCGGCGGTCAGGATGGCTAAGAGGCAGTTTCCTCATGCAGAAATCTGGATCCCGCTGGTGAACTTTTTCTTCTTCCCTGCCTCTGGAGGAAAGGGAAACTCTGCTGACACTAAACGCGCATATCTCCCGGAACATGCCGTTTATTGAACCTCTGAGGATGTCGACTTCCACACAGACGAGGATCACATCCACTGGACGAGGGGACGGCTCAAGCCATTCTCGACCACTGGGTCTCATTTTTAAACTTAGATGCCCCACAAGCCTGGTAGAGGAGGGGCGTGAGGGGTTTGCCCCTTTACTCTCGAAATGTGGTAAATTTGGCAAGTAATTTTCATCTGACCCAGGATCAGTTGAGTCTCTTAGACAGGGTTTAACATTTATCCCGGCGTTTAACCTGGGCCGGGACCAAAAATCAATTACAACTGGACTTACAAATGTATCATAGAAGAATAAAATTGGCGGTGTATTTTAAGAGGGACGGTGTCGTTAATGACACTGTAATTCCGCCTTTATGCCAAAGTCAGTTTGGACACCATCTGAAGATGACTTACCTGAAGAGGTTGGGAGATTAATTGCTAGAGATCAGAAGGATTTTAGGAGGGGGTTTAAATTTCATAGAGAACAGCCAAATTTGACAAAGGGGGAGATGGAAGCGCTTAGAAATTTAATAAATAACAAACACATTGTGATAAAGCCAGCAGACAAGGGGAGCGCTGTAGTGATCATGGGTAGAGACCAGTATATTTTTGAGGTTAACCGACAGTTACAGGACAAAATTTATTATAAACCGTTGGAAGAACCTATTTATTTAAAAACTATTCCTGAGGTTCATGCCATTATTGATACTCTAAAAGAAAAGAAATTTATTAATTGGAGACAAAGACAATATTTGAGGGGGAGAAGGAACCCAGGGAACGTAGGTTTTATATACTACCTAAAATCCATAAAGATCCAAAGACGTGGACAGTGCCACATCAGATTCCGTCAGGCCGACCTATAGTCTCCGACTGTGGGTCAGAGACTTACCACACGGCAGAATATATTGATTATTTTTGTATCCGCTGTCTGTTTTGCACCCCTCCTATGTGAAGGACACTTACCACTTCATTGAAATTGTAAGACGCTTAAAGGTCCCACAAAATTCTATGTTTTTAGTCTGGATGTGGAAAGCCTATATACGAATATTGATATTCAAACAGGATTGGACACGGTTAAAAATTATTTGAGTCACACCCAAACACCAGCAGACCTGATGCAGAGATATTGCAATTATTGGAGATTAATTTGACTAAAAATGATTTCTTATTTAATGAAAAATACTATTTACAAATTAAAGGTACTGCTATGGGGAAGCGGTTTGCCCGGCATATGCAAACATTTTTATGGCTAATTGGGAGGAAGGGGCTCTGGCTAAGTGTTCCAAGAAACCCCTACATTATTTTCGATATCTGGATGATATCTGGGGAATTTGGGATCACTCGGAGGAGGAGTTTAAAGAATTTATGATGATTTTAAATGGTCACGACCCTTCCATTCAGCTAAAGTGCATCACGGACCACCAGTCAATTGACTTTTTAGACACTACAGTTTATAAAGGGCCATCATTTGAGTTGAATGGATATTTGGATATTAAGGTTTTTTTAAACAGACGGATACCCACGCTCTGTTATTTAAAAGTAGTTTTCATCCTAAGCACACCTTCAGGGGACTGGTGAAGTCACAACTGTTGCGGTTCAGGAGGATTTGCACACGGACAAGTGGTTTTGGGACGCTGTTAAGGTACTATTTGGGGCTTTGAGAAAACGGGGTATTCAAGATCATTTTTGAGACACTGTCTTAATACTTTTGAGGAGGAAAAACCCAAAATTAACGCACAAATTATTCCATTGGTCACGAGATATTCCTCCATGAGCAAAATTCTGAACAGACAGATTAAAAACAATTATGAGGAATTGATGGGGAACACAGACATTTTACAAAACCACAAAGTTATTTCGGCATACACTAAACATAGGAATTTGAGGGATTATCTAGTTAGGGCTAAACTGGAACCGTGCAACGGACCTCCTCGACTGGTGTTGTGACTGCATTTACGACTCTGAAGTTTGTTAAGAATAGAATAAACGGGACCATTTATAAAATAGATCATTATTTTTCACCACAGACAAAAAACTGTGTTTATATTATTTTTTGTTCAAAGTGTGGAAAACAATATGTGGGAGAGACAAAGAACTCCATCAGGACGAGAATGTGGCAACACACACATAATATTAGAAGGGAAAAGGAGTCGGACACTCCCGTAGTGAGCCACTTCATTATGCATGGATTGCAGGCATTGCAGTGGCTGGGTTGCAAAGTCACTCGTGCTGGACGGATAAACAACGGCAAAGTCATGAGAGGCGTTGGATTTGCAAATTGAGTACACTAGCACCAACTGGCTTGAATGTTAAAAAGTAAAATGTTTATTGTAAACACATAACTTACAGGATATACAGTTGGTAGGTCTGCATTGGAACATGGTGGAGGGAGCCTAACCTTAACCCTAGCCTAACCCTAACCCTAACCCTAGCCTAACCCTAACCCTAACCCTAACCCTAGCCTAACCCTAACCCTAACCATGACCTTGACCTTTGACCTATGACTCTGATTCTGTTATTTTTCCACCAACAAAAAGCCAAAATTTATTCAGATGTATTTGTTTTATTTCAGGTTGATGGTGAAGCTAATAATACAATTTAAATCCCTATAGCCGGTGGCACACAGATAACTTATTTTTTCCAGGGTGGACTGCTGTTCTACAGTGGAAGATATTCTTGAGCGTCTTGGAGCATGTTTGGTCGGGTCGAGACATCACTTACCTTCTCCACTCGAACACAGCTACATCTGATGAAGACAAGAGTGTTTATTAATGTCACTATGAGTATTGTCTTAATCTGGTGTTTTTTCAATTTTAGTCTATTATTTTATTACATTTATACTGTAATACCTGTGCCATTCCTCAAATGCGCCCGGACTGTTATTACTGTGACACATGAATGGTCGGACACAAAACACGGTGACACGTAGTTGGAGCGGTTGAGGCGGCACATTTCTGCGCGAACTGTGAGAGAGACAGACACGCACGTGAGTTATTCGGCTTATTTTATGGTGCCCTAGCCTGAAGAAGACCTTTATGGTTGAAACGTTGCGCTTGTTGGGCACATTAATATTGTCTTTTGGACTGCTTTTCATTACAACACGAGTATATTTCTGATTATTTGTTTTATGTTTTAAACTCCGTTTTTTTTCACTCGCAGCCATTTTTTCTGTTTAGTACTGCAGTGGGCAGGTGTTTTCTTTTCATTGCTGCACTTACCTGTTTTATTTGGAAATTTTTTTGTGTTTTTTACAATAAACACGGAGTTTTTTGGAACTTACTCACAGCTTATTCATTTTTTATTATTGGATTAATACAACGCTGCCACTATGAGCTGCGGAGCTCCTTCGCAATGGACAGAGGTCCGTTATGGGCGACGAGGACGGCGTCTCCGCGACAATATTGATCAGGATTGGTCCAGAGATCGGCTGCGGACGGGATCCCGCGGGATGGCCCGCGCATTCCCGGTCAGATGGAGCAGGGGACCGGCTTCTAACGTAATGTCTAACCCGCCAGTGCCTCCTTTAGGTTTCCCGGCCACAGCTCGCTCCATGCGACCACAGCTCGGGGATGGTCTCCGCCCGAGGTCTTATGCGGATGCGGTCCGCCAGGCTGCTCCCCGACAATTTCGAGACCGCGGCTTTCCTCCACACAAATACGTTGTCACGGATACCCAGCGCCGGGATTTTGGTGCGGCAAAACAGCGACGGATCCCACCGACGGATCCTCAGTTTTCCAGTCAGGTGCGTGTTTTATATAAGACGATCAGAATGGTGCATCATCTTCAAAATGTGAACCCGCAGCCAGATCACCCAGGTCCCAAAATGATTTCCCGTATGGTAGATATCTTGGCGTCTATGATTAAACCAGCTGTCCCAACGCCGTACACGGTGGACATGATCACGGGTAATGCTAAGAATTGGGGCCACACCACACTGCTTATTCTGCAAGACCATTATAAGGATGGGTTGGAGAACCTGTTAAAGTCCCTGCCTTCACAGTTGCACCCGAATTGGCGAAGCTTTTCAGATTGCCACACGGTGGGCCAGACGTAATCTGCCCCGGGTTACTCAGGATGTTTTAGACCATGCGGAGGCTTTGGTCATGTCGTGTGTGGATGCAGGAATAACACCAGCGGAGGGGCAGGAGGGCTCAGTGGGTGTGCGGGCCAAACTTATTGAAAGGCAGGTGATAAAACATGGTGCAGTGCTCCCGGAGTCTCAAGCCCAGTTTCTTGAGGAAATTGTTGAGCTTTCCTCTGAGGCTGACACTTCTGTGGGGCATAATGTAGTTCCTGCGTTTCGACAGCAGGGGGCCAGGGCTGTAACGACTGGGACGGGACAACAGCCACAGACCAGTGTTCACACAGCGGCTGATGAGAGGGGTGGGTTACTGGAGCCGCATGTAGGGCCGCCACCTGCTGAAGTCACAGGTTCGGTGACTAATATCACTGCACATCGGATGGAGAGTGCAACTGACGGTGGAGTGGCTGTCGCAGAGGACACGGACTGCCAGGCTCCGGTTATACGTTCTCCGAAGGTGAGGAGAACACAGCGGCGACCGCAGGTTCAAGCGGTGCAGGGGGCTGAGGTCGTTGGTTGCCACTCAGGGGTGGGAGCAGGGAACGCTGACCTGTTAGACGGGAACCAGTTAGTGGATTTGGATTTGACTCCCACATTGACACCTGAAGTGCAGCGTCGGATGCCTCTGATACATGCAGCTCAGTTTCATAGGGAGAGTGGGGCACTTGCTGCAGACCTCTTGGAAGATGTGGATGTTTTATTCTCCCAGAGTCCAGTGGTAGATCACACTTCCACTCCAAGGACAGGTATTTATAAACCAATCAGGCATATACACACAGAACATAAATTGGTGGATTGGACTCTGAGTGTAACAAAAAAGTGGGTGATCATAGGGGATTCTAATCTGGCTCGTATCCCAAAGCACTCTATTTCAGACCTACAAATAGACAGCTATCCAGGTGCAAACTTTAGACACGCTGAGGCCATTATGGCTAAAGTTACGGGCCAAGTTATGGTGGAAAAACTTGTGTTGGCATTCGGCTTAAACAGCAGGGCACAAAAAGCCAAAGAGACGGCGGTGAAGCAACTGCAGGCGGCGGTCAGGATGGCTAAGAGGCAGTTTCCTCATGCAGAAATCTGGATCCCGCTGGTGAACTTTTCTTCTTCCCTGCCTCTGGAGGAAAGGGAAACTCTGCTGACACTAAACGCGCATATCTCCCGGAACATGCCGTTTATTGAACCTCTGAGGGATGTCGACTTCCACACAGACGAGGATCACATCCACTGGACGAGGGGACGGCTCAAGCCATTCTCGACCACTGGGTCTCATTTTTAAACTTAGATGCCCCACAAGCCTGGTAGAGGAGGGGCGTGAGGGGTTTGCCCCTTTACTCTCGAAATGTGGTAAATTTGGCAAGTAATTTTCATCTGACCCAGGATCAGTTGAGTCTCTTAGACAGGGTTTAACATTTATCCCGGCGTTTAACCTGGGCGGGACCAAAAAAATCAATTACAACTGGACTTACAAATGTATCATAGAAGAATAAAATTGGCGGTGTATTTTAAGAGGGACGGTGTCGTTAATGACACTGTAATTCCGCCTTTATGCCAAAGTCAGTTTGGACACCATCTGAAGATGACTTACCTGAAGAGGTTGGGAGATTAATTGCTAGAGATCAGAAGGATTTTAGGAGGGGGTTTAAATTTCATAGAGAACAGCCAAATTTGACAAAGGGGGAGATGGAAGCGCTTAGAAATTTAATAAATAACAAACACATTGTGATAAAGCCAGCAGACAAGGGGAGCGCTGTAGTGATCATGGGTAGAGACCAGTATATTTTTGAGGTTAACCGACAGTTACAGGACAAAATTTATTATAAACCGTTGGAAGAACCTATTTATTTAAAAACTATTCCTGAGGTTCATGCCATTATTGATACTCTAAAAGAAAAGAAATTTATTAATTGGAGACAAAGACAATATTTGAGGGGGAGAAGGAACCCAGGGAACGTAGGTTTTATATACTACCTAAAATCCATAAAGATCCAAAGACGTGGACAGTGCCACATCAGATTCCGTCAGGCCGACCTATAGTCTCCGACTGTGGGTCAGAGACTTACCACACGGCAGAATATATTGATTATTTTTTGTATCCGCTGTCTGTTTTGCACCCTCCTATGTGAAGGACACTTACCACTTCATTGAAATTGTAAGACGCTTAAAGGTCCCACAAAATTCTATGTTTTTAGTCTGGATGTGGAAAGCCTATATACGAATATTGATATTCAAACAGGATTGGACACGGTTAAAAATTATTTGAGTCACACCCAAACACCAGCAGACCTGATGCAGAGATATTGCAATTATTGGAGATTAATTTGACTAAAAATGATTTCTTATTTAATGAAAAATACTATTTACAAATTAAAGGTACTGCTATGGGGAAGCGGTTTGCCCGGCATATGCAAACATTTTTATGGCTAATTGGGAGGAAGGGGCTCTGGCTAAGTGTTCCAAGAAACCCCTACATTATTTTCGATATCTGGATGATATCTGGGGAATTTGGGATCACTCGGAGGAGGAGTTTAAAGAATTTATGATGATTTTAAATGGTCACGACCCTTCCATTCAGCTAAAGTGCATCACGGACCACCAGTCAATTGACTTTTTAGACACTACAGTTTATAAAGGGCCATCATTTGAGTTGAATGGATATTTGGATATTAAGGTTTTTTTAAACAGACGGATACCCACGCTCTGTTATTTAAAAGTAGTTTTCATCCTAAGCACACCTTCAGGGACTGGTGAAGTCACAACTGTTGCGGTTCAGGAGGATTTGCACACGGACAAGTGGTTTTGGGACGCTGTTAAGGTACTATTTGGGGCTTTGAGAAAACGGGGGTATTCAAGATCATTTTTGAGACACTGTCTTAATACTTTTGAGGAGGAAAAACCCAAAATTAACGCACAAATTATTCCATTGGTCACGAGATATTCCTCCATGAGCAAAATTCTGAACAGACAGATTAAAAACAATTATGAGGAATTGATGGGGAACACAGACATTTTACAAAACCACAAAGTTATTTCGGCATACACTAAACATAGGAATTTGAGGGATTATCTAGTTAGGGCTAAACTGGAACCGTGCAACGGACCTCCTCGACTGGTGTTGTGACTGCATTTACGACTCTGAAGTTTGTTAAGAATAGAATAAACGGGACCATTTATAAAATAGATCATTATTTTTCACCACAGACAAAAACTGTGTTTATATTATTTTTTGTTCAAAGTGTGGAAAACAATATGTGGGAGAGACAAAGAACTCCATCAGGACGAGAATGTGGCAACACACACATAATATTAGAAGGGAAAAGGAGTCGGACACTCCCGTAGTGAGCCACTTCATTATGCATGGATTGCAGGCATTGCAGTGGCTGGGTTGCAAAGTCACTCGTGCTGGACGGATAAACAACGGCAAAGTCATGAGAGGCGTTGGATTTGCAAATTGAGTACACTAGCACCAACTGGCTTGAATGTTAAAAAGTAAAATGTTTATTGTAAACACATAACTTACAGGATATACAGTTGGTAGGTCTGCATTGGAACATGGTGGGAGGGAGCCTAACCTTAACCCTAGCCTAACCCTAACCCTAACCCTAGCCTAACCCTAACCCTAACCCTAACCCTAGCCTAACCCTAACCCTAACCATGACCTTGACCTTTGACCTATGACTCTGATTCTGTTATTTTTCCACCAACAAAAAGCCAAAATTTATTCAGATGTATTTGTTTTATTTCAGGTTCGATGGTGAAGCTAATAATACAATTTAAATCCCTATAGCCGGTGGCACACAGATAACTTATTTTTTCCAGGGTGGACTGCTGTTCTACAGTGGAAGATATTCTTGAGCGTCTTGGAGCATGTTTGGTCGGGTCGAGACATCACTTACCTTCTCCACTCGAACACAGCTACATCTGATGAAGACAAGAGTGTTTATTAATGTCACTATGAGTATTGTCTTAATCTGGTGTTTTTTCAATTTTAGTCTATTATTTTATTACATTTATACTGTAATACCTGTGCCATTCCTCAAATGCGCCGGACTGTTATTACTGTGACACATGAATGGTCGGACACAAAACACGGTGACACGTAGTTGGAGCGGTTGAGGCGGCACATTTCTGCGCGAACTGTGAGAGAGACAGACACGCACGTGAGTTATTCGGCTTATTTTATGGTGCCCTAGCCTGAAGAAGACCTTTATGGTTGAAACGTTGCGCTTGTTGGGCACATTAATATTGTCTTTTGGACTGCTTTTCATTACAACACGAGTATATTTCTGATTATTTGTTTTATGTTTTAAACTCCGTTTTTTTCACTCGCAGCCATTTTTTCTGTTTAGTACTGCAGTGGGCAGGTGTTTTCTTTTCATTGCTGCACTTACCTGTTTTATTTGGAAATTTTTTGTGTTTTTTACAATAAACACGGAGTTTTTTGGAACTTACTCACAGCTTATTCATTTTTATTATTGGATTAATACAACGCTGCCACTATGAGCTGCGGAGCTCCTTCGCAATGGACAGAGGTCCGTTATGGGCGACGAGGACGGCGTCTCCGCGACAATATTGATCAGGATTGGTCCAGAGATCGGCTGCGGACGGGATCCCGCGGATGGCCCGCGCATTCCCGGTCAGATGGAGCAGGGGACCGGCTTCTAACGTAATGTCTAACCCGCCAGTGCCTCCTTTAGGTTTCCGGCCACAGCTCGCTCCATGCGACCACAGCTCGGGATGGTCTCCGCCGAGGTCTTATGCGGATGCGGTCCGCCAGGCTGCTCCCGACAATTTCGAGACCGCGGCTTTCCTCCACACAAATACGTTGTCACGGATACCCAGCGCCGGGATTTTGGTGCGGCAAAACAGCGACGGATCCCACCGACGGATCCTCAGTTTTCCAGTCAGGTGCGTGTTTTATATAAGACGATCAGAATGGTGCATCATCTTCAAAATGTGAACCCGCAGCCAGATCACCCAGGTCCCAAAATGATTTCCCGTATGGTAGATATCTTGGCGTCTATGATTAAACCAGCTGTCCCAACGCCGTACACGGTGGACATGATCACGGGTAATGCTAAGAATTGGGGCCACACCACACTGCTTATTCTGCAAGACCATTATAAGGATGGGTTGAGAACCTGTTAAAGTCCCTGCCCTCACAGTTGCACCCGAATTGGCGAGAAGCTTTTCAGATTGCCACACGGTGGGCCAGACGTAATCTGCCCCGGGTTACTCAGGATGTTTTAGACCATGCGGAGGCTTTGGTCATGTCGTGTGTGGATGCAGGAATAACACCAGCGGAGGGGCAGGAGGGCTCAGTGGGTGTGCGGGCCAAACTTATTGAAAGGCAGGTGATAAAACATGGTGCAGTGCTCCCGGAGTCTCAAGCCCAGTTTCTTGAGGAAATTGTTGAGCTTTCCTCTGAGGCTGACACTTCTGTGGGGCATAATGTAGTTCCTGCGTTTCGACAGCAGGGGGCCAGGGCTGTAACGACTGGGACGGGACAACAGCCACAGACCAGTGTTCACACAGCGGCTGATGAGAGGGGTGGGTTACTGGAGCCGCATGTAGGGCCGCCACCTGCTGAAGTCACAGGTTCGGTGACTAATATCACTGCACATCGGATGGAGAGTGCAACTGACGGTGGAGTGGCTGTCGCGAGAGGACACGGACTGCCAGGCTCGGTTATACGTTCTCCGAAGGTGAGGAGAACACAGCGGCGACCGCAGGTTCAAGCGGTGCAGGGGCTGAGGTCGTTGGTTGCCACTCAGGGGTGGGAGCAGGGAACGCTGACCTGTTAGACGGGAACCAGTTAGTGGATTTGGATTTGACTCCCACATTGACACCTGAAGTGCAGCGCCGGATGCCTCTGATACATGCAGCTCAGTTTCATAGGGAGAGTGGGGCACTTGCTGCAGACCTCTTGGAAGATGTGGATGTTTTATTCTCCCAGAGTCCAGTGGTAGATCACACTTCCACTCCAAGGACAGGTATTTATAAACCAATCAGGCATATACACACAGAACATAAATTGGTGGATTGGACTCTGAGTGTAACAAAAAGTGGGTGATCATAGGGGATTCTAATCTGGCTCGTATCCCAAAGCACTCTATTTCAGACCTACAAATAGACAGCTATCCAGGTGCAAACTTTAGACACGCTGAGGCCATTATGGCTAAAGTTACGGGCCAAGTTATGGTGGAAAAACTTGTGTTGGCATTCGCTTAAACAGCAGGGCACAAAAAGCCAAAGAGACGGCGGTGAAGCAACTGCAGGCGGCGGTCAGGATGGCTAAGAGGCAGTTTCCTCATGCAGAAATCTGGATCCCGCTGGTGAACTTTTCTTCTTCCTGCCTCTGGAGGAAAGGGAAACTCTGCTGACACTAAACGCGCATATCTCCCGGAACATGCCGTTTATTGAACCTCTGAGGGATGTCGACTTCCACACAGACGAGGATCACATCCACTGGACGAGGGGACGGCTCAAGCCATTCTCGACCACTGGGTCTCATTTTTAAACTTAGATGCCCCACAAGCCTGGTAGAGGGGGGCGTGAGGGGTTTGCCCCTTTACTCTCGAAATGTGGTAAATTTGGCAAGTAATTTTCATCTGACCCAGGATCAGTTGAGTCTCTTAGACAGGGGTTTAACATTTATCCCGGCGTTTAACCTGGGCCGGGACCAAAAAAATCAATTACAACTGGACTTACAAATGTATCATAGAAGAATAAAATTGGCGGTGTATTTTAAGAGGGACGGTGTCGTTAATGACACTGTAATTCCGCCTTTTATGCCAAAGTCAGTTTGGACACCATCTGAAGATGACTTACCTGAAGAGGTTGGGAGATTAATTGCTAGAGATCAGAAGGATTTTAGGAGGGGGTTTAAATTTCATAGAGAACAGCCAAATTTGACAAAGGGGGAGATGGAAGCGCTTAGAAATTTAATAAATAACAAACACATTGTGATAAAGCCAGCAGACAAGGGGAGCGCTGTAGTGATCATGGGTAGAGACCAGTATATTTTTGAGGTTAACCGACAGTTACAGGACAAAATTTATTATAAACCGTTGGAAGAACCTATTTATTTAAAAACTATTCCTGAGGTTCATGCCATTATTGATACTCTAAAAGAAAAGAAATTTATTAATTGGAGACAAAGACAATATTTGAGGGGGGAGAAGGAACCCAGGGAACGTAGGTTTTATATACTACCTAAAATCCATAAAGATCCAAAGACGTGGACAGTGCCACATCAGATTCCGTCAGGCCGACCTATAGTCTCCGACTGTGGGTCAGAGACTTACCACACGGCAGAATATATTGATTATTTTTTGTATCCGCTGTCTGTTTTGCACCCCTCCTATGTGAAGGACACTTACCACTTCATTGAAATTGTAAGACGCTTAAAGGTCCCACAAAATTCTATGTTTTTAGTCTGGATGTGGAAAGCCTATATACGAATATTGATATTCAAACAGGATTGGACACGGTTAAAAAAATTATTTGAGTCACACCCAAACACCAGCAGACCTGATGCAGAGATATTGCAATTATTGGAGATTAATTTGACTAAAAATGATTTCTTATTTAATGAAAAATACTATTTACAAATTAAAGGTACTGCTATGGGGAAGCGGTTTGCCCGGCATATGCAAACATTTTTATGGCTAATTGGGAGGAAGGGGCTCTGGCTAAGTGTTCCAAGAAACCCTACATTATTTTCGATATCTGGATGATATCTGGGGAATTTGGGATCACTCGGAGGAGGAGTTTAAAGAATTTATGATGATTTTAAATGGTCACGACCCTTCCATTCAGCTAAAGTGCATCACGGACCACCAGTCAATTGACTTTTAGACACTACAGTTTATAAAGGGCCATCATTTGAGTTGAATGGATATTTGGATATTAAGGTTTTTTTAAACAGACGGATACCCACGCTCTGTTATTTAAAAGTAGTTTTCATCCTAAGCACACCTTCAGGGGACTGGTGAAGTCACAACTGTTGCGGTTCAGGAGGATTTGCACACGGACAAGTGGTTTTTGGGACGCTGTTAAGGTACTATTTGGGGCTTTGAGAAAACGGGGTATTCAAGATCATTTTTGAGACACTGTCTTAATACTTTTGAGGAGGAAAAACCCAAAATTAACGCACAAATTATTCCATTGGTCACGAGATATTCCTCCATGAGCAAAATTCTGAACAGACAGATTAAAAACAATTATGAGGAATTGATGGGGAACACAGACATTTTACAAAACCACAAAGTTATTTCGGCATACACTAAACATAGGAATTTGAGGGATTATCTAGTTAGGGCTAAACTGGAACCGTGCAACGGACCTCCTCGACTGGTGTTGTGACTGCATTTACGACTCTGAAGTTTGTTAAGAATAGAATAAACGGGACCATTTATAAAATAGATCATTATTTTTCACCACAGACAAAAACTGTGTTTATATTATTTTTTGTTCAAAGTGTGGAAAACAATATGTGGGAGAGACAAAGAACTCCATCAGGACGAGAATGTGGCAACACACACATAATATTAGAAGGGAAAAGGAGTCGGACACTCCGTAGTGAGCCACTTCATTATGCATGGATTGCAGGCATTGCAGTGGCTGGGTTGCAAAGTCACTCGTGCTGGACGGATAAACAACGGCAAAGTCATGAGAGGCGTTGGATTTGCAAATTGAGTACACTAGCACCAACTGGCTTGAATGTTAAAAAGTAAAATGTTTATTGTAAACACATAACTTACAGGATATACAGTTGGTAGGTCTGCATTGGAACATGGTGGGAGGGAGCCTAACCTTAACCCTAGCCTAACCCTAACCCTAACCTAGCCTAACCCTAACCCTAACCCTAACCCTAGCCTAACCCTAACCCTAACCATGACCTTGACCTTTGACCTATGACTCTGATTCTGTTATTTTTCCACCAACAAAAAGCCAAAATTTATTCAGATGTATTTGTTTTATTTCAGGTTCGATGGTGAAGCTAATAATACAATTTAAATCCCTATAGCCGGTGGCACACAGATAACTTATTTTTTCCAGGGTGGACTGCTGTTCTACAGTGGAAGATATTCTTGAGCGTCTTGGAGCATGTTTGGTCGGGTCGAGACATCACTTACCTTCTCCACTCGAACACAGCTACATCTGATGAAGACAAGAGTGTTTATTAATGTCACTATGAGTATTGTCTTAATCTGGTGTTTTTTCAATTTTAGTCTATTATTTTATTACATTTATACTGTAATACCTGTGCCATTCCTCAAATGCGCCGGACTGTTATTACTGTGACACATGAATGGTCGGACACAAAACACGGTGACACGTAGTTGGAGCGGTTGAGGCGGCACATTTCTGCGCGAACTGTGAGAGAGACAGACACGCACGTGAGTTATTCGGCTTATTTTATGGTGCCCTAGCCTGAAGAAGACCTTTATGGTTGAAACGTTGCGCTTGTTGGGCACATTAATATTGTCTTTTGACTGCTTTTCATTACAACACGAGTATATTTCTGATTATTTGTTTTATGTTTTAAACTCCGTTTTTTTTCACTCGCAGCCATTTTTTCTGTTTAGTACTGCAGTGGGCAGGTGTTTTCTTTTCATTGCTGCACTTACCTGTTTTATTTGGAAATTTTTTGTGTTTTTACAATAAACACGGAGTTTTTTGGAACTTACTCACAGCTTATTCATTTTTATTATTGGATTAATACAACGCTGCCACTATGAGCTGCGGAGCTCTTCGCAATGGACAGAGGTCCGTTATGGGCGACGAGGACGGCGTCTCGCGACAATATTGATCAGGATTGGTCCAGAGATCGGCTGCGGACGGGATCCGCGGGATGGCCCGCGCATTCCCGGTCAGATGGAGCAGGGGACCGGCTTCTAACGTAATGTCTAACCCGCCAGTGCCTCCTTTAGGTTTCCGGCCACAGCTCGCTCCATGCGACCACAGCTCGGGATGGTCTCCGCCGAGGTCTTATGCGGATGCGTCCGCCAGGCTGCTCCCGACAATTTCGAGACCGCGGCTTTCCTCCACACAAATACGTTGTCACGGATACCCAGCGCCGGGATTTTGGTGCGGCAAAACAGCGACGGATCCCACCGACGGATCCTCAGTTTTCCAGTCAGGTGCGTGTTTTATATAAGACGATCAGAATGGTGCATCATCTTCAAAATGTGAACCCGCAGCCAGATCACCCAGGTCCCAAAATGATTTCCGTATGGTAGATATCTTGGCGTCTATGATTAAACCAGCTGTCCCAACGCCGCACACGGTGGACATGATCACGGTAATGCTAAGAATTGGGGCCACACCACACTGCTTATTCTGCAAGACCATTATAAGGATGGGTTGGAGAACCTGTTAAAGTCCCTGCCCTCACAGTTGCACCCGAATTGGCGAAGCTTTTCAGATTGCCACACGGTGGGCCAGACGTAATCTGCCCCGGGTTACTCAGGATGTTTTAGACCATGCGGAGGCTTTGGTCATGTCGTGTGTGGATGCAGGAATAACACCAGCGGAGGGGCAGGAGGGCTCAGTGGGTGTGCGGGCCAAACTTATTGAAAGGCAGGTGATAAAACATGGTGCAGTGCTCCCGGAGTCTCAAGCCCAGTTTCTTGAGGAAATTGTTGAGCTTTCCTCTGAGGCTGACACTTCTGTGGGGCATAATGTAGTTCCTGCGTTTCGACAGCAGGGGCCAGGGCTGTAACGACTGGGACGGGACAACAGCCACAGACCAGTGTTCACACAGCGGCTGATGAGAGGGGTGGGTTACTGGAGCCGCATGTAGGGCCGCCACCTGCTGAAGTCACAGGTTGGTGACTAATATCACTGCACATCGGATGGAGAGTGCAACTGACGGTGGAGTGGCTGTCGCAGAGGACACGGACTGCCAGGCTCGGTTATACGTTCTCCGAAGGTGAGGAGAACACAGCGGCGACCGCAGGTTCAAGCGGTGCAGGGGCTGAGGTCGTTGGTTGCCACTCAGGGGTGGGAGCAGGGAACGCTGACCTGTTAGACGGGAACCAGTTAGTGGATTTGGATTTGACTCCCACATTGACACCTGAAGTGCAGCGTCGGATGCCTCTGATACATGCAGCTCAGTTTCATAGGAGAGTGGGGCACTTGCTGCAGACCTCTTGGAAGATGTGGATGTTTTATTCTCCCAGAGTCCAGTGGTAGATCACACTTCCACTCCAAGGACAGGTATTTATAAACCAATCAGGCATATACACACAGAACATAAATTGGTGGATTGGACTCTGAGTGTAACAAAAAGTGGGTGATCATAGGGGATTCTAATCTGGCTCGTATCCCAAAGCACTCTATTTCAGACCTACAAATAGACAGCTATCCAGGTGCAAACTTTAGACACGCTGAGGCCATTATGGCTAAAGTTACGGGCCAAGTTATGGTGGAAAAACTTGTGTTGGCATTCGGCTTAAACAGCAGGGCACAAAAAGCCAAAGAGACGGCGGTGAAGCAACTGCAGGCGGCGGTCAGGATGGCTAAGAGGCAGTTTCCTCATGCAGAAATCTGGATCCCGCTGGTGAACTTTTCTTCTTCCCTGCCTCTGGAGGAAAGGAAACTCTGCTGACACTAAACGCGCATATCTCCCGGAACATGCCGTTTATTGAACCTCTGAGGGATGTCGACTTCCACACAGACGAGGATCACATCCACTGGACGAGGGGACGGCTCAAGCCATTCTCGACCACTGGGTCTCATTTTTAAACTTAGATGCCCCACAAGCCTGGTAGAGGAGGGGCGTGAGGGGTTTGCCCCCTTTACTCTCGAAATGTGGTAAATTTGGCAAGTAATTTTCATCTGACCCAGGATCAGTTGAGTCTCTTAGACAGGGTTTAACATTTATCCCGGCGTTTAACCTGGGCCGGGACCAAAAAAATCAATTACAACTGGACTTACAAATGTATCATAGAAGAATAAAATTGGCGGTGTATTTTAAGAGGGACGGTGTCGTTAATGACACTGTAATTCCGCCTTTATGCCAAAGTCAGTTTGGACACCATCTGAAGATGACTTACCTGAAGAGGTTGGGAGATTAATTGCTAGAGATCAGAAGGATTTTAGGAGGGGGTTTAAATTTCATAGAGAACAGCCAAATTTGACAAAGGGGAGATGGAAGCGCTTAGAAATTTAATAAATAACAAACACATTGTGATAAAGCCAGCAGACAAGGGGAGCGCTGTAGTGATCATGGGTAGAGACCAGTATATTTTTGAGGTTAACCGACAGTTACAGGACAAAATTTATTATAAACCGTTGGAAGAACCTATTTATTTAAAAACTATTCCTGAGGTTCATGCCATTATTGATACTCTAAAAGAAAAGAAATTTATTAATTGGAGACAAAGACAATATTTGAGGGGGAGAAGGAACCCAGGGAACGTAGGTTTTATATACTACCTAAAATCCATAAAGATCCAAAGACGTGGACAGTGCCACATCAGATTCCGTCAGGCCGACCTATAGTCTCCGACTGTGGGTCAGAGACTTACCACACGGCAGAATATATTGATTATTTTTGTATCCGCTGTCTGTTTTGCACCCCTCCTATGTGAAGGACACTTACCACTTCATTGAAATTGTAAGACGCTTAAAGGTCCCACAAAATTCTATGTTTTTAGTCTGGATGTGGAAAGCCTATATACGAATATTGATATTCAAACAGGATTGGACACGGTTAAAAATTATTTGAGTCACACCCAAACACCAGCAGACCTGATGCAGAGATATTGCAATTATTGGAGATTAATTTGACTAAAAATGATTTCTTATTTAATGAAAAATACTATTTACAAATTAAAGGTACTGCTATGGGGAAGCGGTTTGCCCGGCATATGCAAACATTTTTATGGCTAATTGGGAGGAAGGGCTCTGGCTAAGTGTTCCAAGAAACCCCTACATTATTTTCGATATCTGGATGATATCTGGGGAATTTGGGATCACTCGGAGGAGGAGTTTAAAGAATTTATGATGATTTTAAATGGTCACGACCCTTCCATTCAGCTAAAGTGCATCACGGACCACCAGTCAATTGACTTTTTAGACACTACAGTTTATAAAGGGCCATCATTTGAGTTGAATGGATATTTGGATATTAAGGTTTTTTTAAACAGACGGATACCCACGCTCTGTTATTTAAAAGTAGTTTTCATCCTAAGCACACCTTCAGGGGACTGGTGAAGTCACAACTGTTGCGGTTCAGGAGGATTTGCACACGGACAAGTGGTTTTGGGACGCTGTTAAGGTACTATTTGGGGCTTTGAGAAAACGGGGGTATTCAAGATCATTTTTGAGACACTGTCTTAATACTTTTGAGGAGGAAAAACCCAAAATTAACGCACAAATTATTCCATTGGTCACGAGATATTCCTCCATGAGCAAAATTCTGAACAGACAGATTAAAAACAATTATGAGGAATTGATGGGGAACACAGACATTTTACAAAACCACAAAGTTATTTCGGCATACACTAAACATAGGAATTTGAGGGATTATCTAGTTAGGGCTAAACTGGAACCGTGCAACGGACCTCCTCGACTGGTGTTGTGACTGCATTTACGACTCTGAAGTTTGTTAAGAATAGAATAAACGGGACCATTTATAAAATAGATCATTATTTTTCACCACAGACAAAAAACTGTGTTTATATTATTTTTTGTTCAAAGTGTGGAAAACAATATGTGGGAGAGACAAAGAACTCCATCAGGACGAGAATGTGGCAACACACACATAATATTAGAAGGGAAAAGGAGTCGGACACTCCCGTAGTGAGCCACTTCATTATGCATGGATTGCAGGCATTGGCGAGTGGCTGGGTTGCAAAGTCACTCGTGCTGGACGGATAAACAACGGCAAAGTCATGAGAGGCGTTGGATTTGCAAATTGAGTACACTAGCACCAACTGGCTTGAATGTTAAAAAGTAAAATGTTTATTGTAAACACATAACTTACAGGATATACAGTTGGTAGGTCTGCATTGGAACATGGTGGGAGGGAGCCTAACCTTAACCCTAGCCTAACCCTAACCCTAACCCTAGCCTAACCCTAACCCTAACCCTAACCCTAGCCTAACCCTAACCCTAACCATGACCTTGACCTTTGACCTATGACTCTGATTCTGTTATTTTTCCACCAACAAAAAGCCAAAATTTATTCAGATGTATTTGTTTTATTTCAGGTTCGATGGTGAAGCTAATAATACAATTTAAATCCCTATAGCGGTGGCACACAGATAACTTATTTTTTCCAGGGTGGACTGCTGTTCTACAGTGGAAGATATTCTTGAGCGTCTTGGAGCATGTTTGGTCGGGTCGAGACATCACTTACCTTCTCCACTCGAACACAGCTACATCTGATGAAGACAAGAGTGTTTATTAATGTCACTATGAGTATTGTCTTAATCTGGTGTTTTTTTCAATTTTAGTCTATTATTTTATTACATTTATACTGTAATACCTGTGCCATTCCTCAAATGCGCCCGGACTGTTATTACTGTGACACATGAATGGTCGGACACAAAACACGGTGACACGTAGTTGGAGCGGTTGAGGCGGCACATTTCTGCGCGAACTGTGAGAGAGACAGACACGCACGTGAGTTATTCGGCTTATTTTATGGTGCCCTAGCCTGAAGAAGACCTTTATGGTTGAAACGTTGCGCTTGTTGGGCACATTAATATTGTCTTTTGGACTGCTTTTCATTACAACACGAGTATATTTCTGATTATTTGTTTTATGTTTTAAACTCCGTTTTTTTTCACTCGCAGCCATTTTTTCTGTTTAGTACTGCAGTGGGCAGGTGTTTTCTTTTCATTGCTGCACTTACCTGTTTTATTTGGAAATTTTTTTGTGTTTTTTACAATAAACACGGAGTTTTTTGGAACTTACTCACAGCTTATTCATTTTTTATTATTGGATTAATACAACGCTGCCACTATGAGCTGCGGAGCTCCTTCGCAATGGACAGAGGTCCGTTATGGGCGACGAGGACGGCGTCTCCGCGACAATATTGATCAGGATTGGTCCAGAGATCGGCTGCGGACGGGATCCCGCGGGATGGCCCGCGCATTCCCGGTCAGATGGAGCAGGGGACCGGCTTCTAACGTAATGCCTAACCCTACTCTCTCCTAACCCTAACCCTAACCCTAACCCTAACCCTAACCCTAACCCTCCTGGGGGCTGCCGTGTAACATCGCCTAGCCTAACACCATAGCTCTCTCAGGGTGACTATCGTTTGTCCTAAACATTGGAGAATCAGACAACGCACACAGGACTGGGGAGACGCACAGTGCCTGGGAATTTGAGTAACAAGCGTTGGCCCGTGCCTTGCCTTTGGCTCTCCACACCAAACCGCCCAGTCGATTGATGAAGCGGGGAGAGTCATCGAGAAACTAATTCCCCTAACCCTAACCCTAACCCTACCCTAACCCTAACCAGTCGAAACTAATGCCTAATCCTAAAGACTCTGACGCCAGTGCTCAACTCCAAACATCAATGTCTCTCGCTCAATGCTAACGTTAGCCCTTCTCTTTTCCTAACCCTAACCAATCGAAACCAATGCCTAACCTTAAAGATGCTCTGAAACTATTGCTTAAAGTGCAACACCAATGTCTCTCGCTTAACGTGAACCTTAGCCATTGTCCTTTCCTAACCCTAACTCTCTAATAACACAGCTAGCTCAGGATCTCCTAGGGACTTTCGCTTAGCCTGAACCTAGCATAACCTAGCTTAAATAACACAGCTGTCTCAGGGTCTCCTGGGGCTGTCGTTTAGCTTCCAAAATGCGGCTGTCTCAGGGTCTCCTGGGGCTGCCGCTAGCTTAGCCTAAATTCAATAACACAGCTGTCTCAGGGTCTCCTGGGGCTGTCGCTTAGCTTCAACAATGCAGCTGTCTCAGGGTCTCCTGGGGCTGTCGTTTAACATCGCCTAGCCTAACAACATAGCTCTCTCAGGATGACTATCGTTTGTCCTAAACATTTGAGAATTAGACAATGCACACAGGACTGGGGAGACGACAGTGCCTGGGAATTTGAGTGACAAGCGTTGGCCCGTGCCTTGCCTTTGGCTCTCCACACCAAACCGCCCAGTCGTTTGATGAAGCGGGAGAGTCATCGAGATAAACTAATTCCCCTAACCAGCCAGTGCCCTCGGACAACCTGTTCCTTTGGATGCTAATATGTCTCCCTAACACTGTATGCCAATGCCCCTTAGGGGAAAACCAATGTCAACAGTCTAATCTCACCAATAACGCAACAGCCAAACTAAACTCCCAATTCTCAACTCGCCAGCACTTTTCACTTCCCCCTCCTCTCTTGCCCTCCGGTGTTGGAGGGGAGGGTGTGGAGACAGGGTAGGCTTGTCCAAGCCGGGAGGCAGTGCACGATGTGTTAACATCTCCTGCCTCCTTTCCCTGTTACACCTGTTCTCTCTTTCTTCTCTCTTCTCTCGTCCTACCATCTATCACTCACAATTCTCAACTCGCCAGCGTTTTCACTGCCCCCTCCTCTCTCGCCCCCTCGGGCGATGGAGGGAGGGTGTGGAGACGGGGTAGGCTTGTCAAGCCGGGAGGCAATGCACGATGTGTTTACATCTCCTGCCTCCTTTCCTGTGGCACCTCTTCTCTCCTTTTCCTTCTCTCCTCTCGCATCCTACCATCTATCCCCAACCCTAAATGTAACCCTAACCCTAACCTTAACCTCTATCCTAAGCCATAAAAATCACTACCGTATAACGCCCAAACAACCTTTTTTTTTAAAAAAATTCTTAGGAACCTAATAAGGCTTAGACACTATAAATTTCCCAACCCTAAAACAGCCGCGTTAACATCTAACCTCAAATTACCCTCCTAAAACAAAAGTATTTGCCGTAATTCTTTTTCTATTCACTAGCCCTAGGCAACCTGATCCACCAGCGTCCCCAATTCCAATACTAACACAATCTCACCATGTCTATTTGTCTGCAGTCAAAATGAAAACGGCTCGCCAAATAGCATTCCGTAAACTCGCCCAGAAAAAGAAAGGGAAGAGAAGAATTGAATAACAATGGCGCCCCTAGTGGCCGCATATTGTCACAATTTTGATCTCACATGTAATGGGACCTCATTGGCAAAAAAAGTCTACTCTGACAAATATAAGCCAAATTTTTGAATAACAATAGCGCCCGCTAGTGGCCACATATTTTCACAATTTCGATCTTACGTGTAATGGGACCTCCTTGACAACACATATACCAACTTTCACCCTTTTAGCAATTTCCAAACTTATCCTATTGCAGCCACACTTTCATCCAATTGAAAGAAATAACGGCCCCCTCGAAAAAAGCCCTCTCAGGCATGTACTACAGAGCTTACCCTGACAAACCTAAAAGCCTGAATACACAAAAACCACATGGTTTTTAGGCACTGTACTCTGATTGGCAACAGCGCCCTCTAGTGGCCGTGTATGATCACAGTTCCGGGCTCCTACAAAAGAAGACGCCATTGGCAACATGTGTACCAAATTTCAACCCTCTAGTATTCTCCAGACATTAATTTTCACAAGCTTCGCTCTCATCCAATCAGGAGAGAGCAAGGGATTTTTCCCCCCCTCGCCCCCCGAGTCATTCACCAATGTGATAATCGGTCGACCCAGGGATAGAGTAGGGGGTTTTATACAAAGAGCACTGCATCGCAATGCAATGATTAAACTCAACCCCATCAGTGAGGCCACTGCTTCTCTCATAATTCTCACTCACGGGTCTAAAATTCTACTATGAATCCTGGGAAAACACACCCATACAGGAAGAAATTTGTGCTCCCCATGATCCTCCTCCCGAGCAAGATTTAAATTTTCGAACATTGTTCTCCCAAAAAAAACCACTTTTAATCAATCGCGCCTGGACATATTATACATCAAAACGATCGTAAGAAAGTGAACTCTTCAAAAATGACGGAATTAAAATACTCAATATCCTTTTGGAGCTTATTTTAAAGAAACAAAAATACAACACCGTCACAGAAAGCGTTGGAACATGAAATTGGCTGAGGCTGCGAAACAACTAATGAACTGAGCCTGATTGACGTCTAATTCAAGACCATTGCACGGGTAAGAATACCTTCGGTCTTTATTGGACTCTCGGGCTTGCCCCTTTAATTTCTAATTTCTGCTTAGATAAGCTTTGGGTAGGCAGATAGGCTTAACATAGGGGAGAGCCTGGTCGAAGTCGTGGGGGCTCTCGGGCTAGCCGAGGGTATGCTCCACCACCAGGAATACTCTCCCGGGTGGTTACTATAGCCCTTGTTTAGAATGGGTACCTGGGAGGACCTGAGCGGTAGCTGCTCATGCCAGGTTGGAGTAACCTAACGGTGCCAACAACTGACCTGGTGTGATGTCTGCTGCTTGTCTGGGGTCCTTCTTCCCCTGGGGATACAGGGTAGGAGCGACATTCTGTTGCCCCGGCCTTGTTGATCCTCTGGGGAGGTACCTAGGGACTAAATTGATGCCTGGGAGGACCTGGGTGGCGGGGTATTGCTGCAGACTGGGGTAACCTAACGGTGTCAACAACCGGTCTGTGGTGGTGCCTGCGGCCTGCTCGGGTCTCTCCCTTTCCCCTTAGTGGGGAGGAGCGGGTTAGCCTGCCCTCCCTCGGGAAGGCACCTTAGGTTAGAATGGGTACCTGCTGGGAGGTTTCTGGACGGCGGACACTCGCTCTGGACCGGGGTAACCTAACGGTGACAACAACCGGCCTGGAGTGTGGTGCTTGCGGCTGTCCGGCAGTCCTCCTGCCCCGGGCAGAGTCAGGAAGGCAGCAGCTTGCTGCGGCTGGCCCTGTCTCTTGCCCTGGGGTGCTCGATGGTGGTTGTGAGGGAGGTGTCTTGGTGCATTAGGAAGGCAGCAGCTTGCTGCGGCTGGTCCTGATGTGGCTTGGATGCCCTCCTTGCTTGCCCGTAGTCCACCTAGGTTACAGGGAAGAAGAACAGATCAGCTTCTCAACCTTGTCTGGGCAGATTGGAGTAACCTAACGGTGCCAACAACCAATCTGTTAACCTGAACAAGGCGGTAAGTATGCTGCCCTCCCGGGTCCACTTGGACAGCACGCGGGATGTGGTGGTCCATGGCGTCAAGGACCTTAAACGTGGCCAAGTCTTCTATGGGGCTAGCCCCACTCACGCAACAGAACACATTGCATTACACACGTTTTAATTTGACCCAAACCCCTACTCTCATTGGACTCTTTCATATTGTTCACACCCTCCAAATTACTCATCCCCTAGTCCAGCTTAGGTGACTAGGCCGAGGATGCACCGGGACCTAGGCTCGTCAACCAGAACATCTCCTTACTGTAAATGACTGAAGAGATTTAACCAAAAGACGACCAAAATAACTACAATCATGCCTATCCGAACTCTAACTGCTTCAAATCCAGCCCTCAATCCACCTTGTGACCTAAGACTAAAACGCCCAGGAAATAAAATAAATACTTACCTTTAAATCCAACCTGGACAACCAGACCTAGAAAACACCAGCAACCCAAGTCAGTATAACTCAAGCTATCTCTGAACCTTCTATGCTCCAAATTTAGCTCAACTCCAACTTGGTACCCAAGGATAAAACAGCTACGAACAAAAACCACATTCTAAAACACTACCAATGAGTACATGATCCTGAATAAAGGAGTGTTTAATCACAATACGTTTAATTAGCCATGAGACACACCCTGGGACTTGATCAACCCCAGCGGGGGCCGTCCTCGGGTGAGGGTGTCTAGTGGTAATGGCGAAACACCCGATGATCCTGAGGTACACTACTGATGATGTGTCTCCCAAATTAAACTAACTCTTAAATGGCTTGCCTGGCCTAAAAACTACACTAGCCTTGACCTTTATCTACCCTAACCCTAACCAGTCGAAACTAATGCCTAATCCTAAAGACTCTGACGCCAGTGCTCAATCCCAAACATCAATGTCTCTCGCTCAATGCTAACGATAGCCCGTCTCCTTTCCTAACCCTAACCAATCGAAACCAATGCCTAACCTTAAAATGCTCTGAAACCACTGCTTAAAGTGCAACACCAATGTCGCCGCTTAACGCTAACCTTAGCCATTGTCCTTTGCTAACCCTAACCAGCGAACCTTATTGCCTAATCCCAACCACTTGGTTCACAAACAGCTGTCTCTGGGGACCATCGCTTAACATCGCAGAGCCTAATAACACAGCTGTCTCAGGGTCTCCTGGGGCTGTCGCTAACCTAAACTTGACATAACCTAGCTCACTAACGCAGCTGTCTCAGGGTCTCCTGGGGGCTGCCGTGTAACATCGCCTAGCCTAACACCATAGCTCTCTCAGGGTGACTATCGTTTGTCCTAAACATTGGAGAATCAGACAACGCACACAGGACTGGGGAGACGCACAGTGCCTGGGAATTTGAGTAACAAGCGTTGGCCCGTGCCTTGCCTTTGGCTCTCCACACCAAACCGCCCAGTCGATTGATGAAGCGGGGAGAGTCATCGAGAAACTAATTCCCCTAACCCTAACCCTAACCCTACCCTAACCCTAACCAGTCGAAACTAATGCCTAATCCTAAAGACTCTGACGCCAGTGCTCAACTCCAAACATCAATGTCTCTCGCTCAATGCTAACGTTAGCCCTTCTCTTTTCCTAACCCTAACCAATCGAAACCAATGCCTAACCTTAAAGATGCTCTGAAACTATTGCTTAAAGTGCAACACCAATGTCTCTCGCTAACGTGAACCTTAGCCATTGTCCTTTCCTAACCCTAACTCTCTAATAACACAGCTAGCTCAGGATCTCCTAGGGACTTTCGCTTAGCCTGAACCTAGCATAACCTAGCTTAAATAACACAGCTGTCTCAGGGTCTCCTGGGGGCTGTCGTTTAGCTTCCAAAATGCGGCTGTCTCAGGGTCTCCTGGGGGCTGCCGCTTAGCTTAGCCTAAATTCAATAACACAGCTGTCTCAGGGTCTCCTGGGGCTGTCGCTAGCTTCAACAATGCAGCTGTCTCAGGGTCTCCTGGGGCTGTCGTTTAACATCGCCTAGCCTAACAACATAGCTCTCTCAGGATGACTATCGTTTGTCCTAAACATTTGAGAATTAGACAATGCACACAGGACTGGGAGACGCACAGTGCCTGGGAATTTGAGTGACAAGCGTTGGCCCGTGCCTTGCCTTTGGCTCTCCACACCAAACCGCCCAGTCGTTTGATGAAGCGGGGAGAGTCATCGAGATAAACTAATTCCCCTAACCCTAACCCTAACCCCTAACCCTAACCCTAACCCTAACCCTAACCCTAACTATTGAGAGTGTAGCTGGGGTATGGCTCCGCCCACATGCACACTGAGAGACGTGTCCGGACATATTTAAAGCCCAGAGAGGCAGCTCAGCCACAGCCTGAAGAAGGGACAGACATCCCAAACGTAGCTACAGAGGCCTGAGCACAGAACCACAGAAACTAAGCCAAATAGAGCACAGAAATAAGCACAAGCTGCAGGGGGATATGCCAGATAGAGCACAAGCTGAAGCACATACCAGCTGGGGAAATAGATATGCCAAACAGAGCACAGAATGCCAAATAGAGCAAAAGCTGAAGCACATACCAGCTGGGAAATAATGCAGCACATGCAGGGGAAATATTACGCACAGAGATGCAGGGAATTAAGCCGAATAGAGCATGAGACACGTCATACTTACCTGGATACTTACCTGGAATTTAATTTGGCTGAAGAGTGTGTGATTTTGATTTTATTTCTGGGGAGTGTGCTTTGGGGAACAGGGACAGTGTAACGTGCCCGTGCACTTCCCTGGACTCTTGGAGTCCAGGTTTATTTATCTCTCCTAACCCGCCAGTGCCTGCACTGTTCCCTCTCTGGGGTGCATTCCTCCTGTTTATTTCTATGCCCTTTCCCTGAATCCTTAACCCTAACCCTAACCGTCGGGAGGTGTAATTCCTAACCCTAGTTTGTGGAGGAATTATGATCCATAATTGCTATAATTGAAATCTATTTGATACTTGATATAACAAAGCGACTGGATATAACACACACATTTATTTTCGAGGGATTTTTACAGCCACACGGGGAGAACTACTGAGAGTGTAGCTGGGGTATGGCTCCGCCCACATGCACACTGAGAGACGTGTCCGGACATATTTAAAGCCCAGAGAGGCAGCTCAGCCACAGCCTGAAGAAGGGACAGACATCCCGAAACGTAGCTACAGAGGCCTGAGCACAGAACCACAGAAACTAAGCCAAATAGAGCACAGAAATAAGCACAAGCTGTAGGGGATATGCCAAAGAGAGCACAAGCTGAAGCACATACCAGCTGGGGAAATAGATATGCCAAACAGAGCACAGAATGCCAAATAGAGCAAAAGCTGAAGTACATACCAGCAGGGGAAATAATGCAGCACATGCAGGGGAAATACTACGCACAGAGATGCAGGGAATTAAGCCGAATAGAGCATGAGACACGTCATACTTACCTGGATACTTACCTGGAATTTAATTTGGCTGAAGAGAGTGTGTGATTTTGATTTTATTTCTGAGGGGGGAGTGTGCTTTGGGGAACAGGGACAGTGTAACGTGCCCGTGCACTTCCCTGGACTCTTGGAGTCCAGGTTTATTTATCTCTCCTAACCCTGAGTCCAGGTTTATTTATTCTCTCCTACCCTAACCCTAACCCTAACCCTACCCTAACCCTAACCCTAACCCTAAACCCTAACCCTAACCCTGCCTTGCCTTTG